>CM075860.1:1479409-1829409 GCA_037975125.1 Latrodectus hesperus | reverse complement strand
TTATTTTAAAAATTATATCACCAAAATTTAATGTACTGAAAAATTTAATACAGCAAAAATAAAGAGCCATTATTTTAATAGAGTTATAAATATTTAAGATGTATATGTTAAAACACAATTTAAAAAATATTGCATAAAATAGGAAGAGATCAGAAATAACAAATATTGCTTGAATAGAGAGCAACATATCTAAGAAAACATAGTATAACTGTTTTTAATATCCCAAACTTAAGGGAAGCCATTCAAAAAGATAATCATATGTATCAAGCAATATTTTTATATACAATGACGAAAATGTGCAGTGCATGCTTAAAGTATCTAAATAAAAGAAATAAATAATTGTTAATATGTTATTAATCACACTTACCGATTAATTAATGAATATAAAAAACTAGAATTATTAAATGTAATTTCTAAATTTGTAGTGATTCAGTATAATTTTACTGGGGAATATCAGTTGTAGATATTTTAAGTCTCAAATAAAATTATGCGGTGATAAAAAGTACCATTTCAGCATAGGCATGCTCTACAATTCTTTCAGACAAATAAAAATAAAATATGCAAAGAAATTTAAATTAGTAAACAAAATCCAAAAGCATTGAATGCACAAAAAGAGAATAAAATAATGTTCAATTGATAGAACTGTATTAAAGAAATAAAATTACAATCTTCATAGTTAATTTTATTTTTAAGTGTGATAATGGCTATTCATGTAAATATCAAAGTACTCAGCGATACCATAAAAATATCACATAAGAATCTGATGAATTAATTGCCAATTATTTTGTGAAATATATATAGCAAATATAGAAACTTCTTATAATATTTCAGCAATTATTGATTAGTTACAATTTTAAGTACTATCTAATATTATGTGTGTTTTAAAAATAAAATATATGCAACATAATTTAAAAAAATTATGAAAAACAAAGTTCCATTTCTTATTGTTGAGATTTGAACGAATAATTTATCTAAATTCAAATGTGCGTCTAATTTATCTAAAATATAAAAGACATTCGTTTTTAAAGTTAATCAAAATTAGAAAAATCAATGTTTTTCTCTCTATTTAGTAGTCCTCCTACTTACGTATTCAACTCTGTGCACTTAAGGAAATTTAAGATAAAGCAAATTCTCAATAATACTGTTAAAATGCAATACGTGCAATTTTGAAACAAAAAATTACCTCAATATATTATTTTATGACATGCGAAAGTAAAATTGCTTCCAGGTTTGTTTTCACAAAATTTGAATTTATTTCTCAAGATTTCTATTTTTATTCATATTGGCTTTTAGGATACCTTAATTATAGTCATGTATTGTTTTCAATGAAATAAAATATTTATAAATTAATACCTTCATTATGTTGCAGAGTTTTATTGTTCAAAATTCCAATGATAATTTAAGGTAATAATAAATATAGAACACGTATAAACTGATTTTACATTTGATTATAATGCATTCTTATTTACATTCAAATATTAAACAATTATTTATGAAACTAATTCATTTTAGTTATTTATGGCAAGTTATTTATTTATTTAGTTATATTTATTTATTTAGTTTATTTATTTATTAGTTATTTATGGCAATATTAGTTATTTATTTATTTCAAAATATCGTAACAATATTTCTCGTATGATTTACAGTAAGATAAAAATAGATCAGTGTAGGGGACGTAAGAAAATGGAGTTAGATTTATGCAGAAAAAATATTATATTTATTACGACATTACACATGATAAAAAAAATAATAGTTACAAAGAAAGCATTTGGTTAATAATAAGGTTACATAGTACCTGCACACTATAAACACATAAATATTTACGAACCGGATGGTTCGGCTTCCATTCCTCACAGTCCTCTACACTCTCTTCTAATTCAATTGTATATAGAATATTTTGTATTGGCCAGTAACGCCATCTATCGTCAGTATAGTTATTATGGATCTGTTACATCAGTATAATATGCTTATTTTCTAATTCACAAAGGAAATAAAAAACATAAATCGATATTTAGTTATCTGTACTCGTAAATTACTTTTAATATTACTTAACATAGAAATATTTTCCAAGGCATGTACTATTCGTTTATTTTCATTGAAAGTCTCAAAAATCATAGTAATAAAAATTTTATATTAACAAATGTTGACGGTAAAAATGCTTAGTCTTAATCTTTGGTTATGATATGTAAAACATGGGAAAATTTCCATTAAAAATTATCATTTTTTTCATATATAACCCAGAAAGAATATTGGAGTTCTTTATTAACAGAAAAATATGAAAAACAATCTGAGAGCTTTTCAACATAAATTTAACTATTTATATTGATAAATATAGAATCGAGAAATAACATCAGTTACAATATTAGTAGATCCTGATATTAATCGAATATCACACATGTAAATTTATCAAAAACTCACGATCTCTTATCTCCTTTGGTGAATTTTTACAATGACTTCACTGAGATGCAAATGCTAGAGGCTTGTAATCGGTGGAAGCCACGAAATTTCAAGCCTCAACAAAATGTCTGGAAAACATACTTGCAGAATAATCTGCTAACAATTCTCGGTTTCAGGTACTATATTTGTCTTCAGTATGGTTTAATATTCTCGAGAAAAGCCAAGAGGTTCTAGTTCGTTATATCTATGTTGCTGAAGTACCACGTTGATGGAAGTATCTGAAGCATCTGTTACTAATGACATGTAAGCGTCATGTTTAGTATATGCTAAAACTGTTTCATCCGCGAATAGTTTTTTTTACATGCCTCAAGTGCATTTTTTATTTCTTCGATACACATGATAACAGTTTTGTCTCTTTTTACTTTACCCTTAACCTAATCATGCAGGCAAGCTGGTACATCCGCTGCATTTCTCAAAAACCTTTCATAAAAGTTGAGTGTAGCAACTATAAAGGAAATTCAGTAGGAGCTTTTACTTTTCCTGGACGAAGAGCAACTCCGTCTTCTGAAATATGTTTATCTCCTAAATTAAGTTTACCTTTACCGAATTCAATATACATTCAATATAGGTAAATCAGATTTGTGCTTTCTTCATCACTTGATGCAATTAAAATATCATCAATACATGTATAGCTACATATGCTGGCAAAAATAAAAATAAAGAACCATATGTAATTAAGATGAAAAGGATGTTGAAACTTTATATTAAATATATTTAAATGAATTCACTATTTCAAAAATATCTTTATAAGAAAAAACATTCATCTTTTTATGAAATATAGTTTGCTCTATGTGAAAAATGGAAAAACAATATCAATAAACTTCTTATATATTTTTTACATTTTTTTTTAAATTTCATGGTGTTTTTCTTAAGATTTTCATTATTGATAAGCTTTTATAAGCAAAAATAATGTTTGAACTTTATTACTTACTTTTTAATAATGTTTTAACTTTTATTCAGTAACTTTTACAGCTGTAAAAATATATGGGACTGGCTAAAATCTTAAAATATTTATTTGATATTGTTGTTAAATCTATTTTTTGTTTAAAACTAAACTGCATTTTTAGACATAACCACTACAACATTTGTATCCTGATAGATTCCAAAAGGTTGACTTTTTTCGATAAAATATATTCGGTATTATAAGTTTTTAAATCAATACTTCTGAGAGGCAACATTTATAAAATCAAAATGTGAGTTTGTAAGAAATTAAAGCCATCTCTTAAAACATTATATTCTGTCATTCAGTATTAAATCTGTTAGACATTGATCAATGAAATAGGCTAACTTTTCAGCCATAATCAGTATACATTGTTTAACATGAACAGACATTTTTCCTTAAGCCAAACATGCATGTTTTGGTCAATGAAAAAATCACGCACATTTAATTTTACACCGAAGAAATAGTATAGATTGAAATTCTGATTCACAACTCATTTGGAATTAATTAAAAAATGTAAATAGGCTAGTAATCTTCTTATTCTATGATCACTCTCTAATTTGCTAAATTTCTTATGACATTTATTTAAAATGAAAAAAAAATTAATAAACCTTTTTTATTTCAAATTGACATTCTTTGTTCCCATCAAATCAGTTAGTAATTTATTTCGAAAATTAAAGGTTTTCAAAACTGTCAGCGATCATTTTATTGAAGATATCAACAAATTTACTTTAAATACACATGAGAGAGAAATTGGTGCCTAAAAATATTGAAATTACAAAGTTCTTCTAATAATGTGGAATAACTTGTTTTATATTTTAAAATTTATATCATAGTTATTCATTTGAACTTTCATTTTCAGCCCTCAAATGCTGAAATTAAATTTAAATATTTTTGTGATATAAAAAATTTGTACATTTTTAATATTTATTTTTCATACTCAATCATAAACTTAATTTTTATTATCACGAATACATATTAGACTTTTATAAAATAAACTTTTTTTGTTACGCTCTTGAATAGAATATAAGTTGATAAGAATGTAATTCTGATAGATTTTAAAGCAATTAAACAATTAAAAACCGTTAAAATTTGCTAATCTTGAAATTATCAGTGTAACATTAACTGAAAAAATAATGATAGCTTGCACTTTGAGTAATCTTGTATATAGAACTCAGTAAATAATTAGCCGAGCTGGCAGCCGAATGGTTAGCGCTCTTGCCTTCGGTTCAACAGTTCGTGGGTTCGAATCCCACCTTGGGCATGGATGTTTGTAGTGGTTCGGAATCCACTTTAAACCATAAGTCCCGGTCTAATTAGCCCTCGTGTGCAAAAAATGACCGTTGAGCGACAAACAAACCACAAACAAACCATCAGTAAATAATTAAACATTAATTTTTGAAATATAAATCTGACAGAGTGTACGCCTTCAACATCCGTTGAACGATTAAAGTTTTGAGAAATAAAGGGAAGCATATTTCTTTCATTCCTACATCCTTCATACAATGCCGTGTAAACGATTCCTGGACTGTAATTTATATATCATTGCAATATTGAAGCAAAAGGAAATTCAGGAAATTAATTTCTTCTTTTTAGACCACTTGTTTGATTCTTTATAGGTTATGTGCAAGGTGATTTCCACTGATATTTATAGTGATTTAAAAACATTTCTAGAAATATCATACATTCAATAGACAACTCATAAAACAAAATAGTAAGTCACGATCCATATTTTATGTAGAATAAAGGTCAATCAAGTTAACAAATTGTGAATATTAGTTGTTTGAAATGCTGCAATCAACTCTTCCGACAACAACATAAATATGCTCCTGATATTAGAGTGAGATTATGAAAAAAATATCAAAATAAGCTAATTTTCTCTTATCAAATTATTAAAAATATACAAATCTCAATAAAGAAATACATTTATTCTCAATTTATTTTATTACATTAAAAATCGCCCTCAATTACAATATCAGAAAATTAACATATAAGGTAAACAATTTATATACTTATACTTAAAAATTAACAACTGCTGAAATACATTCAGTTAAAATAAAATGCTCTCACGAACAACTCAATATAATTTGCTCAATATTAATATTTAAATAATTCATACCAAAAAGAAAATAAATTCAATTAAAGTATTATAGTTTAAAATTGATTTAAAATAAAGTAAAAAGAAATTTTCTGATCAAAAATTCTCTATATTTATAATAAACTAAATTTATGGTAGGATCATTTTAATTTTATTAGTTTTTATAGAATATAAAAATGATGTGTATTATAAATCAAGTTAGAAAATTTTTCTTTCATTATAAAGGTTTCTTTACTTCAGATAAAAAGTTGTATAAGCTATTAATTTCTAGCATTAAAAAATGAATAGCAAAGTTCATTAATTATTAAGAGTTGGAAGAATATCAGTAAATTTTATATAACTTTTAGAAATTAATATTAATGTTTTCAATCATGCTAAATATTTCATCAAAAAGAAATTAATTTTGATAAGTTAAAAAATTATGAAAAAATATTATTTTGTTAACAAAAATTATATAAAAATGTGATGGATTTATTAAGTGAGATTTTCTTTTGAGGAGCTTTGTGATTAACTTTTTTTAATAGGTAAATTTGTATTCTTTTAAAATTCCCAATTTTATAATTTCAGATAAGTTTAAGAAATGAAGTAAATTTAATAAAAATAAACAATTCACATAAATAATGCGTACATAAGAATTTTGTGTAAATAATTTTACCGATATCTTTCAAATCCACATTTTCTACAATTTATTGCATCCCAATTATTTCTCTTATTAGCCTGTTTGTATTTCTATGAGTTCTCTTATTAGCCTGTTTGTATTTCTATTTTATAGAAATACTATAATCAAAAATACCACGGAATTCAATAATAAAGTACTTGTTACCAAATACAATATAGTTAACCTTTTTGAAATATAATATAATATTTAATTTTCAGGGCATAAGAAATTTTATCTTTTTTTGAAGAAAAGGACCAATTTGAAAAAAAAAAAACTAAGTTCTGATTTATAAAAAATGAAATAGTTTTTTTATATAGAAACGTACTTTTGCAAAGTCCAGAATGATCCTATAGTCAACATGAGAAAATATTAGCCCGAGCCCCTAGTCCCTAACATGTGTCTTCGTGAAATTATTTAGCGTGGAGGTCTCTGTTAGCAATTGAGTGTATCCACTATTCCTACCTAATGACTGCCATTGATTTAAACACCCGTATCACAGCTATTATTGCTGTCAATGATAAATAATTCTATCGATTATTTTGTAAGAATAGATTTCCTTATAGCATTAATACTTAGTAAAACAGAATAAAGAAACATTTCTGTTGTTTGCTCTTTCTTATCATTTCACGATAGAACGTCATCATTTCAAGGAATAGTTATAAAGCAAAGAATACTTTTCAAGTGAAAAAATAAAAATGAAATAAATACAAAATCAATAAAGATTCTGCAGAAAAATCAACTAAATCTTCATATTTCTTCATATTTTACCTACGAAAATAATGTTTTTTCATTATGTAATAAATAAATACTTAATCCTATGATTTCTCTTCCAATGACATTTCAAAATTTTCATAAGATTGCAATACACAGTCACAAATCACATTTAAGTTTCCTTGAGTGAGAGAAAATGGTTACTATCCACTTTGAAATTAAATTATTAACTAAGAAAATTTTGCTAATAGTTGATAGGAAGCATTTTTTGCACTTATCAACCAAATTGAACTTAAAAGCGATTCAAGACAGTTTAGCAAGAATAATTATTAAATATTAAAAATTAAGATGTCAAAGTAATATTTCGACACTATGGTCTCAATATTGAAGGCTACTAATGGCAGTGTTGACTGATATGTGCAAAAGTGCTAACAAGAACTTCAGAATCTAAGGAAGAAAAAAAACTAATCATTCACAAGTTAGTTTATTAGCAGAGGGATAATTTGACAAAATTCTCTGTAGCATGGGTAGTTATTATGGCTATATCAGAAAAGTTTCAAATAGTCTATTTTTGAGGTTGTTTCTAAAGGAAGGTTAATATCAAGGACAAACATGGATATAGGAATGAAATCAAGAATTTCAAGAAAATCTTTATTTCGTATAGAGCATTTCTATTGTTTCCTCCGTGTTAGGTCATATGGGGAAAGCAAACTTTACAAGAATGCATTCCAAATAATCATAATGCCATATCACATTATGTATTGAAAATACGGCCATTGAGTCATCAATTGTATTTGCTCTTTACTGACAACAAGATTCTAAAGAAAATCTATGGAATGAGAAATATTTGAGGGTTTTTTTGTTATATGCATCATTAATATAGTTAAAGTAGGCTTTAATAGAGTAAAATAAATTATTATTATGTAGTATTATAAAGAACTTGTACAGCATTGATATTAGCATTAATATAGGCACTGAATAGTATTTTCAGAATTGTTTTAACTTTTTTACAGAGTATGTTAAATTGTCAGCCCATCCCACCAGATGTTTGTTTTTTTTTTTTTAAAAAATAGAGAAGTTTGAGAATTCATGCTTATAGAATTCATCAAGTTTAAAGTTTACAGATATTTGTAACTTATATGAAGCTTTAAAAATAAATGATAAGCTATTTATAATTTCAAGATAGCATCTAGAGTTTCAGAGTGAGTCCTTTATTTCTTCCAGATAATTTTTATTTTTATTTTATGTAAGTAAAACATTTAAAATCTAGCGGGGATTGACTGGCAGGATAACTCTCTTCAGAGTGGAAAACCCTAGATGAGATCCCAGTCACTGTGGAACAACTGCAGGTGGATGCTGTGTTTTTGTTCACTGGTGACACGTCTGTCGGCGTTGTGTTTTTAGAGTTTTCCAGATTTTCTTACTTGTGACACAAGGTCCCTTAAATCCAAATGCTCTCTCGGAACGCAAAATCATAATGGATACTGAAATGATATTTACAGAAACAACCAGACCTTGTTTAATATTTGCTGTCAAATGTGAATTTTGAAATATAAAATGTATTCCAGGTACATTTTATAGAAAAAAATACTAATGTAAGGCTCAAATGATGACAACTACTTACATAATTTTAAGAAATATTTACTCTTGATTTTAAAATAATTATAAATAGAATGAATCTCATAAAACTAAAAGTTTTTTCCCAATATTAGTTATATTCCTACATAAAATTTATATCCGTACATACGGAATATTTTATATCATGTTCCTACAGATGTAAGACACTCAACGTTAAAACAAATATGTAGCTATAAGCAAAATTGTTCTCAAATTTTCAAAATGACTAGTTGCATTAATGGACGTCAATAAATCATGTATTTAAATACACATAGATCACTTTTTTCATTTGTAAAACTATTAAAAGAGTTGATAAAAATAGCATCAATCAGTTAAAAATGAACCTTTCTTGAAAGAATAATTAGTTTTTTATGTTAATTGTTGGAGTTACTTTAAGGAGTTAATTACTATTTAATATACCACCATTTAAATAACACCAATTTTTACCCATTTTATTAATTAACTTAAAATTACATTTATGTAACAAATTAAATTCAAACAAGAATGTGTATAAATTACATTAAGAAATATATAACAACGTTAAATTTACACAACATTAATTTAAATAACAGCATTTTATGACATCAGTAAGAAAATATTGTTGATGTGACAAAATTTTTTTAATAAATTAACGATAATAAAATGCTTGATTTTAAAATTTAAAAGACATTTCGTTTTTCAAAAAAAAGTTACTTTAATATTTAATCAATGATTATTCTGCAATTAGTATTTTTTTCTAAAAGCACATTTTGGATGTTCAAATGCTCAAAAACCCTTTCATCTAAAATCAGATATTTCAAATATGTTTCAATTTATTTACCCCAAGAGAAAAGAAGATCTAATTTATCTTGATATAAATTAAAAGTTATTAAAAACTTGCTGAATATGGAAATAAATTGAATGTGTAACTTTTTCGCTTCGTAGAGAGACTAACGAATTGCTCACTTAGAAAACATTAACTCTATTATTTAGCATTTCTTAATATATTGAATATCGAATAAATTTGGTCTTTGCTAGCATTACATTCCTTTCTCCTATTTATAGTAATAGCTATTATTATTGCTTTGTACCATAAAGTACAGGAAAAAACTTTTCGGTTCAACAAAAAATGATCATGAAAACGTTTCTCATTATAGTGTCTTCTAAAGTAAATTATCTGAGAAAATGTGAATTATAAATAAAAAAGAGCAAAAGGGGCGAAGTAATATCCATAATGAAATTAGAGTTGTTATCCGTATATATATAAATAAATAAATAAATAAATAAATATATATATATATATATATATATATATATATATATATATATATATATATATATATATATATATATATATATATATATATATATATATATATATATATACGGATAGATTTACCATTTTGATTCCTCTCATTCTAATTTATAATTAATGTGAAGCAATTATCTTTGGTAATTCACAATTATTTAAGAAATGATGCAAATAATTTTCAAATATGGAATAGTGGAAGTAAAAAAGGGAAATTATTGCAAATTTCCAAATATATAAAAAGTATTACATACATGTACTTACAATACTTTTTAAATACATAGAAAAATATAGTAATAGGTATTATTATTACATATATTGTACCAAAAAATTAATTAAATGATTAAAGAACACAAATTTGCATTTTTTTGAGATATTTCAAAATAATTTCCACATTGAATCATTTTCAATCGTATAATTATAAAAGTAATTTAGTTACTAAAATTTTATAATAAATGTATGATATTGAGTGAGCTATCGTAGTAACTTTACTTTTAAGTTCTGTGTAAACATAGAAATTTGAACCTATGTCTGATCTGTCTAATCTGTCTTGTTTCTCGAACAAAATAGCTGAATAATTTTTAAAACATACTACAGATGTTTTTTTAAAGTTTTTAACTAAATTCCCTCATGTTCATTTTAGTTTGAATATATGAAATTATTTGAAAATTCCATCAAAAAATATAGATACAAATAAATACTTACTTGTTTATCTATGTTAAAAATTTCAGATAATTTCTCCTTAATTGCTATCGTTAATTCATTCAGTAAGTGAGTTCCACCCACAGAGTTAAGCATTACAAGTGTCCAGGAATGTAGATTTGTCATGGATATTTCTACAAGATTGGTTTTAGAAACGAGTATAGGTATTTATACCGTTAAAAAAATTAAGGAGCTTCAAAAATATTTTAATGGTGCAATCATAGACTAATTGTTTAGTATTTTAGTAATACCAAGTATATGCATATATTATTTCAGATCATAGAGTTTACTATCATCATTATTATCTGTTTCAAAATTTTATTCATGGGTGAATGATTTCGGGATGAATATTGGAATCATACGTGTTATGCATTTACGTTAGATGTTACTTAGCAAAGAAAAAAGGAGATGTTATTTAACAAAGAAAATTTACCTAACTTACCTAATATATACTTATCACGAGTCCCAATCTCTGAGGTCTTATTATAGGTAATATATTTATAAAAATATATCTTCTGCTAAATAAGCATTTTTTGTATTCTGCTAACGAAGGATCCTTTATATTCTTCTGTATTCTTAATATGAAACATATCTATCCAAATATTCTACATAAGCAACATAAGTCTTAAGTTTATTTATTATAAATATTTTCATTTACATTCAACCCCTTTAGTAGCTGAAAGTATCCCCTTTGCTCTGAAATCTATTTAAATCATTTTAAATCCAGTTTGGGGGATTCATCTTTGATATACAGAGTTTAGATTTTCAATGGGAAAATGTCCTTAATTTCCAAGATTCCGATCAGTTATGAACTAAAAAAGGAACATTAAAGTAATAAAATGAAACAGAGAGAAAGACGAAGAACACAACATTAAATATTTTTAATGATAATATACCGAAAAAAGAATAAACTAAAAAAACTGAAAATCATTTCTTACTATATGAAGTAAGCTAATTTCCTACAGTATTTCCCTAAAACAATGAAATCATTAAATTATATATATATATATATATATATATATATATATATATAAAATATATATATATATATATATATATATATATATATATATATATATATATATATATATATATATATATATATATATATATATATATATATATATATATATATATATATATATATATATATATATATATATATATATATATATATATATATATATATATATATATATATATATATATATATATATATATATATATGTATATATATATATATATATATATATATATACACATATATATATATATATATATATTTGTAAAGTATTTAAATTTGTTATCTAGTTGTGAACTGAAAAAAAAGACAGACATAAATTTAACGCAATAAAAGCAGAATTAGAAGTTACATACATTTGGGTTTTTCTCTGTATGGCATCCAGAAATAAACAAAACTCCCTTTGAAATAAATTTTAATTTAAAATTGAAAACAGAAAATCTGCAATTTAACATACATAATATTTTTCGTATTATATTTAATAAATACTTTATTAAATTTAATTAATTAACGTTTTCTCAAAAAGTGAATTTTGAACATCGTGACATTAAGTTTCATAGTTTGCCTAAGAATAACGCAAATAAATTTTTTAATATTTTTTTAATATTTGAAAACTCTATTTATGAAATTATTAAATATTTAACTATCTTTATCCGAAATTCAGTTCAATTTCGACCAGTGATGTTTGGGTGAGTGTGAAATGATTTTGTTATTAAAAGTTAATACTTAATTCAAATACACAAATAAATAAAAAAACATTCATTTTTCAGAATAGAAAACTTTTATTTTTCAAATAAAAATAAATATTATTATTATTTGAAAAACTTTTTATGGCTATATAAAAAGAAAGGGGAATTTAATGCTATTTTCTCTACTAATCCATTAATATTAATATTTCAAAATCTTATTCTGCTGCTCCTAGCGATGATTCATAGTTGACAATTTTAAAAAGAGAAAAATAGCTTTTGATATCCTTGCAGTGAAATGAGTGTCAGAGGCGAATCTGTCAGTGCTTAAATTAAAAACATTGTGGCAGCAGCAAATTTAACCGGAATTAAAGCCAGCGTTAATTATGTTTCAAATCAATTATAAACTCTAAAACATAAACTTTGAAAAGAAGCTTAGTTTTATTTTAAGTTTGCGACACAGTCTGCCATATCCTAGTTTAAACATCCCTCACGTTCAATCTCAATAACCAATCTCGAGTTAATTTTGACCTAAATTTCGATTCCATTTATATAGACAGGAAAATAAGAGGATAATTTTTATATAGAACATACAACATTTAATTGGTTACATCTTTTCTGGCTTTCTTTCATTTATAGTGTTTAATGTAATAAAAAATCAATCAAATATTTCTGGTAGTAACAATGTACTCCAATGATTTAAGGTGGTGCTTTTTATCCATTCTATAGCAGACTAATAAATCACATCTTCCGAGCCACTTTTCAAATCTGATATTGATAGCTATGGAGAGCGAAAATGACTCAATATATTTGAAACCTTTTATTTATTGTTAGATTAAAGTATGATTGAATGACTTCCAGGCAGACGCACAGTATGATCGCATAAGATCATGCTATGCGATATTGTATTCCAGAGATCACGATAAATCACATGCGAAATGGAGCGCTTTCTTTGTTTGGCGCCCAGTCATTGTTGAAAAGGGGAAGTTACTTTCATAAAGATTTATTTTTTGCTTTTCTTCTACTAAAGTTGAGTGTTTTTTCTTATCGCTCAGTTTTGTTGATATGTTTATAAACTTTAATATATATATATATATATATATATATATATATATATATATATATATATATATATATATATATATATATATATATATATATATATATATATATATATATATATATATATAATATATATATATATATATATATATATATATATATATATATATATATATATATATATATATATATATATATATATATATATATATATATATATATATATATATATCAATCTGACCCAGCCACGCGTTGCAGTGGCTGAGTTTATATAATACATTGAATCAATTTTTTTACTAATTCTTGGGTACAATCAAATTAATATTTTCTAAAAAATTTAAAATAGGTTCATTCATATGAGATTAAAAATAAAACGTTTCGCAAAAATTTAAAAGTAATAGGTAAAGTATCGAAATTTTGAAATTAAGCACAAATCAACATATACTTTCTGAATTTACATTTTATTCATCTGATATTAAATTATAGTTAGTAATCAGTGACTTACTTATAAAATATACTATATAAATTAAAAACATCTAAAAATAAATTGTTATAAATGAGGTAGATAACATTGACATCGAATATTATTTTTTTAAATTCCAGAATAATTATTAAAACTAAAAAATTTTTCCGCGGTATTATACTGAAATAAAAAATATTAAAAGAATTTATCATTTGAATAAATAAATTAGATCAAAATGTTCTACTGAATAAATTAATTCTAGTTCTACTGAATAATAAATTTATCAAATTATAAAATAAAAATAAAAAAAATAAAAGGCTGTCAATTAATACTTATATGTTTTGGAGGTGGTATGAAAATTAGTAGAGAAAAACAGCAATAAAAAAATTTTATTTTACTATTTATAATATTAAAAATATTCAAACTGAACACGCACAATAATAACACAATACAAAGTATAATTATGAAAGTGATTCACAAAAAATTGTTATAGTATGATTATACATCATGAAAATATATGTATCATGAAAATATATGAAAATATATGTACATCATGAAAATATAATAATAAAAATATATGTAAATTCTATATTTAACCACGCGATTGCGCGCGCACGTTAATTTTCTCGAAAATGTATAATCTAGAAAAATAAACACGTCGCCATCTGCCGAATACCTGTGCAACTTAGATGCTAAACCGCCATCTATTAGGAACTTACAGAACTAAACAATAAATAAACATTAATGTCGTATAATAAATATTGAAAATAATAATTAAGAGATAAAAACTATTCTATCTTTTAAGTTGGACTATATTATAAATGGTTACAAAATTTTATCAAAATCCGTTCAGTAGTTTCGGAGTTTATCGGGAACATACATCATGACACGAAATTTATATATATATATATATATGTATATATATATATATATATATATATATATATATATATATATATATATATATATATATATATATATATATATATATATATATATATATATATATATATATATATATATATATATATATATATATATATATATATATATATATGTTTATTTGTTTAAGGTACTCCAATATTTTAAAAAGTTTGTTACATAGTTGTACAATAGAGCTTTATTTTAATATAACATCCCTTGCAAGCAACAGTATTATAACCAGTTGTCAAAAAATAGATAATGGCAAACTTTAATTCAAAATTTATGATAATGCATCATTTTTGGGAAACGTAATTTTCAGTAAAATAGGATGGAAAACATTGTCAAATGTAAAGTCATTAATTACTGTGCTCTTCAAAAATATAAGCCAATAACTATGTCTAGACCTTTTTGCCAGTTCTCAAACTGTGATTAATATTCAATGCTATATACAGAAGCGTCTACTTACTTATAGAGAGGAAGATCAAAAAGATAAATTGCACGGAACGTTATTAAATATCTATTTTAGAAAATGTAATATTGCAAGAGTTCTTCAATTTTTTCCATCAGTAATGTTGAATTCATTTCTGAGAAGAATATTTGTTTTGAAAATGAGAACTAAATATTTTGATAAAAGATGAATAACGAAAGTAAATAAATATTTATGAAAGCAATAATATTAGGAAAATGTAATTGCCATGCTAAAATAACATGAGATATATTATTATAATATCAGTAATAAAATATTTACTATATAAAATTACCTTAAGTTGTTTTCAAAAAAAATTTTAGGAATAAAAATATTGCAGTTTTCAAATTTCATACTAATTTTGAACTTAATAACTAATAAATATAGAAATATATTTCAATTTTTACAACAATACTGTTGTTTTATTTTTTTAAATATTGAAACTCAGAATGTATTGAAAATATTCATGGTTAATATTCAAAATGATTTTCCTGGTAAAAAATGAGTTAACTGAAATCATAAGTTGCATGCATAAAAAAATAAAGATTTTTCTTAAAAAAGTAAAATTTATTACATGATTTGTATACGAAAATATGTTCTCGAATAACAATATTGTTTTAGATATTGCGATAAAAAAATTGTTGCTAATTATTCTTGAATGAAAAGTTAGATAGATAACAGTTCTTCATAGCTCAAAATTAACTTTTGAACACTGATTATTTATAAATTGAAACACAAAAATGTTTTGCTTTTACTCTAAAATTAGAAAAGAAAACATTTTTGCAGTTATATGGTAAAGTGTTTATATCAATCTTTAACTAAAATATGTAATTTGTATGAAAAATATCCTTAAATTTAGGTAGGATATTTACGCGTCTAGTTTTATTTTTAATTTTAGAGTTTTAAAATATTTTCCAGTCCTACAAATTCGATTTTTTCATTTAGGTAAGTGTTCTTTCATAGTAATTTTTGTAATTCAAACAAAATATTTGCATCAATTTATTCGTGCATTCAAAGTGATTTCCAAATTGATAAATATTATTTTTTATACCTCCAAAGCATTTACTTTATTTTTCAATTTTTTTATGTTTGATTTAAATTCCTTTCTCTCAATGTTTGTTATAATTTTGAAAAATTTAGTGTTATCCGTCTCTTTTCTGTAATGTTACTTTCACTTCCTTTTAATACTATCCATTTTTTCCAATTATTTTTCTAAAATTCTCTGGTTATCTGCAGTTTGTTTTTTGTTCCAATTAATTTGAAATTTTTATTTCGAAATTTTAATCTTAACAATGATTTTCAAACTGGTGGCTATTTATTGGAGTTTGATATCTTTTTGGTTTACATTTATTACGTTAGTTTATAATTGTTAGAAAAAGATACCAATTTCCTCTTACAACTATGAAAGGAGTATTTAGAAGTTAATTTGTATATGCTTTATATTTAAATCAAACAAATCCTATGAATTATTTAATATTTGATACAATTTTAAATTTCATAAATCAAAATAAATTTTGTAAATCATATTATGAGAAATAAAATTTTACATCTAAAATTATTCCCTAACAAGGTAAGTACCAGTTAGTACAAAATTAACCATATACAGGTGTACAAAGTTTAGGGTAGCCGATAGATTTGTTTGTTTCTGAATTATGATATTTTATTATAGCTTATTATTAAATATATATTTGATACATTATATGATAATTTCCATTTATCCACTATTTGTAAATTTTAATATTATTTACATCTCTTCCTTTTTTACACTTCAGATAAGATTTTTCTAGGTAATTTAAATTATGTAAGCAATTATTTTTATTAAATTGACAAATGTATAAAAATATTTATTCTAAGTAAATTCCTTAACAAGAAAATATATTAATGGGTGGAAAAGTAAATGTTGTATATTTATATAGCTTACCATGTAAAAGAAACTTAAAGCCTTAAAAAATTCAATTCACTAAAGATTATTGTTGTTATAATTGAAAAAATGAATGTGTTTAGTAAACTTAATGCAATAATTCACTTAATTCCCACTTATTAAATATCGCACATATAGAATACAAAAATATGAAAATTTATAGGAATAATTTTATGGGATGGAGAAAATTCCAAATAAGATTCTTTAGTGATACATTTACTCTATTTTCCAAAGTAATTTTTTCCTTTATGTGTGTGTGTGTGTTTTCACAATAATATTAACATAATCTATTAATATATGAATTTTATAAAATAATTTTATCACATTATCAATTTAGAGATATATTAAATTAAGTTGTATAAGAATAAAAGATAATAATAATTTTTAAAATAACTAACTTAGCATAAAGTATCAGTAAAAAATATTCACTTAAAATTTTGTTATTTAACATGGCACATTAAACTAAGGCTATCAAGGTTTTATAAAGGATTTTATTAATGAAATTATATATTCTATCATTTGAAGAAGTAAAATAAAAGGCCAATTGCTTATACTCAGTACCAATGATTTGTTTTTAACATTTATAGAGAAAAAAAGAAGGTTTTGATTTACCACAAATCTGGATAGCAAATTTCTTCTAGAGTCATTTAGAACGACAAGGTAAGACAAAATTCCTTGCATTGTATTACAAAATGTTTTGCCAGACTCTCTTTAAGCAATTGTTCTTAATGATAAATATTCACATATTATTATTAAGAACAACTGATTAAAGCAATTGCCTCCCCTTAACATTCTACATATCTATTCAAAATATAATTGAAAGACATTACTTACCAAGAAATTATTGAGTGAAAATGAAATATTACTTGGTAATATGTGGTTCTATAAAACTGATAATATTTTTGTGAAAAAAAGTTCCAAAATTTTGTGAAAAATATTTTAAAATGTTTGTTTATAAAAAAGTCTTGATCTTATGAAATAAATAGAAAAATGTTACTGAAAGAGGTTTCACAAAATGCTAGGGCTAAATGTCTGGGTCTTTTGAGTATTTTGAGTTTTAACAATGTGGACAGATTACCAAAGGAGATTTTACAAAAGTGTTTAGGCTAAAAGTCAGAATCTTTTGAATGTTTTACATGTTATCACGCAAAGTTGACTAATTACCAGAGGAGGTTTAACAAACGAGTTTGGGTTAAGAGTTAGGACCTTTTGAATCTTTTGGAAGCCATATAGCTATGTTTTCCTATTACCAAAATTTTACAAAGGATTTTGTGCTATAATTCATTGTCTTTTGAATATATAAGATGTTATCTAGAAATGTAGTTCGATAATAGCAAGGAAGTTTTACAGGAATTTGTGCTGAAGCATGAATATTTTAGATGTTAGCTAGCAAAGTGGTTCGATTGGCAAGGAGTATTTACAGAAAGAAGTTCTGAATAAAAATCCCGATAATTTGTGTGTTTGGGGCGATATAGCTAAGCTCTCCGATTGCCAAAGAAGCTTGGGCTAAAATAAGGTCTTTTGAGAAATTGTACTAGAAAAACGCGCCATAAACAACTGCAATGATGCACTGCATCCATGAGTCAGCGATCGCAGTTTAAAGTTATAGGTTGGATGAATTAATGTTTAGTGGTAAAATGGTCACTATAAGCATAAATACTCACTCACTTGGATCTTTCAATTTCGTTAAATTCAGTGTTACGTGTTTTATTTCTGTATTTTACATTTACATTTCCCAATCGTTTTAAAACATTTACTGGCTTTTGCGTAGATAGTTTGTTGTTCTAATTAATATAATTTTTTCCATCAGAAATTTTACTTTTTCTAGCCACTTCAGGTGAAACAGGTAGTCATTGTCTTGTTTGTTATTAGCACCCCTCGACTAAAGTAGACCAATAAATAATTCATTACTGGGGATTGATATTCACTTTAATTTCCCATTTATTATTCCTTTAAGAAATTCCTTATCTTCTGTTGTTAACATAAACTTGTTGAACTGATATTAACAATATAGTTTAATTATCACATTGACTATAGAATTTATATCAAATAATGTTTCCTTTTTTATGTAAGGATCTTTGACTTTCAAAGAATGAGAGCTCCGAACTCTTAATTCTTTGGTCTTGATGAGCATAAATTTTTAAAGAAACCGTTGTTAAATATAATATAAGATAATAATTGTTGCAATAAAGTATAATCTTCAAATGGAAAATCAATATTTTTATATAACTGTTGAAGTAGTTCTTTTAATACTCTGGAACGTAATTTTGATGGAACATAAAATTTAAATCATCTTGCATAATCTGTTATTTTTTTATTTGGAATATAAAGCTAATTCTTTGCACATGGATTTATTACTAAAATATATGTGAAAATGAAAAATATATTTAAGAATAATTTGTCTAAAAATAAAAGACATTAAAAAGTATTTTATGGCAGATATGATGACAGTATATTTAAAATATATTTTGCTAATATGTTTTTGCATAAATTATATTTTCTACATATATCAAAACTCTCTTCTGTGTGCACATCTGCAATAATGGATGTTTTATGTTTTCCGAGTGACTTTTCTTGTGGAATTTGTATATGGTCCCCTATTTTAGAAAGGCCCTCCAGGGAGACAGTGCCCCTTCTGAGTGCACCTCAAGCCCCACGTGATGGTTTAAAATAGTCCATTGTCTCTTTCAAGAGTTATTAATCATTTGATTTTTTGTAATATGATATGTTTTCAATCTAAGCTGCTGAATGGTATTTTCTTTCTAATGTTTCGTTAATAAGGAATATTTTCATGAAATGATTGAAAACATTAATTATTTTGTAAAGAATTCAACATTTTAAAGAACATTTTTCCTAAATCCATATTTTGCAAAATATAGGAAAATTCATTTTTTACGAATTTTGGCCAGATATGAAAATGATCCTAATGTGATTAAGACCTTCAAATCATAAATTATTCAATTCTTTTTCAGTGAAAATATGGTTGTATGTATTTGTGCATATATATATATATATGTGTATATATATATATATATATATATATATATATATATATATATATATATATATATATATATATATATATATATATATATATATATATATATATATATATATATATATATATATATATATATATATATATGTATATATATATAAATATGTATATATATATATGTATATATATATATAAATATGTATATATATATATATATATATATATATATATATATATATATACATATTTATATATATATATTTATATATATATATATACATACATATATATATTATATATATGTATATATATATATATATATGTATATATATATATAAATATGTATATATATATATATATATATATATATATATATATGTATATATATATATATATATATATATATATATATATATATATATATATATATATATATATATATATATATATATATATATAGAGAGAGAGAGAGAGAGAGAGAGAGAGAGAGAGAGAATTACTTTTCTTCTAGAATGAGATGCACATATATTTAACTTAAAAAATACAAAAGGTGTAAAGGAAGTAAAATTTTAAAACTTTTTTAATTATCGAAATGTTTAAATTTTATTAATTTTTAATTAAATACTTTTAAATTGAAAAATATTGTCAAATGGTTTTATAACTGTAAAATAATGTTTTTAAAAAGTATATTTATCAAAAATATTGATTTAAAAGGCAACATATAATTGCAGAAATTCCATAGCATATATAAGACATGAAATATATGAAAAGTTTATTTAATCTAATATTTAATAAGTTTAAAACTCTATGCCCTATAATGATGGGCGGATTCTCTCTTTTGATTTCCAGTTAACCCTACATTACACGCGGTTACAAATTTTTTATTAGAGCTCACGAAACTAAAAGGCGTTTTTATCGACTTAATAGAACTTTACCTTTGCTAACTGAGTTTCATGTGAGACAGACAATGTTATTGATGTACCTCATTTCAAGTGTTGCAGATTCCACTGTACCCAGAAATTTACATATTAGACCTGAGGAAAATTTCAGACTTAATGGGCTGTTTGTCTGATGACGACGTTCTGGTTTGGCACTTGTTTTTCCTTCTGCATCCTTATCTATCAATTCTCGTTTTTTTATGTAATGTGCACACTGCTAATTAAATGTAATTTTAGGTAATAATGCGCAAAAGTAAGAGTTAATAGTAAAACTATCAACGGCTCACACTTAACTCCCAACTCTAAGCTAGATACAAGAAAAAATATCGGTTAAAAATGTGTTTACTTTGTTAAAATTCTTTTATCTTTCTCTTTGATTCACAGACTCGCAATGAGAATTTTCATGTATATTAAAGACACTGATAAAAATTATCCATAGTAGTCTTGAAGCTTTTTTTTAAAATTTTGTATTAAGAAAAAAATATATTTCAGATAAAAAGAAGGAATTCCATACGATTTTTTGATTTTTCTAAAGTTTTGTTTTAGTTTTATGTATTTTGCATTTATTTACCGTCGTCTATCAATTTATATAGGAGAAACATATTTTCAAGGTACATTTTCTAGAAGAATCTATAAATGATTCTCTCTCTCTCTCTAGAATGATAAATTCATTACTATATATATAAAACAAAATTAGAAGTATCATAGGCGAAAGTTGAAAGATACAAGAATAGATATAAAATTGAAAAGTACATGAATAGATAAAACACTTATGTTTAGCAATGCATTCAGTGCAAAAGCAGGTAAAAATGAATCACTAAAGTATAATTAATAGTACATTTTTATAAAATTAATAATCAAATCTTAAATGGAGAATAATAATTAAATATTAGACGGAGAATAATACATTTAAAATACATTGAAAATATCAAATGGAGAATAATAATATATTTATACAGTTAGTAAAAAACCAAATTTATAAAATTAAATATTAGATAGAGAATAATAATCAAGTACTAGATGGAGAATAATACATTGAAAATACCAAATGGAAAATAATAATATATTTATAAAATTAGTCAAAAATCTAATTGAGAATAATAATCAAATACTAGAAGGAGAACAATACATTGAAAATATGAAATGTAGTAAATAGTTGGAAAAATGTTTAATATAAATATTCAAATGTCAAAGAAAATAGAATAAAGGAAAATGGAACGAAGTACCAACATGGCCAGCTTCATCAGGGAGTGTTGACCACATTGGCACAAAGTATGGCTTTTCTGCACTGGCCCAAAACATAGTCTTAAAGGAGCCTGTACACCCCAAAGTCACACCAAAAAGTTCAAACCAGAATAATAGAAGTAAAAGTCAAGCTAAAATATAAAGGCTAAAATACAACATGGCCAAAATACATTTAATTTATTGTAATCAAAATTAAAATTATATCCAGATTCAGATCCAAATCCATATCCAAATACAAATCCAAACCTGCAAGAACCGCACCAAATACTACATGTAAACCAAATAAATATATAAATTTAACAACTATGTGTAAGCACTATTGGCATTTCAAGATTCTTAAAGGACTTTCAAGGCTTGGTTGACCTTTCTATAGTATATAACTACGCCTTACTTCACTCTTATAAGCAATGCTCTACTAGCTAGTGTTTAATAATGTTGATTGGAATGTTATTATAAGTCAGAATTTTTTCCAGAGTATTTATTTGTTTATTGATATTGTTTAAATTATTACATATATTATAAATTCTACTATAAGTTGATTAAAAATAACATTTTTATAAATTTTAATTGAAATATTTGAATTTCAAAAAATTAGCTTATTAACGTTGAAATTAAAATCTTTTGTTTTAACATAGATGTCAATATATGTATGGTTATCTTTTATAGTAATTAAAATATCTAAAAATTCAATTTTTAAGTTATCGTTATTTGTTTTAATTAATTTTAATTCTTAAGGATATTCTTGACAAGTGACGGCAGAAGCATGCACGGGCAGTCGTATCAGTCGTTTCAGAAAAAATGTGAACCAGTACTCAGGGATACAGGTCGAGTGTAAATTCCCAATACACGCAGCCGCCAACAATATTTCAGTATTAACATCTGAACCGCAATTATTGGGGATGTGCTCATCTGTCCGTGTAGTGCCTGAGCACCCAGACCGGTTTCTCACGACACTTTTTGGAAGTATAGACCACATCGTCTGTGGATTTACCTGCAACGATACGCCTCAGCATGTGGTTCCAGCATTATAGCGATCCCTCACATTTCCATCGGAATGTACGTCGCTTCCTGCATTTGACGTATTCAAACCTCTGGATTGGCAGATTCAGTGCTTATCTTGGTCACTGCGTCCCCCAAGGACCTAAATCCCAAAGGATTTTACCTCTTCGTATACCTTGAGTGTGTTGTGTATAACACACCTGTTCCATCAGACATGCACCCCATTGTTGAAGCGGTGCCACGTATCTGGGATTCTCCTGCGTAATGCGAACGAATGCGTGATTCCACGCGGCACCAATGTGAAGCATGCATGGAAGCTGGGGTCGATTTTACTTATATTTGATACATTTTACACTTTATTATATTTTCTTTACTTGGAGGTCTCTGCAATTTCACTGTCACCCTCTGTTCTTATGTAATTCATACTCCTCGTGACCTGACGCCGTTCGGACATGACCTTTCATCACACTCTGTATATTTTAATACAACTATAAAATTTCCATTTTAAATACGGAAATGCATTACTGCATACTGTATTTTTTTATAAAATATGGTGCAAAATATACCATATTCTATTGTAAATAAGAATAATTGAGTTACAAAATATTAATAACAAGGCAAAATAAATTATTAATTAATCTCAAGCAAAATCATCTTGAACACTTATTTTTAATTTTAATGTCTGAAAAGAGTCCCTATTTTCTTCCTGCATCTTTTGTTCAGACTTAATTTGTTTTTTTAGAGGATGTTTCGTGAAAACTGAGTAAATTGATTTGTTAACAAGTTATCCATATGAACCTTAACTTTCAGACTCTTATAAGATCTTTATTCTCCTCTTTGATAACTTCATATAAATTTAATCAAATTACTTCCGTAATTTAATAAATTTTATGATATAAAGACAGCGGCAAGATAGTGCGCAAGAATAATAGAAGAGACGAGATATTCTTGTCTCGTCTCCTCCTTTCTCCTTCTGCTTTCTTCCGGAGGGCCTGAAATACTTCCTTAATTGAAAATTTAATTAAAACTTGATTATAATTTATTATATTTGTTTTCTAAAAAATACTTTCCATCAATATTTAGATGATTTTACCGATTATTAAATGAACTATTTTAAAGAAGAAAGTATTGAATACACAATCATTGATAATTGTTATTGTTAACTCTATTAGATAAATAATAATATTGTAGCCATAAAGTTACAGAAGCATTTTTTTCAATTTTTTTACTTGATTTCTTTAATTGTTTTATAACTTTAATTTTTTAAATTTATGGTTACTTAAATAAAATTTTTTATTTCATATAATTAAATTTGAGTTAATACATACTGAAATTTCAATAATTGCTTCAATGAACAAATAAGATTTTATAAATTAATTTTTTGATAAAAAAGGAAATTTATCCATTTATTGACAATTTATTCGTATTTAACTACAATTAAAGTAAAAAATATATTTATTTCATTGTAAATATTACCATTAAGTTTAATAATTTAGTTATTTCATAGATTAACTAGATATTTCATGAAATATTAAGACAAATTACTGTTAAAGTAGATCAAAAAAATGCATGCTTCATCTTATTATTCTTTCAAATATATATTATTATTCGAATGAATTAAGGACATATCAATTACGTAAAATATAAACTACCTCAAATAATATTTGCAAATTAGTTATTAATAAACATGGGCACAAATTTTCGGAAAATACATTTTATCAAAAATTTAATAGTTTAATTATTTCATTTATTAACTAGATATTTCTTGAAACATCTAAACAAATAATAGTTAAAGTATATAAGAGATAAAAATATTCCCTTCTGAAGTAAATTTATAAAATAATTAATTATTCTATGAAATAACTAATAATAGACTGTTTAATGTTTTAGAGTTTTTATAAATTAATGATCATAAAAAGAAAAATAAATTTCGAATAATAATTGTTTCCTCTATTTAAGATGAAACGTTTTCCCATGTTCCTATTTATTTTATGCAAAGATTGATGATGAATATGAATAAACCACATTAGTTTAAAGAAAATTCGTGAAAATAATGTCTTAAATACCAAAAAGTATTAATTTAACATTTTCACTCCCACTTATTATGATTTTGTGTTGTTACGTAATCATATGTCCTTAAATTATTTCTTCTGCGTGAATGTTTATTACTCGGTAAATGATTTTCTTTTTTCGTTAATTGTGTAGTTAATCTAATATTATAATAACTAGTTATATATAGATAGTAAAAAAATAGTATTATAGAATAACAATCACACATAATAACGAATCATTTGTGCTCAAACAAAGCACCTATTATTTACAAAATTAAAAAAAAAATGTTAATATTTGCCACAGGAAATTAAAATCAGTTTGAGCTACAACTAGAGGGTGGTAAATACTGGTGACCATAGATTTAAGGTAGGATAATGCCAAGGGATAGCATAATTAAATAAACAGAATTTATTAATTTCAATGCTGAAACAAATATTCCAGATCTTGTAGAAATATTAAAATTACTAAGCATATTTGATTGTGTGAACTATCGACATAACACAGGAAGTATCTCAACATTAATTTTATTTTAATTAATATAATGATTTAAAAGTTGTATTTTAATTTAAAATCCTGCATTATATGAAAATAAAACAAGATTACAATAAACAGAAGAATATCAGTTTCCAAAATTAATAGCTCGTGTAAGAAACACCATGAAATTTCCTGTATTCTAATGAGTATTTAGAACATATTCTTAGATTTTTTTCTTATAAAATCCTAAATTTTTATATTCCTCTTTAATTAATTTTTCAGTGATATAAATTTCTCTTATATTTATTGTATATAATTAATCTCTTTATTCTACGTAGTTAATATTTTAGAGAAACATGTAACAAAATGTGTTATAATGTTAAAAAATTATTTAAATACATTATTTCATTATTTAAATAATTTTTTAATTCATTTTAATTTCATTTTATTCATTAATATTCCAAGTGTTTGCAATAATCGTATCTTTGATTATAACACACGTACACACGTACACACACACACACACACACACACACACACACACACACACACACACACACACACACACACACACACACACACACACACACACACACACACATATATATATATATATATATATACACTACTGGGCTTTAAAATTGCTACACCAGGAAAGTGGCACACCACACACGTGAAATTTGCATGACAGGTAGAGCTTGCTGTGATATGCAAATGATTAGATTTTCAGCGCATTCATTTAAAGCAGGTGACAGTAGCGACATCTACAATGTGTATAAAACCAGAGATTTGATAGCAGTTTTCTCATACTCAATTTCCGTTTCAATGTTGTTTTCGGCAAAGAAAGTTGTTGTAATGCCTCGTGTAATAAGAAGAAATGCCTATCAGCACGTGTCTGACTTTGATCGAGGAAGGATTATAGCCTACCGGGATTGCGGTTTATCGTACTGCAATATTGCTGCTCGCGTCGGTCGAGACCCCATGACTGTTAGCACAATATGGAACCGATGGGTTCAGGACAATCGTACGGAACGTCATGCAGGATCTCAGCGGCCCCCCATCACTAACAGCAGAGAAGAGAGACATCTTATCCGCATGGTCACAAGGGATCGTACAGCAACGTCACGAACCCTGAGTCGAAGTGGAGTCATTTGCAAGGCAACAAGTTTCTGCTCGAACAGTTCGACGCCGTTTCCAGCAGCATGGATTGTCTGCAGGGCAAACATGGCTTCGGCTACCATTGACGCTGCGTCACACACAGGAGCGCCTTCAATGGTGTGATCAGCGATGAACCTGGACGCGGGAATGCCATCACGTAATCCTTACAGATGAATCTTGGTTCAGTATAAAGGACCATGATGGCCGCATCCGTGTTTGTAGGCATCGTGGAGAACGCGCATTACCAGCTTGCATTGGACATCGCCATACTGGCCCATCTGCTGGAGTGATGGTATGGGGTGCCATTGGATACATGTCTGGATCACCTTGTTCGCATTACCGGCACTTTTAACAGCAACCGTTACATTTCCGACGTGTTAAGGCCCGTGGCTCTGCCCTATCTTCGAGGCCACCCTAATGCTTTGTTTCAACAGGATAATGCACGACCGCATGTTGCCCGTACTGTTCTGAACTTCCTTGATACAGAACAGGTTAGACTGTTACCCTAGCCAGCACATTTTACTGATCTGTCACCAATTGAGAACGTGTGGTCAATGGTTGTCGAGCGATTGGCACGCCATCACTCACCATCCACTACTATCGATGAACTGTGGCATAGTGTTGAAGCTGCATGGACTGAGATCCCCGTACATGCCATACAATCTCTGTTTGACTCCATGCCTAGGCGGATAAATGCTGTTATTGCAGCCAGAGGTGGCTGCTCTGGGTACTAATTTCTCAAGATCTATACATCCAAATTTCCTGTAAATCTAATGTTCTTTCCACTATAATGTATGTATCCAATAAATATCGTTCTGTTATTTGCATTCCTTCTTGGTGTAGCAATTTTAATGGCCAGAAGTGTATATATATATTTATATGTTAAATTTAGCAATAAGAACTAATACTAGTTCTGCATTAAATTTTGATTTATTAAACATTTGATGTAATTATGACCTAATAATAATAAAATCTTTCCATTAATTTCATATTAGTTTTTATTTTTATTCGTTTCAGTACATTTCTTATTAATACTATCACAACATATTCACAGATTTATATTTACACATAGTGTTAATTCTAAAATTATATATTTTTATCTTTACTAGTGTAAAATAGCAATTACCAAGACAAAAAGAAAGAGTTAACTTGATACAGTTTCAGAGAGTTTAATACTATCTTTTTTTAATTTTTCAAGTACTAAAACATTCATCATAAATTAAACTAGGAAAATATTTCTATTTTTTATAATTTAAGTTGCACGAACATCAATTTGAACAAAAACTTTTAAAAAAGTATATGGTTTTTATATATTTAGTTTAACCTTTTATAAGCTTAACTTTTTAAATTACAAAAACGTACCAGGCAAACCAAATAAAAAGTTTATAATTTCATGAAGAATTTTATGCATTGAAAGTATGTTTCTTGAATAATACAGATAAAAATATTCACATGAAATACACTGCTGCAAAAATAAATTCTTTCAAATGTCTATTGAACATCAAAAGTAGAAGAAATTACTTTTGAATTCATCCTCTCAACGTACATTTTTTTATATTTTGCATTAAAAATCACTGATTCAGTATAACTTTTTTGATTTTTTAAACATATAATGTTTTTCATATTTCAAAAGAAATGTTTTACTACCTTCTAAATACTTACAACTATTTTTCTTAAATTACTTATAATTATGTAAATCAAATAAATTCCAAAATATTTCTTTAAAGAAAATCTGAATAATTATTGATATTTTTTACTATTCAAGAGAATGTTAAATAAGATATTGTTTATCCAATATGAAAGAAGATGTATTAATTTCATATAAGAAATGAAAAAGTCATTTATTATTTGTATTTAAATACTTTATATTTCCTTCAATTGTTTTATTTACCAATTAAAAGCCGCGTTAATATTTTGAAATTATTCTGATATTTTTAATTAATTTACAAATAAATCTTAGAGTATATTTTTTTATCTTAAATATATTCAAATTTTGATATTTATTTTAATTATAATTATAAAATAGAATAGTCATTAAAATTATTATTTTGGTTAAATATTTTGTTATTGCTTGATTTTAATTACGAAATAATATAAAATATTTCTAATTAAAGACATGTATTTCTTTCAAGATTTCTTACAAAATCTTTTGACATAATTAAACTGAAATTTCTTTTCCAGAATATAAATATGACGTTCAAAGAAACACAGAATATCAATAACTCACTTACACAGAATTTCCGGTTCGTCTTAAAAAAGCAATAATTTTAACATACCAAAAGACATCTTTCTTAACATAATAGTTTTAAGTCCTTATTCTTGGTCTGAAGTCTACATTAATTGAACTAAGTAGAAATTATTTCTAATATTGATCACTCTAAATCTATGAATATATATTTTTAGTTAATTATATAAAATTTAAATCATTTTGAATGGCAATATTTAAAAAACGCTCCATTATAGATTGAAATATATTCGCATGAAACCTCATAATTTTATAAATATTTTATTGAGAAAACAAAGTTACCATTTATATTTTATTTATTTCGGTTTCAAATAAATGTTTCTTGCTCAAAATTCGGGTGTTTGATTTATATCGTAAATGCTGAGTTCTCTTGCAATATATTTTCAGTTTTTTGTAATTTATGTTTATACACACTCACTTTCAAAAGTTAAATGCAAAAACAATCTACAAATACTGCATTGACACAAAATTCGTCAGGATAGTAGCATATGTATTTATGAATAAAATAAAATCAATAATTATTTACAGAAATGAAAACAAGACTAAATTTTTGTAAATTTTCAGTTATAACTGAGTAAAATTATTACCATTGATAATTCTGCTTTACTCTCAAGAAATTCTAATTTTTTCCCAGGTTTATTAATAATAATAGGTAATAACAAAGCGTAAATAACAGTGGAAAAATAAGCATGTTTCCTTTTTCCTGATTATTATGATGTAATGAGTAAGTAAAGTGAGCATTAATAGAAGGCAATAAAATGTTGAAAAACTAGGTTTTACAAAACATTAGAATTATGGTGAAAGCTATACACCAGTAATACTGATTTATCAAACAATTTTATTTTCTATGCAAAAAATAAATCATGAATTTTAATAAATTTTACTATAATGCTAAAGTTTCAATAGTTGTTGTCAATTGAAAACATTTTTAGTAAAATTTAAAACAATGAAACAGGAATGTAAAAATATATAGGACTATCGAAATCAAAAATATGTCTGATGGAACTCCAAATTATTATATTTACAAATAAACAAATTGAGATACTCAGCACTGAGTACAAGTTATATTAGTAATGTAATATATCTATATAGGAAACATCTGCTATGAATTTCTCTTTAAAACACACTTCAAAGTATATAGATGTAAAATATCATCCTGAAACATTGGGTCATTAAAAAATATTTATAATTTTCTATTCTTCATGATTCTTTATATTCTTTATGATAACTTTCTATTCCTAATGATGTTTTGATGTAGGTTAACAGATTAATCATTTAATATTCAATTTAATGTGCATTTGTACTTGAATCTATGTTTATAAAAAGTATAAAACAATACTGGTTGCATGTGGGTTAAAACGAAGATTAATGGAAAAGCAATGGATTTTTTTGAAAATAATAAAAATATTATATTAATATAATCATATAATGAAGTAATGATAAATACGATACATTATTTGCAAATGATATAATGTTAATTGAGTAATGAAAGAGTCAATTGTTTAAGTTATATTACGTGACAGCTCTTATGAATTTTTAAGTAATTAAAATAATTTTAATGTTACACTTGCAATAAAGTATAATAAAAATATTTCAAACAATATGCATTTGCTTTAAATATTAAAATGAATCTGTTATATTACAAATTTGCACAATGATTTGCAAAAAAATATTTTTTTAATTTTTACTGTTCCCGTTTTATGGTTGATTTTATTTATGCTTAAGCAGTAAATAATCCTTAACATTTTCTGAGTCTTTCCGATTATTTAAAAGTATTTTGATATGCTCAGAATGCATAATCAATTTTATTTACTTCTAAATATAATGTTAATTTAAATTTCATGTTTATAAATTCTTTCAACTTATTTATAATTTAATTTTATGAAAGCTTTAAAATATAATTATTAAATTTTTAGAAACTCTTCATATTGTATCAAAATTTTTATACTATAGGGAATAAAAATTACTATAGGGAATTTTAAACTATAGGGAATTTTACTATAGGGAATTTTAAATACTATAGTGAATACTATAGGGATACTATAGGGAATTTTAAATAAATTTAGCGCTAATTTTACATTTTCAATGCTAATTCATTAATAAATTGCATGCTTTTAAAAACTTAAAAATGTCAACTTCACATGTAGACAATGACTAGTAAAGTTTACTGTTTCAACATAAATTTTGAATCATTTACTAAAATAAATATTTTTTGAAGACATAAATATGTGATTAAAATAAATTGATTATCACACTTATGTGTATGTGATATCATTTTAATTTTAGATTGTTTCATAATTTAGATATGAATTCTAACTGTGGAAATTATAATGGTGTATAACATTTAAAAATAATTATCTTAATTTTTTTACTTTTGTTACAGGTTTTTGGTGCAAATATATTATTACCGTTATTTATATAAACTATTGGTGAATTAATTAAAAAAAATATATTTCACGTTATTTCTCAGTTGAAAACTGTTAGGAATTTTCATATAATCTGCAAATTTTGAATTCAATATTGAATCAGAAATATGTCTTTGTCAAGTATGTGATGATTTAAGTTTATTATTTCTTAAAATGAAAAAAGCAGCTTTTAAGATAGAATATCTTGTTTTTAAAGTATTATTTTTCAAGAATTATAATTTAAAATACTAGTTTATAATTTAAACCATATGTGTAGTATAATTTTTAATGCATTATAAATATATTAAGGGCCAAAAAAAGATATATTTTTAGCAAGATTGCATTCAGTTCAAAATTGTGATTTAACTTATTTCACGCCCTTTATAAATGAAGATTTTTTGACATGCAGGTATTGTCGTAAAATTGGTTGGGTATGTGGTTGACATGCCTAAGAAAAATGTATTGAATTTAATATAAATTATACTCCATCTATGAAGTACTTTTTTCTCTCTATGTATTATTTACAGGAAATTAAACACATTTGAATATAATTTGACAAAAACATGCACATTCCTAAAGTATGGTAGTTCAGGATAGAAAATTAAATAAATGCTGCTTCTATATGAGATTTCCATTTGCTTTCCTATTCAAAGAAGTATTAGAAAAACCAATATAAAAATCATGCTTGTAATGAAAGAAATGACTTTAATATAAAAACATTTTAGTGTATTTAAATAATTATTGCATTATATAGAAAATTTAATTTACAGTTATAAACTTGTAATCAGGCATTTTGAATTCTGAGTACCTTCTAATATGTTAAGGTTTAAATAAAGAGTCCCAGGGTTATGAGGACATGAGATCAGACGTCATTTCGAAGCAAAAGCTCTCATGAACAACAGTTAGAGACTCTTAAAAGGATTTGCTCTTTTTAAGCTGTTTTCCGCTACTTTCCAATTGTTCACAGCTCTTTTTACATTGTTTTGGTATTTCTTTTATTGTATTTTCTGCATCCTTGTGATATGGTGAATTGTCCTATTTATACGCATTCTTTTCAAATAAAGTCATATGAAATAACATCATTTTTAATTATATATACTCAATCACAAGAAAAATTAATAACTAACAAAGGAAGAATATAAGTAATATATTAAACTGTTGAAAACTTTATGATTTACCTTCAAAATGTATTCATGCAAGATTACTCGTAGAAAACAGATAGATTAAATTCGTAACATATATAATAAGGAATAATGTATAACAAATAATGATGCACAATTTATTTACGTTTTTAAATGATCTTAATTATATTTAATGATTAGAGATACTTGTATTTAAATTTTTTTTGTTATAGTATTCATTTAGATTGCGCAGAAATTCACAAATGATGCAGCATTAAATGCATGGCAGATTTCTTTCTATAAAAATCGAAAGATGATTCTTAATATCACTAATGAGGAATTTACGTTTTCTCCATCGGGTTCCTTTTCTTGGATTTAGTTGCATAGCAACAACTCATTAGAGGTTTTCTTAGTCGATATGAATGCAACATATCTACAGTTACTTCCAAAGTTTTACATTGTAATCACTTCATGAATAGGAAACAATATTACTTATGAATTATTGCATATAACTGAAATAGGATTAATTGATAAATGACTTTTTTCAATTGAAAAAAATTAAACCCTTTTTGAGTATATTTTAAAAAAATGGTACCTTTTAGTCTTTTATATTTATTTACTTAAAGTTGTAAGAAAGTTTTTGTTTTGAAGATTATATAATTCCTATAACAAACTATTTTTTTTGCCACTGATTTTTTCTCATATTGATCTTTACTTTTATAAACAGTCAAAATTTTACTTATTTTTTAAGAAGCCAAAAATTTTTATTAGTTAGATAAAATATGTTTTAAACGTTAAAACATTTACACTCTTTATAGAGAAAGAACTTACCACTTTGTTAAATTTAAGAATTTTTTTTATTTAAAACACTTTTCTCTTAAAATTAATCATAGTAATATATTTGAAACAATTATAAATATATTACTTTTATTAACTTGTAATCAGTGCATGATTTCTCAATGTTTGAAATTGAAATTTGTAATTCGTATTAGAAAAATAATTGTACACGTTTCCTTGAATTTCAAAATAAACTTTTATATAAATTCAGATTTCTAAAAAACAAATACATAGCAAATAAAAAGATGAGCAGAAAAACTTTTTACACTTTTCAATAGATGTTAAAGGTAAATAAATAATATGAAAAAACTCATTTTTGAAAATCATAATTCACAATGATCTCTTGAAGATACAAAACTGTCAGTCAAATGTAGCTAACTCCAGGAAGTGGCAAATCCTTTCTGGGTGTCTTTTGCATCTGTATTGCTTCTTACGATTCTTCTATTTCCAGAACAGTAATGGACCACATCAAGTTTCTCCGAAATCTGATGGCCTTATCATCAGATATTATCTTCTGGTGTTGAAAAAAGTGAAATAATTATAAAGAAACCATACAATTTATTTGGTATTAAGATAATCTAAATTCAATTGTGAAAAATCAATTCACATTTTTATTGAATTTTTATTTACTCTTTGTCAATTAATGTTTTAATCTTATAAATAACTTATTTCAAAGCATGAAACATAATCCGACATTTTTATTGCAACTAAATTTCAAGAAATAAATTTTTATTTAATGTTTGAGTTAGTCATTTACTATTGAAAGATTTCAAGTTTGTATATATATTGTACATTTAACAAAAAGTCGTGTCCAACATTCTCTCTAATACCATATTAAATACTTATATTACTATATTATTAATTTTACACTAAATTACCAACAATAACAACTACAGAATGCTTATAGAACATACATAAAAATTTTACAATATTCACTTAATGAGTCAAAAATAATCCTAAATGTAATTTGGACAAAATTATAAATGTTCTGCAAAAATTATGTAAACTAAATTGTAAATTACATAAAATATTTCATAATATATTTCTCTATTGTTCTTCAGTTTTTTTTTGTTATTGAATGATTATCTGCTATAAAGATTTTTCAATATATTTAGCAAATTAAATACAATTAAAAATTAAATGAAAAAAATTGTGAATGCAATTCAAGTATTTACTAATATTTAACTTTTAGAATTAAATTTTCTTCACTTAAAATTTTGTTTATGAATTTAACAAATACAGCGTCATTTATTTATTCATGACATCTATATTAATGTTAAAATCATGATTAATAAAATTGGTACTTCAATGTTAAATAGCTAGATTGTGTCATTACAATGATAATCCTATAATGAAACTAACCAAAATTTAACAAAGAAGTTATTAGATGCAATTGTTTTAAATATAGATATTATGAGAACGAGAGGATGATTTGAAAATCATGAGACATTATTTTAAATAGATATTAAATTTTGAATGGCACTATACTTTTCAAGATTTTTGTATAAGATATATAAGCTCCTTTAAAGTTTTTATTTAACAGAAATGTTATTTTAATTCAGTAAGTTTTGTAAAAAATATTCTGTAAAATATTTATAAAATTTTTTAAAAAGTTGAATGTAATGAAAATTTCAAGTATTCTAACGTTATAACTTTGAAGTGCTAAGTTCAATAAGATATTTATGAAAAAAACTAACCAAAATAATTAAAAGTTTCCCAATCTTTAGGATATATAATTTTAAACAACATGATTTCACACAGGAAGTATACATAGAAAATTGTTTTTTTCTATACTTTATATAAAATTAATGCTTTCTTTCTTCTGAAACATTTCCTGTGTATGTTTTATTTATGTTTATTAAAACTTACAAATTCATAGCACAATTCTTTTATTTTAAAAGCACAAGAAAGCATTTGTGTGAGTAATGGTCATAAAACACGATACTACTTATTTCGGATTTAAAATTCTAATGCCCAGGATGGAAAACTTTTCTTTAAATTACTCACTAAATTCTTTTCAAAATAAAGATGTAGTTGTTTGGAAAAATTTTTGTAAGAAATCAGCATAAATATAACAAGAAACAGAGTTTCCGAATCGAAAATGGAATGTATCAAAGCAAAAATATTTCCATTCCAGCATTTCGTGTTTGTAGTCTGAATAAACTATCGTTAGTTTGGTATTTTTGCCAGAATTCCATCTGAATATTTCCAAGGAATTTTAAACCAGATTCTATTGACTTAAAGAATGCTTATATATCTATTTTTGTCTAAACAATATTTAACCTTAAATATATTATTAAGTATATATTTTTATAATCTTCCTTATTAAATTATATCTTTATTGATAAATATTATCATAAATGAAAAAGTAATACATTCTTATTTTCTTTTAGGTTTATTAATATTAAATTTTTTTTGCTTAATTATCATCATAGTTTTACTTGATTGTCAATCAAGTAAAACTAAAAGTACAATAACGTATTCTTCGTTTTTGCATTCATTTTTACTAATGATGATTCAAACACAAAAAACAGACTTCACTGCAATTTGAAAATATTTTCATATAGAAAGAATTTATACATAATCACAAGTTGTTGTGAAGATAAAAATTCCTCAATAGTAATAACTCAAAAGTAATTCCTCAATAATAATAATTCAAAAATTAGTTTGGGAAATTGAGTCAAAGTACCGATCCAAACACAATTAAATAGATATTTCAATAGCTATTTGTTTTGCCTGTATGAAAGTTATTTTGACTGACATAACAATGTGTGTGTGTGTTGTGTGAATTAACTAAATATTTTTTCAATTTATTAAAAACAATAAAAATATCTATTATTTCAGTTGTTTAAATTTATTTAAATCGTTAAAGTGTTTCATTTACGAAGTATACATTAAAATTATTTCATCTCAAAATAATTTTTATTTTCTGATATGAAAGTTACGTACTATATTTATGCCAAAAGTTTAGTTTTCCTTTCTTGCATAAATAGTTTTTTTTTTGTTTTTTACTGAGTGATTTGTACTTTACTTTGGTACTCACATCATAACTTTGGCATGATTATGTTTATCCTTTGTAAAATAAGGAGCAGAAGAAAATGCAGAAAGTAGCAAGTGAATTGTAGTCAGAAATTGAGTATTTGTGCCGAATGAATAAATATTTTGAAGAAATACAATTTTATTAACTTATGAAATCTTATTAATAAATATATTTAAATAACATTAGTTTATTAGACATAAACAAAACAATATTAAATATGAATGCATACCTTGTAGTGTTTAATGATGTTGTTTGAAAGAGTAAATACAAGGGAATTTCATTGAAATACAGGAGGATTTCAACTTGACGCGAGTAATAGAAACGATCTAGAAGAGCAATCAATACTCAGAATCACTCTGAGGGACAAAAAAGATAAAAGTGAAAGCGCATCAAACAAGAGGAACTTCAATGGCTTACTCTTCTCTGCCACAGCTTGCGGTCCACGAAATAAGAGGTTTTATTCTTACCTGAATGTTCAAAATTCTTTGTGCTTGTTCCTGTTTTGCAGTGTTGTCAATGTCTCAAGAAGTACTCTCTCACTCCTCACGGTAAAGACGTTTGCCTGTCCACTCATTAGACCGACTGGACTTCTCCTTCCGGGATACGCATGAAATCTTCAACCTGTGAGATGTCTGTGGACTCAGCTAAAATCTCGTAGTTAGACCCGTTGTTTCATGTGAACAAAATTAAAAAGTTACCAGGAAACTTCGAGAGGGAACACAAACCTTTTTTCCTTTGGTGTCAACTGTGAAACGGAAAGCGTGATCATAATTTTCAGCACTTACAATGAGTTTTGCACTAAACAATAAATCTTATTGGCAAAATTTTGTAATCTTTATTTCCAACATTGCTGAATGTTCAGGTTTTGTGGCGCAAATATTCTTTTTTTCTGCCTCTCAAAGTGGAATGTGACTCTATGTACTTATCTAACTATTGCTCAACTGGATAGGTACTATCACCAAACTTCCTTTGTAAAAGTACTTTATAATCACTCTGTATATTTATGCATACATACATTAAACTTATGTGCTTGTAAACATGGATATATCAGAAATGTCCGAAAAACTATTGTTAATAAAAATATATTTTGCGTCATTCCATAACTAAACTATGTTGCATTGAAAATAAGTGAAATCATGATGTGTAACATTCATAAACACAGTCGTGTTGAAATGATCTAGACATACTAAATGCTCTGCATCGTTCAATACACCTACGTAAGTTGTTTATGTTGCAGCAGGATGCTTCTCTATAACGAGCCCTAAATTGGGCTCTACCAGTTAGATAGAAGAAGTGGGGTGGAATCTTTGTAATTTGGAAGAAGATATCAAGCAGAAAACCCTCAATACTTGGCCTGCCATTCCCAGAGGTATCATATCATTTGGAAGACATTGTAACCATGACATATTTAGTGTGCCCCATACGCATCATGCAAACATGACAGATCTTCGGTTAAGCCGGGATTCGAACTCACTAATTTCCGATAGTGAGAACAATGCCCTTAACAATCAAATCACTGCGTTCACTGTGCCTCAGTTGGTACAAAGTAGCAAAGAAACGTATCATCTCATCTAATGAAAGCATGTTAAAAGAGAACGATGTTGAATTTTGAAGCCGAACAGTGGCTTTATTTTATTATTTGTTGAAAGAGGCAGTTAACAAAATTGTATAGTAATCTAATATAACATAATCTACTATTAACAACTCATTTTATGTCAATTAGAATCACCAAAATATAATTTTAGAAATTTTACATTATGTTCAATTTTTTCTATAATTATCTGAAAACAATTTTCAATGCTTATTGGATGAAACTAATATTTTCATTCATGTCTAAAAAATAATTCATTTGTTATTTGAAAATTTTAAATTACCATGCACTTGTGTTTCACTTGAAGGTTCACTGGAAATTTTTATCACTTTTTTTAAAATCTGCTTTTTGGCTTCATCCGTGAAAATTTTCCTGCGCAAAAAATAATTTTATTCACATTTTTTTAAAATTTATATGTGTTATTTCTAAAGTCCTTGGTTTTTTCCCCTTTTTCAGTAGATTATTAGTCACATAACTTGTTGTACATACGTAACATGTCATTATAAAAATAATTAAGCATTCTTCTTAAAAAGTAATAGTTAATTTAGTTCTTAGAACTAATTTTCATGCTTCTAGTAATCAGTTATTTACCCCGTGCTTGTAAAAATTTGGATTTTTTTCTCAACTGTGAGCATTTATTTCGCAGCTTTTCAACAGGATGCATACCGATGTGGGACAGCAACATTGATACAAAATTACCACAACATTCTAATGTAACGCTCACTTTGAAATTGTGGATTTCAAAAGTATTCTTACTTGTAACTCAAAATTAATATAATATAGCTGAAAATTATTGTTTGATATTTTATAAAACGTAAATGTTTTAGCTTACATTTATACGCAATTTAAAGATGTTTCATTTCTTTCAAATTTAATTTCTGTAATTTCTATAATTCTGATCATTTCCAGTTTTCTAATAATTGTTATTTTATTAAAAAAATAAGATTTGATTATTTTCCCTCTTTCAATTATTCATTTATAATTGAAGGCATTTCTTCCAACTTAAGAAATATCTTAATTGCACCGATCAGTTTTTGAATGTATGATTGTATTTGAGATATTTTTGTTAAAAATAATCTTAGCTTATCTATTACCGTTATAAATGACATTTTCTTTTCTTCGCTTGAAAAATACCCTTAAAATACATTCGCTTAACCAATATTTTAACCAAAAAGTGCTTATTTCTTATACCTTAATTGAGATTCTGGTTACGAAACTTTATTAAAATTCTTATTGGTTTGAAATATCCATGGCGTCAAATAACATTTCCTCTAGGTCACACCTAATTGATTACGATATTGTATTGAGACGACGTCGTAAATCCGACTTGTCAATGAATTTTTTGCATGTCTTTAAATCGCCGTCTTCGAGTGACAGTAAACAAGTTCTCCATCGATCGTCTGAGTGTCGTCCAAAAAATCCAATCATGGTTTTTACCAGAAAAAAAGAAGTATTTTTAATTTACAATTTTTCCGTTCGTAAAATTTTCAAAATCATGACAATTACCTGTTGTTCTAAATTATAAGTTTTCAAATATATAGAGTGATACTTCTTCCAAAATCGAATACGTTGAAAATAGAACAAAAGAAAAGGCAAAATGAAAAAGACAGGATAAAACATCCACTTTATGATTATTTAAAATCGGAAAGAGTGATTTAAAGTTTTCATTAATTATAATCCTAAATACTTCTTATAATAGAGCATTTAAAAAGATTTATGAAACTTCTCTCTTTTTGCTTATTCAGATTTCAAAACCTGGACAAGAAAAAAGACTGCGCTTTCTGTAATTCATGTGTAACGTCAAAATTCATATTTATACTTATACAGTCACCTTTGAATAATGCCTGACCAGTCAAAAGTTTAGAAAAAAAGGAAGCGCTGTAAACTCATAAGCAAAGACAAACCACTGCTCATTACTTAAGAAGGCCATTCAACTACACTTGACAATCAACAAATAAATTTTATTTGTCCAATTTACCTACAATTGATAGTTTATCAATACATTATTTTGATTTTAACTCTACCGCTACAAAATTCTCTCTAATAGGATATCCTCATTAAATAAAAAGGGAAGTCAAATTTATCTCTGATTTTTTACAATTGTGTTTCTTTCTCTCACTTGAGAATAAATTATGATAACTATCCTGAGAAAGCACTGAGAAATTTGTTTTTAGGTATTGCAATAATGTAAAATGTTCACAAAAATCCTGGCAGAAACCAAAATCGTTATGTAACAACCATAATATACACAAAATGGGCAAAGGGTATAAATAATCAATACAATTTAATAACAATAGTATTTAATTGAATGAAAATGAAAAAAAAACATGTATTTCATTTCTGGAAGTCTTTTTATATATAGCGACTCGTATTTAGTTTTGCAAAGTAATATTTCTTAAAATTCTCAAGTATTCATTTAGTACTTCCAAACACGCATTATCCTCTTATCTTTGCTCGTGAGTTGCTAAAATCGAATTCATGACTTTCTATTTTGAATAGTGACATCAAACTACAAGCCATGAAGGACCCCATAAAACAATTTTAAATAACAACGTGTCTATATTTTGCATCCCTTTTAGTATTAAATTCAATGCAGTATGTTCATTAAATTACTTATTATATTTTAATGATCTAAAATATTAAGCATTTTTATATATAAGAATTTTTAAAAAAATTTCCTTATGTAAACTTCATGATGTATTCAAAGAAAAAAATCTAATGCACTATCCCATCTTTTACTATTTTCAATGCAAATTGATATTTGTTTATTAAATTAATTGCGGAAACTCGGAAAATTCTAAAGCATTTACCTCGATAGAAAATGACAAATGTGGCTTGGTTGGTTGCGGCGTCGTACTCATTACTGGAAGATAGTAAGTTCGAATAAGCGAAGAACCGTCGTGTTAACTAAAGGTGGCCGGGGCAAGTTATATATGTCGTGGTTGCAAGAGAAATGATACCTCTGGGGGTAACAGGGTGAGCATTGGTTGTCTTCTGCTTTGCTTCAAAATCACGAAGAATTCACTCAGCTGCTTTTAACTGGTAGAGCCCTACTCAAGGAGCAAAATTCCTCATTCTTTATTCAACGATAGCTGAGATTGAAACCCTGACTTTATGCTCCAATGCCACTATGCCAAGATGAGCCTTAAATATTACATTGTTTCGTCCTACTGGGATTTTAAAGAAGTCAAATACATTTGCTTAAGTAACGTATCTTTAGGAAACTGAGATCGAACCCGAGACTTTATGCTCAGATGAATACAATCATACTACTAGGCCAAGATGAGCCTAAGACATTTGTCCCACATTGTTTGAAAGAAGTCAAATATAAGTGGTTAAGGAAGAAGAATTTGGGAACCAATCAGATTTCAGTACCTGGCGACATATGAATGTGACTTACAAGAAAGGAATTACTGGTGAATTTAGAAAAAGTCTTTAAAATTTGTTTTTAATCTTAGCATATCTAATACCTAACATTACATGTAATTATCGAATATTTTACGGTCTATACATTTTCAAATTGTTGACTAATTTCAAAGAGTTGGCATCACTGACAAAGCAATAAAAATAAAGAATATTAAAGCCGGTGATACAAAACTCTTTTTTGGACACACAAGCATGTATGAGTTTGTCATAAGAAATTTTGAAATATATTCATACTATCTCATCAATATTTAACAATGCAAAGGTTTGTAGTGTGTGACAAAATAAATATTTTAATACAGAAGATTATGAAAAGCATATAAAAATAAATGGTTAAGTTCATTTTCCTTTAATATTGATAAGAATATTCTTTCTTTATAAGATTATAAAAAAAGAATATTCTTCGCCATGTGTGAATAAATTTTATTAAGAACTTCTATTCTAATGAAAAAATCTGCAAGTATTTTGTGTTCCTATAATAAAAAAACCACATGAATTCCAGAAAAGATATAAAAGGTGAACATATTAATGGAATTAAATTTTTTTTATTTATGACAATACTGAGAATAAAAAAGTTTAACCTATTTTTATTTACATTTGAAAATAATTTTTGCAAAAATTTTTTTTAATATTTTTAATGTACAAATTTTTTCTTTTATTTTTGGGGTCCACCTTCCGAATTAGTCCTCTGGAACAATTATTATATCAATGATATTAAGTAACTAGATTAAGAAATTATTTATGTTTAAAGAAGGTAAATTCCTTTTTACATGTATTGATATAAATTACCTTTATTATTTATTATATGAATTCAGTTTTAAAAATTTTATTTGAGAAAACTGAATTTATAGAATAAAGTATCTTAATTTAAACATATACAACCAATTCACTGAAAAGCAGTTTTAAGCAAAAAATATAAACCGAGCAAATTGCATGAAGAAAAAATAAGTATAAATAAATATAAATATTCCATAAACCCATAATCCATAACTCTATTTACCAAATGTTTGTGTCTACTTTTTGTACTGCAGAAATAAACTGAAAATATATATAAAATATGTATTTATGCATTTGAATTTTTAGTAAATTCCTATAGTAATACATTGGTAACCCAAACAAAGACATAAAATCATAATTTTTGTATGCAAATTAGATGCTGATGAGATTGGTAGTACTGGATCAACTCTTAGGCGGCTTAAATATATTAGAAAAAAAGTATTCAAATCTAAAACTAAATAAAAAAAATCTAACTGTCGTAAATATGTTTACATTCCACAAAGGAAATGGAGAGGAAAAAAATGCATTTCATGTGAATCCAAAATTACTCCCCTTAGAAATTTTTAATCCCTTGCATTTTTCAATAAATTTGATTATTTTCGACATGGAAATACTCTTTAACTAATTGCTGGAATTATTCAGTCTTCTTTATTTTCTTGGAAACATTTTTAGGCACTTTTTCTGAAAGATATTTTTCCAAAATAAAAGTTTATTTCATTCGTTTCAATGAAAAATTTCATTGACTTGCAAATCTTAATTTGCCTTTAATGATCATCAATGACTATCGAGAATTTTTAACCGTTATTTAAAATTAGAGAAATTAAGTTCAATTCACATTCCAAAAATGTAAAAGAACGCTAGTCACTTAAGCGTAAATCAAATATAAGCAACTTAAATTTTTAAAAATCTAAACTTTAAGTACGTTTAATAATTGAAACTATAAAACCTAAAATTTTAAGACCTTAACATAAACTTTTAACCCCTCTATGGTTGTTGTTGTCGTGTGCCAGCTAAGCTGGCAATATGGGGTGCGCTGCTCCACTTTTCCAACTGTACCATATTTGGTGTGGAGTCTGACTTCTTCAGTACACACATGCCATAGGAACCCGTTTATAGGGTAGGCAACCATCTACACCTCATTCATACAAGGAAGGGACAAAGACAGGATAGATAGAGGGAGAAAGTACATCCATGGCCAAACCGGGATTCGAACCCAGGACCTCTTTATCCGCAGTCATTCACAATGACCACTTGACAAGATGGGCGGTAACCCATCTGTTAGCGCTGCCTTATAGAATTCATTGAATTTTACTTTAAGTTATTTATTAAAATATAAACTTTTGTAAACTAAAATAAACTGAATTGCTTTATTAAATAGATTCTGCATAGTGTATAGAAATTATTTAAAATGTTACTTAATTAAAAAAAGATTTATTCAAAAATAGTCGATATTTGTTACAGAATAAGAACTGCAAATTGATTAATAAAATTTTAATTTAATACAATTCATTTGTTTTATAAATATATTTCAAACAGACAAAGCATTTCTTTAAACTTTTTGGGAGTTATATTGAGAAATTTTCTTCCATCTCCATAAAACCAAAAATCTTAAAAAGTCTAAAAATAAAATAGGATTCTCCAAAACCTCTTTCACGGTAAAATTCAGACAGTCAAGAATATGTTTTAGGGAGGCCTGATTAGCCTTGCACCAGTGACGCTCCTGAAAAAATTTCTGGCCCTGTTGAGAAGAAAGGAACCTAGTGTGGCCCCTCAAAAAACGTGAAAGAGCAGTCTTCTGTATCCTAGTGATACTGAGCTGGTGCCACCAACGATGTTTTTTCCCTTTACAGGACTATATTAGGCCCTTTACTCACTCTAGTCAAAAGCTCTGAATGAAAATGAATTTGATCAGATTCCAACTGAAAGTAGGGGAAAGGCCTCGAGGAATGATATGCCACTTCAAAAGAAAACAAGCCCAAATCATAAGCCATGGAAAAAGGACTACGTTTCTTTAAGCGCTTGTTATTGCTGCAAGAATGGAGGTAGGCAGAAGTTCTGTGTTGATCATTATAACTAAATAGCTTATTGTAGTATTTAATCAGGCAGTAACCTCTTCTCAATGAGAGGGGTGGTAAGTCACTCTATTACAATACTGTTAGGGCAACTATTACGAAGACCAGTGATAATTCTTGTGGCGCTCAATTGTACTCGTTCTAGTATATTTAAGTTAGCTTCTGTTGCACAAAAGTTTATCGGGAATGCGTATTCCAAACCTGAACTTCTATATGTCTGTTATGTAGTATTTCCAGGTCTTGAATATATCCCAGGTAATTGGCATTTTTTGTATAGCATAATTGATTGCCATTCATAAAAACAGTTGGTTGGTAATTATAGAGCTGCCTATTAGTGGTAAAAAAAGTAACCGTTTATTTTGAGCTATTGAAAATCAGCTTGTGGGATTGAGTAACTGTACAGATCTCAACAAGAGCATCGTTGAGATTAGTTTCAATTTTTCTTACGTCAGAATAAGAAGACAAAGGACAACACCATCGGCAAATAGTCCCACATTACTGTCTTTACTGAGTACCTCTTCAAGCCCAGTAACATATAATGAGAAGAGTATCGGGCTTAAAACTGATTCCTCTGGTAGGCCATGACTCAGTCTGAAATGATCAGACTTAGTATGTTTATATTCCATTCGTATAGATCTATTCTGTAAAAAGTCTGAGATTCAAGGCAGAAGTCTATTCCTAATACCAAAAACGGCATAACGTTTAGTAATTCATTTTTGTCTCCAGACTGTCAAAAGCTCTTTACATGTCCAAAAGGTCAGCAGCAGTATGATTAATAGGCTTAAGGTTCCGGAAATCCCTGACATTCTGGCAGAATAATAATATCTGATCAATGATGTTATGACCTCGTCTAAATCCATATTGCTCCCCAGAGAGCAGACCATTTGGGGACAAATAAAAATTTAATTTGATCAAAAAAAGTCTCTCCGATAGCTTATAAAAAACGGAAGTTAAAGAGATAGGCCTCTAAGGAGCTAGAATCCTTTCCACATTTTTCAACTGGTATGAAAATGGCCCTTTTCCACTCCCAGGGCAGACATCCCATTCTCCATGAAAGATTAAAGAACTCCAATAATCTCTGTTTTCCTGTATCACCTAGATATTGAATCATGTAGCCATGTATATTATCAGGACCAGGAGATTTTCTACAGTCCATAGTTTCCAGTGCGAGACTCAGCTCTAGCATTGAGAAATTATCATAGAAAACGGAATCTCCTGAAGAGGAGGTGCGGCACTTATGGATCATTTTTCTGGCAGTCTTTTTTACCGATTTTTCATTCTAATCAAATGACAATGTACTTATGCTTTAATAGAATTTATCCATAATATCAGCAGCTGACTTATTATCCTGTGGAACTTGACCGTTGCTGTTTATAGACAATGTTACTGTTATTCACCTGAGGCTGGTCATTGCTGAAGGATTTGGCAAGACACCATAATTTTGAGTTAGGAGTTCTAACATCAATGCTGCTACACAGGCTTTTCCAAGATTCTCTTTTCTGTGTGGTATAGTGCTGTTTGATTTCTGCATTTAATTTCTTAAGTTTAATCCTGTCAGTGATGCTGTTAGAAGTAACAATTTCTTTTTACAGCAAATCTCTTTTTTGCAAAAAGGTGGGTGAGTGTAGCATCCTTGAATCTCACATAAGGTCTATAAAACCCTTAATAATACCCCTAGGTATGGAATGCCAAGCAGCTTGGTTAATATTGTTTTTAAAAAATTCTATTCATGTTCCAAGTTATCCCTGAAAGGTTGGCTGCCAAGAGAAGATTCAGTAAGTTGTCTGTAGTTATCCCAATTAGCTTTTTTAAAATTCCAAAAATTTCTATTGGGCTCCGAGTATTATTTACAACCCTTTATATTAATCAAGATGGCAAGATGATGGCTGCCAATGTTATTGAGAACAGTCCAATTCCAATACGGATATAACTCAGGGATAACCATTGTGAAAAAATCAACAGTATTCTTAATTTTTTTTAATTTTATACTTAATTAGATTTAAACTTTTTATTATATTTAATATAAACATGTTTTAAAACTAATTAAGCAAAAATAATTATCAAAATAAGTTTTTTAACAAAATAATAAAAGGCTCCAAAGGAATTTCTTCCTTTTCTTTTTAAATGACAAAACTTCATTATACCATTAGATTTAATTTAATTTACTTTAATTTAATAATTTGCATGTTTCTAACACATATGGGCTGTCTGCCTACAAGTTTAGTCTTTAGTATTTAATTACGTAACTATTTTCCCACTAAATTAATTTTTCAAATATATAGCAAAATTTAAAAAAAAATTCCGTTTACCACTCTAAATCTTTAATGATGTTTTACATATACATTTTATTCCACAGGTGACTTATGTAACGGCGTTTCTGAAGAATAACATACACACACACACACACACACACACACACACACACACACACACACACACACACACACACACACACACACACACACATATATATATATATATATATATATATATATATATATATATATATATATATATATATATATATATATATATATATATATATAAATATGTATAAATATATATATAAATATATATATATATATATATATATATATATATATATATATATATATATATATATATATATATATATATATGTGTGTGTGTGTGTGTGTGTATGTATGTAGACATGATTTTCAAAATAATGGAAATACTTATGCATAAAATGGACATTAAAGAATTCGCTTTGTAAGCAATAAAATATAATTTTAGCTACCTTTTTAATATAAGAAATACATATATTAGGTAGTATGAGAAAGCTTAAGCAGAGTTGTCCAAGTTTTGAATTTCTGTCAGAAGCGTAAAATGTCAGACCTTACAGATTTTAAGAGACGCCAAATTGTAGGAGCTCGACTAGCTGGAGCAAATTTGACGGAAACATCTCAGCTCTTAGGCGTTTCTAGAGGTACGGTTTCTAAAGTCATGACATCATACACACAACTCGGAAAGACCAGCTCAGCAAAGCAAAATAGTGGACGGAAAGAGAAGCTGAGTGAAAGAGATCGACGGGTATTAAAGCGGATTGCAATGTCTAAAAAGAAAACAACTGAGGCCAAAGTGGCCGCACAGCTCAATCAGCATCTGGATTCTCCAGCGTCAATAATTACAATTAGGAGATACTTTCATGAAGAGATCATCTACGGCAGGACAGCAATTCCCAAGGCACTTGTCACAGATACTAATGACAAATGTCGTGTAGAGTGGTGCCACAACCACATAACCTGGTATATGGATAAGTGGAAGACTGTTATATGGTCATACGAATCATGTTTCACATTTTACCCCACACAAGACGGGTACGTATCTGGAGAACACCTGCAGAAGCGTATGATTCTGATTGCCTCCTTCCAACTGTCACGCATGGAGGTAGATGGGTCATGGTAAGGGCATGCGTGTAATGATTTTCTGATAGTCCAATCGTAACCCTGAAAGGAAGGATCACTGGGGAGAAGTACAGATAAGTTTTAGATGACCAGATCCATCCTATGATGGAAACTTTGTTTCCTGTAGTAGATGGAATTTTCCAAGATGATAATGCCCCCATTCCTGCAGCCAGAATAGTCCAATCATGGTTTGATGAGCATGAGGCTTAAGTGGAACATCTACCTTGGCCCGCAGGCCCCAGAGCTCATAATAATCGAACCATTGTGGTCTACTTTAGAGCTTTAAATCCAGAATCGTTATCCTCCACCGGATACTCTCACGGAACTTTCAAAATATCTCCATGAAAAATAGTACAATATTCCTCTAAACACTTTTCAGAATTTGTGCGATTCGATTCCCAGGCGAATCCAAGCTATATTACAAGTCAAAGGCTATCCTGCACCATATTAATAAAGGATTTCTTTAAATTCTAGGGTGTTTCCATTATTTTGCTAACCACCTGTATATATATATATATATATATATATATATATATATATATATATATATATATATATATATATATATATATATATATATATATATATATATATATATATATATATATATATATATATATATATATATATATATATATATATATATATATATATATATATATATATATATATATATATATATATATATATCGAAATATCGAATTAAAGTAAAGTATTACATTATTGGCTTGAATTCTAATGGATTTTCGATTTTCTAATGCCATATCTTCTGTTTGTGTTACATCTGTTTCATAAATATTTTATGCATACACTGTTTTTTGGAACAGTTAAAAATTCCTTTTTTAACAGTTATCTAAAAACCCTGATTAATGTAACCTGCTCGATAAAATTTATAGTAACCTTCCAAAAACCAAACAAAAATATTCAACAGACAATTTTTTTTCTAATTATACTTTCTTTAATGAATCTTTTCTTAATGAATTATTCAATCACTTTTAATTTTTTGTTGGGATTTAAAAATAATATTTTCAACATAATTATACTAATTTTAAGAATTCAAACTATCTTTCAGAATATTTCAAAATTTTTTGTCCATTTTATATTTCATACCAAAAATTATTCGAAAATAATAAATGAAATTCTACTTTTATTTGATAAACTTAGATATTATCGTATATCTATGATAAAAAAATTGCTCTTTACTTCAGTAATTGTATTTAATAAATATTAAGAGAAATATATAAAAAATATTTCTTGCCATAATGGAAGCTATTGTGAAACATTTCAAAAGTACCACAAAATAATCTTTGTATCCAAACGGTGAAGAATACACTTTGTTTATTTAGTTTGTTTATCCTACATTTGTTTGCAAAATTAACAAAATGACTTACATTTTTAATACCTTACCTTATTTTTCTTTCCTAAAAATATCAAAAATGGTTTTAAAAAAAATATCCAATTTATTTAACTAAATTTATTTTTTTAGTTCTTTTGTCTTTTAAACATTGAAAATAAATCTTACCATGCATTTCAATAAATTAAGTTTACCTTAATTAGATCATCCTGAATATAAAATTCTTGTTTAGTGATCGGAATTTGTATTAAACAGATGTCTGACTAAACTTAGGATATTTGTCTTATATACATTAAAATTATGTGAAATATCATCATATTTTCTGTATGCGTATGAATAATATGTATATACGTGCTATATTTTTCTTGAATATCTTATTTTATTGAATGTTTTTTCTTAAAAGGTATTTTAATTTTTAAAATTTAGCTATTTTGCATTTATTCATTATATACACAGCGTATTGGATAGACTAAATCACTTAAATTATCCAACACTCGTAGTAAAATACATTAGATTCATCATGTAAATAATCTTCCAAGGTTCTTATCCGTCGATTGAAGATTATATTCATGTGTCACAAATGAGATAACAATCGCAAGCATCCACAACAAAATAAAGGCAAAAACGGCAAAAATGGAAATACCTCTAACATAATTTAACAGCGCCTGGTATTGAATCGCTAATGAATACTTTCATAAATATATGCAATATTCACATGTTGCAAACCAGGAAATCTGCAAAACACCCACCATGGTAGACGGGCAAGATTTGTGCAAAAGTGTAACATCCATCCCTCGATGTTCACAGTGGCCTGCATAGAAACCAGGACTTTATCCTTCGAATATCCTCCCACTGGGTCACCGTATTCATTTTTACTGACTTTATTCCTCATTTTTCTTTTATGCACTCTTAGTGAATTGAAGATCTATAGTTTAATACAGTTGAAAGTGCAACTCGTATCAGTTATACTAATTTGTAATTTAAATTATTTATCACCCGTATTTTATAAACAAACATAAAATTTCGTTGAAAAAATTTGAAATAGGTATAAGGTTTTATGGCAAATGACAAAGATTGACCTAAAATATTGCTTTTTTTTTTCTCACAGTAAAAGCTTTCTTGACCAAACTGATGATTCTTCATATCCTTCCTAATATAAATAAGGTCATTTAATGAGGTAATAGTTTGAATATTTCAATAACTACGTTTATCACTTAGTTAGTTCGCTTATTTCACTGACAAAGATTGAAAAATAGAAAATGGTTGAAAGACTCCTAGGGTAAATCAAATGAATATTCACAAATAAGATAATAATAAGTTCAACAAATGCAAATTATTTTCATATTGTCTTCCAAAATTTAAAAATGTAACTAGAAAAATATTCAATCTAAAATTAATATCCGATATAAAATTAAACATCCCCATTTTTATTCACAACTCTTATAAATATTCAAGAGTTATTTTTTATGATGTAAAAAAATAAAACTCTCTACGGTAAAACACAATCTAAAACGCACTAATTAGTAAATGTGAAGTAAACAAATCACGACTTATAAAGCGTAAATAAAGATATTCTTCCAGAAGTTAAATATTGGAATTTGAAATAAAAGTTTATTTACTTTGAACCATTTTTTTAATAAATTTGTTTCAAATTCTTTCTGTATTTATGAAGAAATAGTTACTTCGAAGAAGTTTTATTATGTTACAAAGATCACATAGGAATGAAAGAAGCAGAAACAAAGCTTTTGCAATCCAATGGAATGTTTCAAAAGAAAAACTATTTCATTCTTGTTGTCAGTGCTTTTGAGCTTTTGATTTCGTATTCAGATTTGTTTGATACGAGAATTTCTTTTTGAATAAATCCAATAATCCTTTAAGATTCTTCCTAAAAATTTACCCTTTTAAAATTTCAAGTTTTCAGTCTTTTTACAATATATTTTCTAGAAATCTCATACTTTTATTAGAAATTTAGATATAATAATTACATTTTGATTTCTATATCTGTTTTTAATATTAAAATGTAACAATGTCTCTAAATCTTTTGTGTAAAAGCGAAAATTGAAATTTTTGGTGTAGCATTTTTTATTATTTAATAATGGTGACAGTAAATGATTTTAGTTCTTCTCTAATTAAAACTATATTGAATTTAAAAAAAATCAGTTCATTGTATTGAATAAAAACAAAAATTATGTCCCTCGGGATGAAGATTTAAAAATGATTTCGCCATGTAAATGGTATTTTTGAGAATATTTGTTTTGAAAATTAATATTAAAATTAAAATTTCCTTAAAAGTAGAAAAGATAAAATATCGCTGAACTAAGCGAAATATTATTTATTGTCTTATGCTTACAATGGGCAAATGTTTTGCTTTTAAAATACGGAAGGCATTGTTGGTAATGTCAAAATCAATCAAAACAAAATTACATTCATTTGGAATTAACCGAAGAAAATATATCAGACGACGCTTAAGTAAAATTAGAAGGTTCGTTTCATTGATTGTTTCTCGTTTTACTTTTAATGTAAGGAAAACAGGGTCTGCTGTGAGGACTCTCAATTAAATTATTAGTTTTGATGTCATTTATATTTTACATTTGCTACTTTAATTTCCATATTTAATGACAGCGAGTACTAAGCACTTTTCTTCTTCCTATAGTGATCCCTTCACCTTGTATTTTATGCCAGCATTACCTTGTCATCCTGATGTCATTCGTGGATGGAATCTTTAATATTTTCGACGTTCATCAGGAAATCATATCTGATACACGGCATTCTTATGTGTTTCGAGTTATTTAGATGTATCTTACCATTCCTGGGAAATTGCAACCCTACACCTTATACGTATTTCAGAGAATAGTAAGCTTCACTTTGTGAAAAGAGTTATGGTTGTCAAAAAGTTATTATGCTAAAAGGTTTAGAATAATTTGATAGCTTAACAGTTAATATTATTTATTACTGTGGGACTTAATTTCAAGTAACAAGTCACACAGTTGCTTTAAATGGAAATTCAAGATACAATTAATGATCTAGTAAAAGGACTTTTATGCAGAATATTATATATCTGCATATGTGACCAGCTTCATATAATGAAATCCATCACAAGTACATTGTTAATATAATATAAATTGCTAAATTTTAAATTATTATGTATGCTTTCTTCACATAATTTTTTAAATAAAATACTTTATGAAACAATTAGGAAAAGAAAAACACGAGGAATATATTGAAAGTTTGGGTTATACAATTCCCGCACTCCAATAGAAATCTCATTTAGAATCACACACACTCACACATTTATCGATACGTTCTTGAATTATCAAAGAAAAATAATCTGTTCTGTAAGATGTTAAGTAAATAAATTTTATACATCACATCTAATTAAATTAATATTTCTATCAAAATAGAAATTTTTTAATATGTGATCAAAGTATAATTTACATTGGAATAGAAGATAAAAATGTGTTAAGATTAAAAATAAATTGGAAAAAATAAAATCTACATCTTGAAAATTAAGACTATTTAGCAGTTCTTCAAATCTTTTATAAAAATTTATAAAATAAATTTTTCAGTTAAAAACTGCTTAATAGTTTAAAAAGACATCGGTAAAGTATTGTTTTCATAGTTTATATATAAATTCTGGGCTTTTAATATTACTTTTTAAGTAAAATCTTAATAATATAGCTGTTATCTTTGTCTGTGAAGACTCTTTTATATCACCAAATCATGTATTTCGAAGGTTTAGAGGGAAATATTGGAATACAAGACGTGAGATTTGAAAATACACATTGTAGAATTTTAGATCTTTTTCACTTCAAAGGGATTAAAATGAATTTTGATGATGAATGATATGATTATCTAGAATCAACATTTAAAAATTATGCATGAGATATTTCTAACTGACAAAGGTCATAAATATTTACAAAACTTCATGTGTCTTTAAAGCAATAAATATAAGAAAACTATGAAAAAACAGTTAATTTATTGACTACTTTTACTTATAGTGATTAAATGCGACTCAAAAATTTTATTTAAGAAGACAATCACATTATGTTTAGAGAATAAGAACCAATAAAATGTGAATGAAAATCTAAAATTAAAATACAAAGAAATTTTTAAACACTAGTCATTTCTATTAATGTATGTACAGAATAATTTTAAAATAAGAAAAGTACTAAAATAATTTAAAATTAAATAGGGTATAAATTTTGACTCTTCATTTAAACTGTGCTCCCTGTTTCTTTTATTTAAAAATTTACTTTTTAAAACAAATTCGGTTTGAAGCTATGTACACATATATTTACTATTCTTGAGAGAGAGAGAATATTTTAATGTTATTCAGATTTCATTGATTTCTAAAATTTGAAAATTACATTAAGGAATTTCTGTATAATCGAGCTTTTTCATTTTAATTCTTCCTGATGAGGAAAATGATAAATGATTATTAAACGATAAAATGTCAAAAATATTATAAACATTTTAAAATTATTTTCCAATTTACCTGTAATATACCTGCGCCAATTTACCTGTAATTAATAACATAATTTTTAATACATTTGTAATCCTGATTTGCAGAATTACATCCAGTTCAATTTTTCGTTATTGTACCCTGTATTAAGTTTGCGCAGATATGTAGAGTAAATAAATAACTTCCCTTATTTTTATTTTGAGTATTTTTTTTATCTCTTTTGTATGATAACAAAATTACTCTTTAAAATGGCCAGACGTTTGAACTTGCATTCATTTACTTTTTAGCATCTTTTGGTTGGAGGAAACAGCTCCATACCTGTAGACATGGAATAGCGATTCTTTGCAGTTTAATCACATGTTGCTCACATGGAATGGTTTTAAGACCATCAAGCTCATGGAATAGACAATTTGAACTCTAACCTTACGATTAAAGTTGCTACGTGTCATCTTACGAGGACACGTAGCAACTTTATTTTTACTTAAATTTTCACCATTCTTATATCTTACTTAGCTTAACAGATGATACATCTGCTTCACTAAAAGCGTCTGGGAAACGTTAAAATAGGTTGCGGTCGCAATGTCCTTCAAAGGGATGACACGTCAAATATTAGGAGTCTTCTGCTCGATACCTGCTTCTAAATTACGAAGAGTCCCACCTGGATTTTCCTTTGATTGTTAGAGCCTTACTCAGGACTAAGTACGGAGAAGTGTGCTAATGCAACTCTACAACTATGTTAAATTTAAAAAGATAATGACTATAAATTCTTGTACATATAATTTCAACTATATACACAGCAACAGATATTACTACATTTTCGACATATCTATACATCACAAACAGTGAAATAGAAAAAATACTTTCAAAGTGGAATGTGTGTGTTTGTATACATAAAAATATTTTATCCGATTTTTGGTAACATAAGAATGGGATCATTTTATATAGCACATAGGAAAAAATACTTTCAACGTGGAATAGGATCACACATATCTATATTTATAAAAATATGATCACATATTTTTATAAATATCAAAATATTTACGATCACACATTCTGATATTTTTATGTATTTAAATATGTGTGATTTCATTCCACATTGAAATTATTTTTCCGTACGTAAATCTATTTCACGTGATTCATTAATATCTTATGAATACTAATATTTTGAAATGTGTAGTTTTAATTACTATTTTTATATTTTAATGTATACTGCCTAGGATAACTTTGTGTCAATGATACTTACATATAATATTTTTTTTATAATTTTTCTAAATTTTCTGATGTATGTAAAATTTATATAATTTAGTTTCGAAAAAATGTATTATCATACCTAATCTGTTTATAAATTTTTGAATATATTTAATTTCATGATTAAAATATGTATATAATAATTAGTTAGGTACTTTATTTAATTTCAGGAAGATGCCATTTTGACAGTATATTTTGCTATACTTTTTTGCAAACAATTTCTACTGCAAATTTGTTGTTAAAATCTGGATCGAAATAACTCCAAATTATTTCAATGAAAATCAAATGAAGTCATCTAGATTTTCAAAAGACAAACTTTTAAAAAGGTTATTTATTGGATAATGCAATATTAACTGTAGAGAAGTTTAATGCATTTGTTTTCATACAATACTAATATTTGGTAGCATTTTCCATTAGTAAAAGAGAGAGGGTTTAACTCTATTCAAATACGATATCCTATTTCTTTAAATAATCAAATTAAGAAAACAATAAATTAGAATTGGGTAGGAGAATAGCTTTCAGAGTGGTTTTATACGAAACTGGAGGCAAATAATAAGTGAATAAATAGTTGTTTCCGGGAAAAATTAATCATTTTAAGTACTAATCAGCATTTTTTTTATAAAATGTATTTACCAAATTGATTTACTTCAACTCATCAAAATATCTCTACAGAATATTTGTTATAGTTTTGTTTAAATATTTTATACTTAATATATATTTTTGCTTTTAAATAATATAGAAGAAACAAACATCATGCACTATATTTTTATTTTTCTTGATTCTTTTTAAAATAGACGATATTGGCATTTCAACAATGTGAGTGAGATAAAAAAATCAATTTATCTTACTCAACTTGTTGATTTTTGTTTTGAAGTAAAATTACTGCTTCCTGAAACCATTCAATAAATTAAAAAATCAGACTAGTTCTAGTGAACAGCTAGTTTTGTCATGAGCATACACAAATTCTAAAATCCCCTTTCCATGTGGCTATGGGATTAACTAATTGAATTTGTAATTAAATCATAGAAAAAAAAGTTTTACAATTTTTATAACATTTATTATGAGTTTATATAGGAAGGTTTTTAAGGAGAAACACATGTTGATGAAACGACATTACACACAGCAGCTCAAATGAATGTTTAGCGTTTGTTCCAGTGACGAATAACCAACTTCGATTCATAATTAAAAATATATACGCCATAAACAGCAAAACCATAAGCACATCTTTTTGTATCAAATAATATAAGTCGCTTATTCTCTCAATAACCGTAGCATTGAAAATATTGGTATGCAAGGTAATCGCATTTCTTATGTTGTGCAATTCAGTAGTTTATAGATTGGATTCGCGTTTTGAGAATGAATGTTTGTAGGCGTTCAAAATCTCTTTTAAACTGAAAACCAAAAGGTAAAATTAGGGTAAATCATTTTTATTTCGTGCTGTGTTAAGAATTGATAAACATGATGTAATCGATAAATATATTTCTAAGAATAAATACTATTTGGAAGTGTAATTAAATGCACTATGCGTTAAAATTGATTTGACACTGCGTACTGGTCAGATTAAAAGCCAAAGGTCAAGGAAAGTTACTTGCAAATCGAAAGTATTTATATTTTTGGAGGACATTATCACCAATAGTTAAATCTAGCAGCAGCGAACTCCCCTGCATCTAACTCCGAGGTGCTTTACCAGTTTAATGGCAGCTTTTGGGAATTTTATTTGAAAAAATAAATACAATAAATATATCATATTACAAAATTACTTGCAATATTTTAGGACATAACAAAAATATGAAATCAGAGTCTAGCTATTTTGAAGGATAAAAACAACTTGATAATACAGTGGTCTTGAGGTTAATGATACAAGAAAATTACTATTAAGTAAAGGCTTTTTTGTAGTTACATAATGTTACAGGAAAGAATACACATTCACAAAACAATGATTGTTTTTCGTAATGCTACCAAACTAGATATAAATGAGATAATTTTTTTCATCTTTTATTCGAATAAAAGTCTCTTCAATCTCGTATTTGAAAACACTTTTAAGTACTTAATATAAAATTAATTTTACTAACTACGCATAATTTTGATACTGAAAGTCCAAAAAATAAAAATTATTAAATAAATTATAATATAATTAAAATTTACATTATAATTAAAAAGATCTTTCTTTAACTAATTTTCTTCCTATTAAATTTATTATTTTCAAAAAATTTGATATGATTTTTATCTATATTTAATAGATATTAAATATCTTAAAGTATAAATTTTTATAAAATATATTAAAAAATCATTCTTTTTTGCTTAATAGATATAAATTAATTTGATATTGTTATATCATGCATTTTAATACAAAATCACAGCTTTCTCATGTTCTTTAACGCATTTTTTACTGTATCCTTTAAGATTATGTTCTTTTATTTGTAAGTGAATTGAATTAAAGTAAACTGTATCAAATTAACACACTTGCTCAATGCGTTAGCGATTTTTCTTCTATGTACATTAAGAATGCACAAAAATTCACAGATAAGATAAGTTCTTTCTGAAATAAAGTACGGATTTATTATCTGAACACTGAATTGAATTTATTAACACAAATGTTTTATTTACATATATTTTTAACAATCTTAAAGACAACATCAGAAAGATATTTAAGTATTTTTTGACTAGATCATAAAACTTTTGACTGAATTTTTACTTTACTGATGCTTGTGACGCATAATGGGAGCTCAGCATGAAGCGGCGATGCAAATGTTTTTCGAAGAGAACTGCAAAGTCAAGGCTTGCATCCGATCACTATGTTTCATATACATAAGCGGAAAAAATTAGACACGCTCTTGTGCAGCGAAATAGCAAATAATTCTTCTAAAGAATGTTTTACGTTGTTAGAATTTATGAATAAATGAATAAGTTATAATTAGTAAACATTTTCTTGAAAATTAAGTCAAGGAAAAGCCTCCAATAGGAAAACATTTTAATATACATATCATAAACGAGCTTGAAGATACATTTAAGTGACAAAAATAATGAAATTGCTTAAGGCTATCATAACATATCATGTAAAGGAAATCCTCAAAACTTGGGATGAAACCATTTCTGTGAATTACTTTAAATATCTTTTTTCACGTTTTACGAATAACTTTTTTTGTCAAGATTCTGGATCTGTTTCACAGCATTCATTTTCATAATGATTTTCAATTACTTTGATAGTACGGGAAGTCTTCCATTTTCGTAAACTGATGTGACTTAGTTATTACTTAAATGTCCTATGGATTCATACAGCTTGATTTAATTGAAAATCTTGAAGTTTCAGCATTGTTAAAGTGAAACCAGTTTTTTTACCATTACTCGAATGAATAGGAGTATTGTTTTGCACATCTTTCTAATTTTTAAATAAAGATAAAGTCAAAATCGTCTTCTCTTCATTGGTTCTTCATACCTGTTACAGGATAAGATTCAATCCCTCATCGTTCATAATAAGATAACATTTTATCTTTCCCAGACATCAACAGCAATACTAAAAAGAGATTTTAAAAGTTGCTGAAATGATTCAAAATGTATATTTATATTAGTTTTTTATAGAAAGTATTGTAGCCTTATATGTTATACTCTGATACTCTGATTTCAAACATATTCTCTATAAATTTTTTCTCATAAATATACATTCAAATCATTTTTGTGTTTTCATCAAATATGCGTTAGCAAGTTCTGTAATATGCAATAATAAATCATTTTTAATAATATGCATTCCTCTAATTAAATAGTATATATATACATACATATTAGTACCTTCTATTTTATCTTTCCATAAAATTTTCATTTTACACATGTTTATGTAAAATGTTTATTTTAGTTCCTTATACGTTGTTTGAATGGCATCATTTAAAGAAAATGACTGTCATAAGAAATTTTCATAATTTTACAGAAAAATGATATTACAGTTTTTGTGAAGCAAACTCTCAATGCAAATATATAAATGTGCATGCTCCTGAACTTTTCATATTTTAACACATTTGCATATAAATATCTAGCTGCACAACTAATTAAACTTTTAACGCCAGTGATTATATCATCTCGAGAAAAATGGCGTTCAGCAGCTTTAATCTCTCAATTTATAATTTATTTACAACGAAATTTTGAAAGCATTCTTAAAAGAGTGAAAAATATATTTACCAAATATTTAATAAATATTTTATGACATATTAAACTTATAGTAGGAACTCAATGCATAAAATCTTACATAGTCATACTCCTCTTAATCCAAACTTTAATCCTGCGAAAAAGAATTTTTTTGTTATTATTGTTAATCCATTGTGGATATAATAAAAGTCATGAATATTTTTCTAAATCCGAAAATATTTTAGAAATTTTCAATAAATATTGGAGAAAATTTTTCACCATCAGAAAATAACCTATCAGACTGAATACATTTGTATTCTGTACGAGTTAAGAATCTCAATAAATATATTTTCCCTCCCATAGTTGAAAGACAGCATTACTAAAGTGAATATTATAAAGTTATCTCACTATTCTTATTCCATATTTAATAAAAAAAATTCTAAAAGTCAGAATTCAGAAACATAATTAAACATGACTAGGTTATAGCAGTTTATGATTTTAAGTAGTATTGAAAATATTCACGAAATAGGGATTTTTTATTACTTGGATAATATTTTAGATCATGGTGAATTCACTTCACATTTCTAAATTACATTTAAATGTTAAATTTAGGTTAATTAAAAAGCAATTTACAGTACATTAATACTTATTCTTTAGTAAACTATAAGCAATTTGTTATTAATATAGCATGTACGTATAGTTAAATCTAAAAAATTAAACTCTATTCCTATATAGTAGTAGCATTTGTATTGGATTATGCAACACGGTATTTACACTTAAAATATGCTTACAAACAAGATGTTTTGCTGATTCATACATACTCTCAATCATTTTGAAGAATTTAACTTAAAAATTAAACTAGTATCATAATAGCCCTTTTGGGGAATGAGGCCTACAGAAAACCTATCTGTTTCTATGATCGAAAAGCCCTTGGAGTTATATATAAATTAAAGTTAAACAATATCTTACGATAAATCACCCCATATTTGTATCAAAATACCTTTTAGACATAAAAGGAAGAAAGCATAATAATTCAAAAACATTAATGACAACCAGAAATATTTGCAATATATGTTTTAAAATTTACTTTTAATTTATTATAAAGATAGTTTTGTAAGATTCTTTAAACTAATACGAAGAAACAATATTTAGTTTCATTGAACTGCTAAAAAAAGTAAATGTATTTATACGATATACACAATTTAGATCTTAAAATTCAATTTCATTGCAATAATTTCTCTTGTTTCTTTTAAAACAATTGTTAATTTATTTTTTCATTTCATTTGAGATTCATTCTTGCGATTTATTGCTGGGTAATAAATTCATCTTTTTGTGTGCCTGAAAAGGAAGAGGGAGAGCAAAATTTCTTGTTTTCTTGTATTCATATTTAAAGCAATTTTGTTGCAAAATTTTAAAATGTCTTTGTTGATACAATAAAGATCTCATTTTTTAAGATTTTCTTACAGGTATTTGCTTTAGACTTTGAAAAAAAAGTTATCAAATATTCCAAAAGTTGAAAAAACAGTAGTTCAAATAAATTTTAAAAAAATTGAATAGTTATTTCTATATGTGCATAGTTTGCAATATATTATAAATTTTCTTCCAATGAATTTATGGATGTTATAAGTCTTTAAAATACGAATATATAGCGAAAACTGTTAAAAGGGCATAAAAATACCCAGAAAAAAAAATTGCAAAAATGAATGAAATTATATTACATTGAAGTTATATTGAATTGCCTTAAAATTTTTAAATAAATAACAAGTATTTTATTTTCATGCACTTTAACCTTTTTGAAATTTTATATTGTGGAATATGTTTCATCTCATTTATTATACCTTTCATAATTTAAGATTACTTCTGTATCTATGTCTTCAAAATCCAATGAATCCATAGTATAGTATTTCTAACAAAATTGATTCATATTTAAAATGCACCATAAAATAATTTTAGCTTAAGCAAAATTTAAATGAAATATTCATTAACTTATGCTCATTGAAGAAAATACCGAGTTAAAATGCGTTTCATAATTAATGTCTTGTTAAGAATAGTAACTTTTAATTCCAATAGATGTCACTAGTATACAATAGCGTACTGTTATGGAATAGAACAGTCTTGTTCAAAAATTCAATTTGACTGTTTGAGAGTTAAGTTTTCTTCCCGGGATGAGATGGACGCACGTTTTCAGAATATTCTGCTCTCTTTTGATATCTCATTTTAGTATTTTTTTAATTCTTTTCTACTCATTTATACCCTGATATCTGATTTCACTGTTTTTCCATGAGAGACTTAAATATAATTAGGAGAATAGTGGTCATTATTTTTTTACGTCTTTAGTATTTTATGTCTTTAGTAAAATTTTTAATCAAACAAAATGTCTTTTTTTTTTTTCGAAAGCTAATTGAAAAGCTTATAGTATTAAATTAGCTAAAAATTGTAAATAGTTTAAAGAATTATTAATTAAATTAGCTAAAAAATTATGTAAGTAAAAAATTTTATTCCTATTACTTATATAATATATATCTTATTAAATGACACTAACATTGTGCAAATTAGTTGAATTATTATTTTTATGTAGATAAATTTTCAAACTATTAAAGCATTTTTTAAATTAATAAAAAATATCGATGTAAATTAGTAATATAAAACAAACAATAAAATGAGCATATATTTATTAAGTGAGAAAAAATCATAAAAATTTGTCACGAGAAAATTTATTTTTTTGTTCACGTCATAATGAATAATTAATGAGCCCGCAAAACTAAAGTAATTAATTTTCTGATGACCATTTACTGACATGCAGTGCTCCTTATGTATTGAATGGAGTTATCCGATATTTTTGTAACTAATCTAGAATTAATTCCTTCACAAGCCACATGAATGGCAAAGTCCATCAGTAAACACGGGAAACAGCTCATAAATATTCATTTGCAGCTGCTCTAGCAGCTCATTAAAAACAGTACTAAATATTACTTAGAAAGCTGGGAAGTTTAGTGTCTATCTGAAATTTGTGGGAGTCTTTCAAACAGCAATGTAAAATCTTAAAAAATAAATATTCCTCTTTTTCTTTATTTTAAGAAAGTTTTCTCATTCAGTGTTGCTATTGATTGCAATTTTTTAGCTGAAGCTTGTGTTGACTTTAAGCAAATTTGTTTACTGGAAGAGATTCACTCGGCTTCCTTAAATGAATTGATTTGCATACGTTGCAATAACAAAATGCTTTCAGATTTCATTGAGGAGTGTGGTTCCTATAAAATTAGCATAGATGTAGAGAAAATTATGTTTAAGAAGCATCAGAGATTCATTTGTTTGCTGTTTCGGAATTGATTTGGAACCAATGGAGCGAACATGAATGAAATACAAAGATTTGATTTAGCTATGAATAATGTGATGTCATTATTAAAAAAAAAACTACGTTTCATTTCTTAGCAGAGCAATAAACAAAATAATCAGACACTATCTGAGAAATATCTACCACAGTGACTACGCTGAAAATGAAATTGAAAATGTACATTTATGGCATGCAACATAAAGATGTTGCATGCCATAATTCCATAAATCAGATAATTATCATTTTTCATTTCTGAAAAAAGATCAAATGGGTATGCTCCAACTATAAGCAATAAGTACTCTTTAGTTGCTGTTTTAACTTAACAGTAAATTTTTTTAATCGCTTAACTTTTAGATAATGCTATAATTCCATGCATTTTTCTTATTTAAAACACTTTACATTAAGAAAATAATGAGAAAGTTTATTAAATTAGAACTCAAAGTAGAATTTATTATAAAAACGAATTGAAATACAAGTATTTAAATGCTTAAAAATGTAAAAAAATATAATAAAAAATACGAATATAAATTCTCAACATTTAAAGTTATAAAAATGTTTTAAGAACGAAAAGGAAATAAATAGCAGTTTATTGTCTTCATGATATCGTCAATTGCTACATTGTACTTGGAATATTTGGGAACATTTTTTAAGCATAACCTATCAGGTATGTTAAAAAATATTTACTAATACTTCTAGCTAGTCTCAGAATGAAAATTAAAACGTCTCTGTCTCGTTGTGGCTAAATATGTAAACAAGCAGAAGAGAAACACACCTCGGCAAATCTTGATGCAAAATTTCATTCTTTCTCAGTCCCTTGGCTAAATCCGTAATAAAATCTGTTTTTATGCTAAAATAAAAAAAAATTTCTTGCTACTACGTCTTGATCCACTTATAACTTACAATCCACTCTTCAATCAAGGAAAAATTACGTTTGTCAAAGAATAACATCCTTTAAATAGTGATTTATTTTAACTAACTTTTTTAAATCACTTTAATAATCGGAACACTTTTCCTAATTTTAGAAAAACTTAATAGAGTAATATCAATTCAGGCATAAAAATATTAAATACGAAAAATAAACAAAACTCATTTCCAGGAAAAATAAATTTGCTAAATATAAATTAATGTAAAATTTCAGATAACTAGTTTTTTTCTTCTCAAAATATGAATACAGAATATGAAATATACATAATAGTTAAGGTTATTGGAATTGAAAATGATGAGTTTGTTGTTGGTTCAAATCCCATAATGTGTTGCGTAGCTATACTATCTTTATAAAACCAAAAAAAGAAAATGATGTATTAACAAGCCTTGCTTATAATTAATTGATAATTGATGATACTTAAAATAATTTTTTTCATGATAAATGAGATGCCCTATAAATGGATATGACCATGATTATTGTACATAAATAAGTTTAATAAAGTGTTGTATATATTCATAATCTCCATGTAACAAAACAAATTACTCTCAAAACTACTATCCATCTCAAATATTATCAAAATATTATTTTTTCGTTGTTCAAATTCAAAAAATCATTCCTCATTACTAACAATTATGAAATCACTATTGATAAAGAGTATCCCTACTATTCTGAGCTGACGTAAAATGAGTCTTTTAAGCAATATTTTTTTAAATTGTTTAGATGACTCATTTTAAGAAAATGATATATTAGGTAGTTGCTATGAAAACTTTATTTCGTTTTATGTGTTTAAATTACGGTGATAAATACAGAAACTATGAGGGATATTGCTTATATGGAAGTATATTCTCAGGATAGAATATTCAGATACTGGCAAATACTTTATGAAAATGCAATACAAATTCAAGTAAAAATGTAAAATTTCATAAATTTTGTTAATTTGATCAAGAAAATGAAGCTTATTTCCCTTTGTTGAATACAATAACAAACTAAACCCCTTTATAAAACTAAGTCAAAAGTTGAAAATCATTTTGTATACAAATGATTTCATAAAATCATTTGCTTATTTCGAATCGTTTACGACTGCCTAATTTTGTTGCTACAAACAGCAAAGTTTCTGGTAATTTTTAATCACATCCAAAGGATGGAGTCAAAAACTAAGCGTGTACCAAATCTTCCATGCCATGCACACGATCGGCAAAACTTTGGACTTTTAAAGTGTATAGGCCATAATATATGATAGTTTAAATTACGAGAATAATCATAGGATTCCACAGTTTTCTTTAATTGTTATAAATAAAAAGATAATTTAATTTTGCGCAGGAATTGTTTCATTATTTAATTCAGTGACATATATAAACATCAACAACATTTAGCATCCATCCTATAGGGATATTATCTTCTATAGTATCCTTATTTTAATTTTCTTAATTTAAACATATCATGCAGATAATAACATTCATTCATAAACTACAAATCAATAATAATATATGATACTTGTTCTATTTTCATATGATAAATGGATAAATAAATAAATAATTTTTATGTAAGCACAATAAACAAGCATGTACTATTGCTGTTAACTTTGTGAAATTACAAATTTACTAAAGAAAATCTTTGAAAGAAAACAAACCTAATAATTTAAATTATGAGAATTGCTTTTTCAGTCACTTATTTTATTTGATACTTAAAATTTTATTTAATTTCAGCATGGAACTGATAAGTTAAAAGTTGTATGTTAAAACTAAATGAAATTTTTTCCCCAAGAAATTTGCTTTATAATAGGTTTTCTTTTCTGTCACTTAATTAAGTTATTTTTCTGTTCCAACTATATATTTCACGGCAATTATGTATAAAATGTTTATTAAAATGGTAAAAACAATTCAATATTTGTGGGAGATCATCAACTTTCCTATTAAGGTTGCACAAAGTTTATACATAATCCATGAATGATTCATTGTGAATTGGAATGCTTTGATGCAAATCTCCTATGTTTACTCTCTTTTTCATGATGGAAAATTACTAGGTTATGTGATAAAATATGAGGAACCAATATTGGTTAATTTAACTTAAGTTTTTGAGCAGAAAAATATCCTCGGATTTGATCATGATTTGCCTAACAACTATCAAATATTTTATGGAACAAAATGTTAAAATCTGCATGACATATAAAAATATTTCTTAGCAAAAGAAACTTGGTCAGAGACTTCAACAAAATGCTATAACTGCAATCAAATATTGTGATATTTTAATATGATCAATTGGCTTTTTAATGGAGTCACTATTTAGTTTAACTTATATATGCCTCTAGACAAAAGTAGAAACAGTTATTTCTTCTCGTATGTCTCAAAATTCTCCTAGAGTCATTTGTTGATGACATTTAATACAATTATTGGATGCACATCAGCTGTAAAGTTTAACACACTTTCTCGTCTTTAACATACAAATAAATTTCTTCACATTTTCACATCTGAAATAAATATGCTAAAAACGAAAATGAATGATTTAATCAAAAGATAATACTTATGGAAAATGAGTGCAAACACAATTTAGAAAATTAATTAAAAAATAACATTATTCTTTTTTCACTTTGAAAGAAGGTAACTTTGTACATTTCATCATATTAGTTTTAAAAATTCAAACAATCAAAAATATATTTAGTCTGCCAACAAAAATATTATAAAAAAAAACAAAATAATAGATGGAACACATTCCATAATCTGGAATTACAACATGAAAATCTGGCTTTTGATTCAATATAATTCATACTTTGGGCCAACAAAGAAGAGAATAATCTTATTTTTTTAATTAATAGACTAATAAAAATAGTTCAACTTCTATTTTAACATGGAGAGTTTCTTATTTTATCATAATTAGTGCTCAAAGTTATTCATTAATAGATTTTTTTATCACAACTTTTGCCGAAAATTCAAACAAGCTAAAAATGTGTATTTTTCTTAAATAATATAGCGTAATTTCTAGACAAGACTTGCAATTCATACTCTACTTTTTTAAGTTAGAAAAATTAATGGTTTTTAATTCAAATTAAGCTTTAGATTTTTGTACCAAGAAAGGAAGAGAAAAGCATTTTTCTTTGATTCCTGATTACAATGAAGTTTTTTTTTTCAAAGAAAGGGAATCTATATAAAACAGTAATCTGTAATTTTCTGTATAAAATAAGGAAAATTGAAATTTTTCCAGGATTTATACTTTAGAATATTTTTACTGATTTCAATCACAAATGCCCTGAATCCAATTAATAATCATTATATAATTATCATTATATCTAAATTTAATAAATATATATCTAAACGAAATACCTTTAATGAGAAGTGAAAAAGTGAGGACGATTAAGTTTTTGGAATAATTCTAAAAGAAAATATATGGAAAATTTATCTCCACTCATTTGTTTACATAAGGAATATAAAACTAATTAAGATTTTCAAAATTATCATATATTCTATAAGTTATTAAATGACTTGGTATTTGAAGAGTTAAAAAATAGAAAAATATAGCCATCATTAAAGGCTTTTTTAAGGTTGTAATATGTAATATTAAATGTTATAGAAGTTTTACATAATATTAAATATATTTAGGTTGTAAGGAAACATTTTTGTGTCACTTAAAGTAAATTTAATACTTTCAATAACTTTGCTTTTAAATTTTTTTAATATCTATGTCCTTATAAAATATTCGGATTAATTTGACTCTACTTAGTACTTGTAAAATATTAAAATAACTTTACTTATTTTATTTTCTAAAGTAATTAATTATGTAAGAGTAAAAACCATAAAAGTATTTTGCGGGCAAAAATTATGCAATGTCCAAATATATCCAATTTTCTAACATTAACATATTAAAGATCTAATGACAATTAATATTCTCAAATCTAATTATAAATTTTATATTCCAAAAATTAAAAAAATGGATGTTTTCTTTAGTTAAAAATGCGTTCGAAGTCTGGGCCGAAAATTTAGATTTAAGTTTAATTTCCACGGACATGAGAACTCTACAATATTTTCTAGGAGGATCATAAAAGGATTTATTTGATCATGAAGGATTAAGGCTAAATATTTTTAATTAGTTGATGCTTTATTACCGCTGATGCTGAAATAAATTTAAGGTAAATAATTTGTGTAAACTAATTTGTTCAAAAGGAGGGTTTGTTTAATTGATTGCTTTGTAAATTTTTGCAAATCTTTTAAAAATGAAATTTTAAAAAAGGCTTAATTTTTACAGAATTATTGGAAATGAATTATACTTTTAAAATTTCAATTTGCTTAGATTATTTGTACTATACAATCTAAGGAAATCGAAATCGTAATACGAGAAAAATATTCTTACATAAAAAAATTCAAAAATGCTTTTATGCTTGCATATTTAATTACAATCAGAAAACGTAAAAAATCACTTATATTTAAAATATGAAAATAATATTGTTTTGATTATTAAATGAGATAAACATTTTACACTCACTCTAGGAAGAATATTTTTAAATGTCTTCTTATAGAAAGTTACACAGATTACTATATTTTTAATGGATAGTTTAAAAAATATCAAAACAAAAACAGTGATGTTATAAGTTTTTCCAGAAAGTTTTATTTCACAAATTAAAAAAGTGAATATTTTTCATATGATTACCAAAATTATTTTTGTAAATTGGATTAAAATATTTCTTATTTCAATGACACATTATTTACTCGCATTGGTAATAATATTTTAAAAATTATTGTAGTGGTAGTCATTGAGATCACTAGCCCCCGCTAGTGGACAATTTGAGTTTTTATTGTGAGTAGTAGATGTATAATGTGATAATGAAGCGATATCATATTTTCCTATGATAAGTAGTTTTTTAACTGCAAAAGACGTGATATGTTGTGACATAGTACCTTAAATTGCTCTGTTATGTATTTATTTTTTATTGTACTTTATATTAAATAAATTAAGTTACCATTAAACCAGTAAGTAGACCTAAAAGTTAAGTTAAAAATGAGTTCTTAGCATACATAAAATATATATCCAAGATTAAAAAATATGTTAGCTCATGCAACAGTATCATGAGAAAAACACTTATAATTAATATAAATAAATTTAAATATGCTCTCACAGACCAACACACTTACAAAAATGGTACAAGTTATTAAAAATACAAGGCGTATAGTTTAGAGAATATTTCACAATATATCTGAATATAAATTTTACTAGAAAATATATTATTCAGACACCAATACTTTATGTATGTATATATATATATATATATATATATATATATATATATATATATATATATATATATATATATATATATATATATATATATATATATATATATATATATATATATATATATATATATATATATATATATATATATATATATATATATATATATATATATATATATATATATATATATATATAATTTTATGTTTCATATAAATACATATATGAAACATAAAACTATGGTTAGTTATAAAGTTCAGCATGTACAGAAAATTTTTTAAAATTGGAATTTGTATAATTCAGTACCTTATCGTATTTTAAGGAATTGTCGTTTGAGAAAACTGTCATCATCTTGAATAAATAATTAAAACGAAACATTTCAATGTTATTTGAAAAGTTAGACCAGCATTCGTGTTGTTAAGGTATTATCAAGTAAACTAACATAAATTTTAAAATTTATAGTTTAAATATAAATTTAAATAAAAAAGTGAAAAAAAATTTGAAAAAAGAAAATTTAACACGAGTATATGCAGGAGATATTTAAATGAATAATTTTAACATTACTTGTTTTTTAAATTACAATTGTATTTATATTCATAATAAAGAAAGGAATATTGTAGGAAATGATTTTCTTTAAGTCACTTTAAAACTTAACATTGATTCGAATAATTAGGAATTAATCGAAGTGTTCTGAGAATTGTAAAAGTTTGTGAAACACCAGTAATCAAAAACATGTCTTTGGATTTTAAGGAGAAGTTAATATTTGGCTAAAAGACTAGCTCTTTTTTTCTTGTTATAAGAATAACAAAATGAAACACAACCTACTATTAGAATAGTATTTTGTCAAAATAATGCACAAATCTTTAGTAACGGCTGAAAGTTTACCATGTTATAAAATACTTCTGCTGACCAACGCTCTTCATGTTGCTATTGCAATTTTTTTAGAAATATAGACACACAAAAATTATGACGGTTCCATATAATAGAAGAGGAGTACACCAGCAAAAATAGACTTGTTTTCTCAAATGAAATGAAATAATTTTCTTTTATCTTAAGCATTGAAGAATCCGCGCTTGGATATACATCTGTGAATTTTTACAGTGTCAAGGATAATAGAAATAATACACATTCAATCCTGTGTATCATGTCAAAAATAATATTTCTTGCAAAGCCCTTACCTGAAAAGTAGGAGATAATTTAAACCACAGTATACATAATTTTAAAAAATTCCATTCTTATGAATAAAGAAGGGATAGTATGCAAGTATGTTTATTTTAAATTGAAGAATATGCTACTTCTATATAAATTAAATTTCAACAAAATTCACATGACTTTAGTACTTACAATTGATAAGTTAAAAGTTTGAAAAGCGGTATTGAAGGGTATAAATAAATAGCATAGTAAATTAAAATATAAATGACTCTTAGTTGCACGCAAATTTCTCTTAAAAGTTTTACGAACAATAAATGTGCATATTTCGATTATAATTTAAAAGACTTTGTAAAACATTGCTTACAAAAATTAAACAAAATAAAATTTACATTTGAAACTGAATAGGTTGTTTTTAAAATATCTTTATCTTTTATTTCATCAGAAAATTTCCATAAACTTACTGATATCACACAAATGATTTTTAGAATATTACGAATTAAATAACAAATATTTTTCAAATAAAACGTAATACAACTAATAAGATTTTTACTACTCATTACTTGTAAAAAACTTTTATATTGTTGTCAGATTTATTCTAAAAATGTATTCCTTACATGAAGAAAACAACACAAATTCAGTTAAAAGCAACTCAGCTGAATAGCTGTTGGAATATAAATATTATCCTTTTGACTTTTGCAGTGCATTTTCTGTAATGAGAAGATAGTTTCAAAATGTTTAATCATCATTGTAAAATAAGTAATTTAATATGGATAAAATTAAAAGTAAATATTAGTGATAATGTAAGATATTGGAATTTTCTGTGTTCGTAGATTAATAAAATAAATATGAAAAATATTATTTTTTGTCATATTTATTTGATTTAAATTAATCTTAATGAAAAAAAGAAATTATTTCTAAAATTATAAATACACACTATTTTTTCTGTATTCTCGTAAATACTAATTTTTCAGATACAAAATTAACTGTGAAATATAACTAATATTTAAATTTTAACGTAATGAAGAAAAAATATTTGTTATATTCACATATATTACATTCTAAAGAGATTGAAATATATTTGAATTTGTGTCATTTTGAATCATCAGAAATTATTCTTTCCAATAACCTGTCAGTTTTGATTCGAATCAGTTATTATTTTGACTACAATTACCAGTGAATACAAAAATAAAATGAACAATCTTCGAGTCATCAGAAACTCTTTTCTTGAGAATTTGATTGAAAGTGACAAATGATGTTCATTAGACTGAAGATAGCAGATGTTATGAAACTCACACAAGTCTTAGAATAACTGCCATTGGTTTATGTTTTACGTATGTTCGAAAGAGAAAGATGTCACAAAATCATGTTTGCAAAAATTAAATTTATATTTTCTTCCCTTTCATCACTTTTTAAGTTTAAAATTCATTTAATATTTTTTGAAAATTCAAATGAAATTTGAATTTTGGAAAACAAAATTCACAACTTAAATTTTTGTGTGCTCAAAAAATAGAAACAATTATACTTACTTATTTTTTAAGAAAAGTTAGTTGTTATAGAGTTCCGTTAAGATTATGAATTAAAGATTTATAGCTCTTAAAATAATGATGAAAAAAATGGAGTACCTCATTGCTATAGTAACTACTGCAAAACATAGTAAACATTTAGCCTGCATACTAAAAGAGCTCAATAAACAGTAATAGAGATCATCATTTATATTGAATTAAGTGGAATGTCATAAATGTACAAAATATAAGCACTGCAAAATTTTGATGTGCAATATGTGAAAATTGCAATATATTTCAATTATCACTTGAATTATATTGCAATTTTCCAATATTATACTTTTACGAAAATTAAATTTTTAAATGCTTAAACTATAGAAATTAACTGATTCAGTAAAATATTCATATTTGAAAATTATTTTAGAGTAGCAAGAATCATCATTTTATTTTTTGTTAAATTTTTTCTGTAGAGAAAGACACTACACATTAAGACAACAACATTTGTTTTCTTATGCTCTGACATATGAAAATACTAATTTTTTAAACAGAAATGATTTGAAGTGCATTACGTAAAATACCTTTATCATAAAATATTTAGTTTATATTTTAATAAATCTAATTTTAGTTATTATCATTCTGTAAATAATTAAAATAAAACGATTTAACTCATAAGTCATATGTACATAAATTCATCTTGTGATGTTTTTAAAATTCTCACATTAAAACATAAGAATACAAAAATATGAAATTATACTTTTACCTAATATTAATAAAAAAACTTTACGAAAGAGGATTAAAATGTTTAAAATCTTTTTTTTTCTTGTACTAAAGTATAACTTGTGTAAGTACTTTTAAATAATATCAAAAAAAGGTACATTAAGTCAATTAATTTACTGAGTTATTACTTATTTATAATTTATGGTGCACAGTATATTTAATAGTAATAGAAGTGTTAGAGTTTGAAAATTGTACAATTTTTAATGAGGAAGTAATACGAAGTATAAACAAATAAAAATAAAATTAATATAATTATTTTTACCACTTCGTATGATAGGCTTGTCATATTGCAGTATACTTTATGGATTTAATTATTTGGATGATAAAGTTCATCTATATACTTACTGCTTCCTAACTAAAATGTTCTTTGAAAGATTACAAGCAGCTGCGGGTCATTGTAGTCGAATAATGAAGTGTTGAGAATAACAGTATTTTTTTTACGTCATGTGTCTAATAAACTGCAATATCAAAACATTTCTATTTGAAAGTAATGTGCTTTACAATATCCAATGTTTAATCTTCTCTTTGTTCAAGAGAAGATTAAACAAAACATCCCAACACAAAAACTTAATAGTTTTATTTTATAAATGGAAAAAAATAACATCACTAAAAATTAGTAAAATGTTTTCTTATTTTAATCATTGATTTTAACTTCTGTATTGAAAAACTAAATTTTTTTTCTTTAGGAATATTTTGGATTTCATTGTATTTAATCCATATTAAGCTATTTTAAAATATCAAATAAATAAATAAAATAAAATTTATTATTCCTAAATTATTTTAAAATTTTTTAACACACTTAACGAATAGAGTTTATGACTTAATTAATAGGAAAAAATGTATTAGTAAGTTTAAAACGGATACTGAAATTTTTATTCAGCTGCTTGTTTGTTTCCAAGGACAAGAATCTCAATCACTTCCCATAACGGCTTTTTTGAATTTTTTTCAATAAAGTAACTTAAACAATATCCTCCTTTAACACAGAATTTTTTTTATGTGTTAAATGAAGCGACTGCTGTAGAATTTGACTTTGTAGAACTACAAAGGTTGGAAATCATTGCAACTTCCACAGTGAGGCCCGTGCATGTGTGCCAGCTGTACCCAGAAAGCTGGTTGGTTTTTCTTTAATTTAGAAGCATGGACCAAGCGGAAGATTTCCAGACTCCAACTGCGACTCCTTCAGATATAATTTCACATGTCAGACATTGTGACCACGGCCTATTAAACGTCGATAACCCATCCGATAATACGACGGATTTTCGGCTGGGTTGGGATTCAAATCAACTACCTCTGGATAACCAGAAAGAATGTGCTGAACATCCAGGTCACAGCGGCGATATAAGAAAATGAAACACAATCTTCTGATAACATTTATTCCATATTGTAAAAAATATTGAAAAAGAAATGGGAAACATGTATTCGAAACTTTAAAATACTAAGTATTACATCAAATTCAGTTTTTGTGGCTATTTTCTTTTAATAAAAGTTTTTTTTTCCAGTTGAAAAAAATATGCTATAAAGCATCTCTTTACTATTAAATTTGAGAAACCATTTTCTAATTTACGAAAATATTATTCTGAACTGTCAAAAACATATTACTTACAGAATATCATAACACTTACAGAATATTACGTTGTGTTTTCTGGGTCCAAAAGTAAAACTGGTATTCATATTCAATTACGAATAAAGTAAATAATGATGTAAGGATCATTTCTTTAATTATTCAAATTTTCAAAAGCAAGTTGACATAATTTTCAAGAGCAACAAAAAAATACTAATTTTATGACGTATATATTTAAAATTTTTCCTTACATTTAAATTGTTGTATCTTCTTTAAGGGCGTCAATGAAAAATTCTTAGAATTATAAGCGTATTAAGAATATTTTAAATTAGCGAACATTAACAATTACAAACTGACTATACTAATCAATATATTTGCAAAGCTTAAGCGATTCATTAAAGAGAGACACTTAAAATATCTTCATTTAAGATGCGTTAAGTTTTGTAACACCATTTTCATGAGAAATATAACGATAAGGGATTATAATTGAAAGGAATTAGAAAATATAAATATGAATGTAAGTTAATAATGAAATAAATTATTTTAATTTTCTTATTATGTATTTGTTACATTATTTAGTTGTTTTAATAACATATTTACGCGATTTATACTGTTTTAAATCCATAATAACAATTTATAAAAATTTAGAAGAATTTGTGAAAGAGGATTATGAGCTTTTATTCTTGTATAGAAAAATCAGAATATCCTTCTTGTAAAACAGCTTTTAATTAGTTAAAGATAAATAAATAAAGAGTACATCAAATAAAGACAAATCCTGAATCAAATTTCATTTTGCGAAGCATAGTAAATTGAAATATTATATTTGGAAAATATATGCCAAGAATATGTCTTAATAAACTTGTTTAAACCACAGTTCATTTAAAAAAATCATCAGTTTGGGATACTTCGTAAAATTTTAAAATAAGAGCACATACCTTATTTTTGTGTTACCATCAAAATGTTCGATACACTTTATAAAATATGAGTTTTTAAATAGTTTCTTTTCCCTCATTTATAATGAACTCAAATTTAGAGGCTGTAACAAGTGAAATTTAAGGTGATGAATTTGTTCAATATAGATTGGATACCATAAAACCAATACAATTGAAATTGAAAAAGAAATCTAATCTTTCTAAAATGTTAAAATAATACATTATAGTAAAAATATTATATTATTTTTCTGATTTACAACAAAAAAAATATAAGTTTCTAATTAAAATTTATGTCACAAATGTGGAAATTTCCCTTTAATAATTCAATTTAAATTCAAGAAATCCCTTATAATTATAACAAGTCATTTTCACTATGATAAAAATCCACTTATTACTTATTATGATTAACCAATAAAATTAGAATTTCTTTATAAAAGCGATTTGCGATGAATGCAATTAAATACATTTCAAATTAAATATAAGTAAGTATATGCTAATTGTTTTGATCGTTTCAAATTGAAATACCTGTGTTACAAAGTTGAAACAAAAATAAAAAGCATAAAGTGACGAAGTAACTGGTCATGTTCACATTTAAAATTCTTAATTTCTTATAAATGTCATAAAATTGACTATTAATATGTTTTACAGTTAATACATTTATATAAACTGTTCAGTATTATTTAGAATGTTATGAATAAAATGACTTAATAAAATTTATTCAATTTTAAGAATGAAGTTGTTTGAAAGCAATAAAAAGTTTAGAATCAACTAAGAATTTTATTAAATTTCCTGTTTTGAAATTTTAAATGCTTTGAAAAGTCTAGTATTCAGTGATTTAAATTAAAGTAGAAAATAGCAACTTTGTTTAACGTACCTAGTTGTAAAGGAATCAAAGCATCGGTATATGAAGAATGTTTCCTTTTCTCATACTTTAAAAGTTTCACAATTTGTTACACAAAATATTTTTCAAAAATCAAATTGCTATCAGCAATCACTGTTCTAGTATGGATTTGATTTGAGACGATATTTTAAAATTTAACTGTCCATGTAATATAACATTTACTTTGAAGTGATAAAAATACACATGCTGTTCAATGTGTTTGAAAATAAATTTTATCTGATAAAACTAAGAAAAGTTATGTCCTTCAGAAAGTTAACAATAATATAGCTTCAAGACTTGAACATTTGCTTAATACAGGTAAAGCAAGTTTAAAATATTGTTAAATTCTACTTATAAGTTGTTAAAAAAAAGTAGAACTACTTTTTTCTTACAACTGACTTATTTCGAATGTTACTTGAACTATCTCGGCCTTCATTTAGTATAACTCTTTTAATATGTTTCACATTACGAAGCTGCTTTCTTCACCTTTACTATTTTCTAAATAAAATGAAAATATGTTTCTGAATTAATGGCTGTAGCTATTTAAAATATTATATTTACCTTAATAGTAAAAAATATTTGAAAATAATTTCTCAATTGCTTTACTTTTAACTACCTTAATCATGAAAATGCCCATTACTTGCTGAATATGTCTTAAAACACGTTCAAAGAATGACTTATGGATGAGAAAAATATTTTACCAGACAATGTTTCCAATAAAAGAATTCTTTTTTAATTAATATCTGTATCACATTAACAACTGCATTCTGTTTGCCTTCATGAAATAGTAAAAGTTGTAATGAAACAAAAACCTGGTCCTTTTCATAATTTACTTTTTTATGTAGATTTGTATTTTTTTAAAACACGGAGGAAACATTTGGAGATCATTCGTATTCTAAACACATAATATGAAAATGGAAGACTTAAACTCTGTGACATCAAGTTTATTTAGTACTTCTCTAAATCTCTCTAATGGCTTATTATGCATGTATAAAATATTTAAAAATGTAAAAACCTAAGGAAAATATTCAAATGTAAAAGTAACAAATGTGCTTTTATAACAAAGGCTAAATTTTAGTTTTCTGATAGTACTTGAATATATGTATTATTTAACATTCATTTAGTTAAAGTATTTAAAATCTACATCACTGACTTATTATTTTTGATAATTTATATTTTACACATTATTTATACTTTTAAATTATTTAATTTTATTTAAAATGTATGATAGAAAAATGTCATAAAAATAATAAAATTTCCATATATTTTTAACATGCTATATTTTTTGCATTAACTCTGCATTGCCTATACACTTTCAGTAATCACACAGCATTACAGTTGTTAAAAAATGAATACTGTATGCATGAGTAAAAATATTCTAGGCGTCATAAGTGGTAACACTGTAAGATTTGCAATAAGAAAATTGTTCAAGAGGCTTTGTACTGCTTTAGAAAGATATTGAAATAGGAAGCCAAGCAGGAGTTAAAGTTAAGTAAAAAGTTATCGAAATATTAGTTATCTACATTTATTTCTAATTAAAATAATCAGCAAATCCATTTGAACTAGAAATTACCTATAAGTTTTTTTTTCTAAAAATATTAGTGAAGAGTTTAGTTAACTCATATTTCAGAGACTGAGATGTCATGAACAGTAATTAAATAAGTGAGTAGATTAAAACCCATTCCATTATTTAAAAAAAAGTCATGAGGTATACAATAGACGATAGAGAATTTCTATTAAGTAACACCTCCAGTTGCGCGTTGAGATTTGAGTATGATATTTTCTGCATCCTTGCTTAAAATGAATCCGCAAAAAATCTCACTATAAGAAAGTCTGCTCTATCTCAGTCAGTTTGTTTTGTAAAGTATTTAGTTTCTTATGATATTTTTTTGAAACAGTATTATTAATCAAATATTAAAAATTAAAATCTTTATATATTATAAAATAATTCAGGATGATAATCGAATATAATTTTTTGTTTCATTTATTTATTCATTTTTAAAATAATCCAATTAAATGTACTTTTTCCAAAAGCCGATTGATGGCTGAGTGTTCTGCTTTCCTGACTCCTGAGTTGTAGGTCCTGGGTACGAATACCGTTTTGGGCATGGATGTTACTTTCTTTCTCTGTGTTTCTCTGTCCTTTCTTCGGCGTTGATGTATAAATGTGGCACAACCTGTCAACGAGTTTTTGGTGGTATGGTGCGTGAGACGCTACTCACCTCCGTGACAGGGTTCACAGGTGCCCACTGAGTAACGACACATGTTTAGAAGCTTCTGGCCTTGTTGTGGCATAGGGTTCGTCATTTAAGCGCCCGCCGTTGGGAAAATAAAATATATTTTTCCAAAATGTTTTGGTTTCATAATTTTTGGCATCGAATGAACAGAAAGTGAGAGAATTCTTTTTCAATTTGCTTTCATGAGCAAACGAGTGATAAGAAGCATAACACTTGTGGCAAGTGAAAATATGCATTAAGTAATTTTTTAGTATTTTAATTCTGGTTTATCAAATTACAGCACAGTGTAAGTGTTAGAAACGCACCAGAAAACAAACTAATAAATAAAATTACAATTTAATACAAGTACAGCAATATATTAAAAAAACCTTTAACTCAATAACCATTTCAAGAGCGTCGTGACTCAGCGGGAGGAGGAGAGGCAGAATCACTACAAAAGCGTTTCAAAACTTCTTTCCATTGTCAGGGCAATGTAAGAAATACAGTTGGCTTCATTTCATTCTAACTTTATCCATTTTTTTGAATTCAAAAGATCTTTTGTTCATATTTCACAGTGTGAGGAGGTAAATTTTTTTAATCAAAAGAGATTGTGCCAAATTAAACGGGAAAGACGGCATGTGCTTGCATGTTCGATACACGCATTTATCGGTTTTTATTATTATATTTTTTATTTCATTGTAATTATTTTTATTGCTATTGCGATTTCAAATCACTCAAAATTTTGTTAAAAATTCACTTAAAAATTTAAATTTTAAAAACAATATTTATTTATTTTATTTGTTAAAATTACATTTTCCATTCGTTTGTGGTTCAAATGTTCAATTGGTCTAGTAGAAGCGTTGCCGTTAACGTGCACCGTATTGCATGCTAAGGGGGCGGGGAGCTTATATTCATAAATATTATAAGATATTTCTTTGAATAACATTGCGATACTGCTAAACATTATTAATTGCACACCTAAATATTTATTACATAATTTATTAAATGTATTTTTATATGTAAATTTAAATAGGTATTAATTGAAAAATAAAAACAGTCTCACATGGCATTGATGCACTTGAATGTCATCAGAAAAGTTGTGAGATATAAATTTAAATTTATTTGCACACATTTTTGTTTAAATAAGAATGTTTTCGCGATTACGTGATGATATTCTAAACTACTTTTATTATTTAAAATAATTCATTATTAAATTATTGTTACATGTATTTTCGTAATGATTAATTCACATTACATAAATTAATGTATCAAAACTTTAATTTTGGTGTCCATTAATTATCTAGTAATAATTGTAATTTTAACTATAATTAAATATTTTAAAACAAAATAATTAGTTTTATGTGATTACATAGCTTTATCAATTAAAGTATAATTATTATATCTAACCAAGCAATAATTGCTTTCTCATTGTTTACTCATTATTGATTATGCATTTGGTTATAAAATAAAACTTGATAAAATATATAGCTTGAGTATTAAATTGCTTTTTTAAATTTTTATATTATAGATTCTAAATTAGTTAGTAATGCTGAGAAATTCATTAACATTTTGTGTATTACCTTAACACTCGGCGGTAACTTTTCTACATTTTTCCTGAAACAAATAGTAATATAAATTTTGTGGAAAACTTTGTGTAATGTTTTTGTACTCTATTTTTATTTTATTAATAACATAACGTATATGCAGACAGAATAATTTAGAAATTTATTCCAAAATGAAATAGTAAAGAAATTAAATTTCCTTTACTCAAGGTTGAGGGATTAAATAATTTGTATATTTAAAAAGGTGAAATATATTTATGACACAAAATACAAATTAATATATTTTTAAACATATTTTTTAAAAAAACTGCATTATTTTTTACTTAAATTACATTTTTGTAAACTTGTACTGAGCATTTAATGTGCATATAGATACACACACAACTGAGTATAAGCTCATGAAAAGTTAAAAAAAATAATAAGATTCAAAAACAAAAAGCAAAAACGAAAACTGATATCTGGTTTCACAGCGATAAGTCACGAGATATTTTTAAAGATAAAAAACAACTAATTTAAAAAACAGCTGACGTCACTTAGTACTCAGTTCTTGAGGAATATTATTTTATTTATCGTTCTTTTCTGTTATATGAGTTCAGTTTTACAGAAGAAAACTTGTTTTAAAATGGATGAGCATTTCTGAGTTTCAATAAAATGTAGCAGATAGACTTATTGCGAACTCAGAAACTATCCTTTATCATGGAACTAAAATTCCTAAAATATTTTATTTGGATCACTTTGAGCAAAATGTTTGAATCTAAGACTTCACGTAAATTTAGTAGCCACGTTTCAACAGGAATCTCGAAAGAAAATAAAAAAGAAAAGGAAAAAATGAAAATTATATATTTGAACCTATATAGTCTATTTAAAAACTTTTATGGCAAATATTGGTAGAAATGGGAGGTAAATTGGAATTCTTAGAGTAACTATATAAAACTACCAAAATCACTTAATATATATTGTTTTGAACTTCTAAAGCAAATTATTTCTACATTTAATATTATAGGGTTATAATAAATTAACAGACCTATAATATTAGAAATTATATAAGTTACGATACACTTATTTACAAAAATATATTTTTTGATGTATGGGAGAGACAGAAGATAATAAATAAATTAAATCTTCTCAAAGTGTCATAAAAAATATAGTGTCGATTTTCAAAAGTGCAAACAAAAGTAGTACTCCCTTCTAAGTACATTATATCCGAGCAAACGAGATAAAAGATACCGTTAGAGAAATTTTTAATTTCCATAGTTTAAATCCCATTCGCTGCATCAGTTTTTTACATATTCATTAAATTAAACTGCTTGCCCTGTTATCTCAAAATCATAACAAAAGTAGCTTAATTCCTTATAAGTTGAGGAAGCCAAATTTCAATTGTTATGCAATGTGAATACGCTAAGCATTCTTAAACAGAGGAAGTTCAACTCAAGCAGACAATTCCACTTCAGGGCTGCAGAAAGAGTATTACGTAAAGTTTACTTAGTCGCCTTTTTTTATGAGAACATTGTTCTATACCTACTTTAGAAATGGGATCACTCAACGCTTTCTAATTCTTTCACGAGGCATGTTTTAGCATCTGAGTAATAATCGACTTTAAGGTTAGGTTCATTAAGTGCAGGTCTTCAAGCCACGTTACCTAGGAAATTTTAGATGTATTTGAAAACTTTTATAGAATACTCTGAATTGTAATATCCAGCTGTCATAGTTGGAAATAACCTCGAGTTAATTGATTTTTTAGGTTTATATTCCGCATTTCGGATTAAAAACTAGCTGTACTCAATGGCACAGTGGATTAAGTCAACGGCTCGGCAGACAAAAGTCATCGGTTCGAGCCTGGGTGAGGCTGAGGAAGTTTTTTCGTTCCTTTTATGTTCACTTTCTTAAATAATTGAAAAATCTGTACAATATGCAAATTTCTGAATTATTTGGATATTTCTAGAATATTTTTAATCATCGAAAAGCTTGTGTTGGAACTGCAAGAGACAGTTCTTGATTCTAAGCCTTTGAGCTAGTTAGTCCTGACTGATAAACGTTATTGCTTGTTATCAAGATCCCTTTACTGTGTTCGAATAGCACTTTGTATAAACGTGACATTATTATTTGACACCTACCACACTTTTGAAGAAAAAGTGACAGAAATTGTCAACAATGCTCATCAGAAAGTAGGTGGAATCTATCGGAAATACCACAGTCAGCTGTAAATGATTTTTTGAAGAACACACACATTCAATACACGACAGGGAATTTATTTTTAATTACTGTTGCTTCAAATAAATTCACTGCAAATATTCTTATTACTTTTTCCCAATATATTATAACAATTTATATTGTTAATCCATCTACTAAGGAGTATAAATGACAATATTTCTTCCTTATGAAAATAATCCAGTTTCTCATTTATGTTACTTTACCTGCATGTTTATTTCATTATAAATTAGAATATTTTGATTTCTTGTTGCATATATTTGATTAGTAAATTAGTATGATAACTAACATACTTAAATATCAATATTACTTCATTATTCCATAAATCAAATAAATAAGAAATTTAGAAATAATTTAAATTATTATAAAACCTTTAAAAGAATATATATATATATATATATATATATATATATACATATATATATATACTATATATATATATATATATATATATATATATATATATATATATATATATATATATATATATATATATATATATATATATATATATATATATATATATATATATATATATATATAAAGACAAGAATGTGAGACAAGGTGGACAAGAGTTTCCAATAAAAAATATATCATTGTCTTTAAAATAAATTATAAAATATAACAGCTATAAAAAGGACGCCACGCAATATGAATGTCAGCCATTTATCGTTCGTAAATTGCAAAAATGTCATCACCATAAACTAAAATTTGGAGATAAAATATTATCACGAAACAATCCCAGGAGACTAGCAGTCAGTAAAACGCACAAAGTTAAAATATATGTATTTTAATAATAATGTTATAATAAACTATACTATTCATGGCATTTCACATTTTTCATTCAGCCCTAGAAATTCACAAAATTATTATCGCTGGTAAAGACAAAAGCAAGGATACATAACAGCGTAATGAAAAAAATTAAAACACGCCCTCGTGTCCCTGAACAATGGCTTCTATCATTAATTTTTTAAGAAATGCACTTGTCGGTCTGGAACATAGTTATTTAGTTATACTTTCATTTGGAACAAAATAATTATATTAGGTACTTTTGTTGTTATTGTGCCCGATTTTTTTCTAAAATAAAAGATAAAGAATGTCCTTATGGAAAGATATGAAATATAATGAATATAAGAACTTATATTTATGTTGAATTTATGTCACACAAGAAATATATTTCTGGATTATAAATAAATTTTACTATTTAAACTATCAAACATAATTATTCACGCTTAAATCAATAGCTTTCTTTTATACGAGTTATAAATCATATTTATTTTACGGAATAACACTACATTTTAAATAGTAAGATTCATAGTTCATAAATACATTCACATAAATTGTCTTTAATGTATTTGCATTGCTTTGAAATGAGAAATTTCCACGCTAATATATTTCGGAAAACTTTTTAAAGTAACTTTATTTTAACATAAATTATTTTATTTACCGTTATATGATGCCAATGGAATGAGTAATATTTTAACGTAACTCTTCTTATAGAGAAAGTATAACAAAAATTTAAATCAATTTGAATCAGTATACATCCGAATTTTACTGTGAAAAATAAGAAATCAACAAGAATTTCACCCATAAAAATATATCTGAATAATATTTTATAATAAATTCAAAGTATATTTTAGCATGAATTTAGCATTTATTTATAAATGATTAAATAATCGAAAAGTGTTTAGGTATAAAAATTTGGCACAGATGCCGTATAATCCAGGATTCAAAATTCTGAATTATTGGCGACGAAGAAATGTTGACAAGATGACGTATTGTAACTTGCGCGATGACGTAAATACTGGGATAATCAAATAGAATTTTCTTTTTTATAGGTCTCCTTATCAATGATGTAATAAAAGTAAGGTTGCCAGATACTTAAGAAAATCGGCCAAAAAATCACCAAACTCAGAATTTGGCCTCCTGAATTATACAGAATCTGTGCCAAACATTCTTATAAGTAAGCGGAGATAATAAAATATCACTATTAATTTTAACATTGAAACAATAAACGTATTAATTTACTTCAAAAGGCAAATTTCAAAATGCATAAATGTTTTATATACATAAATATTGTACATAATTTTGTTTATGTAATACATTAAATAATCGGGAATACTAATAAATTTTCATATAACTGATATTGAAATAGTAAATCATAAAATTGCCGGCAGGAATATTATTTAATAATTTCGCATTCTCTGAACGTTAACGCAGTCATTAAATCGGAAATGCTAAGCAAAAAAGTGACTAGAAATAGATAAATCTGGAAAAAAATTATCTTATTCTGATTTATCATAAAGCACGATATATAGAAAAATTCACGATAAAAAATACGGATATTTTAGATACGGAGTGCGTTTAAAGAGTGATATACTTAGATTGAAGCTATGGCATGGTCATAAATTTCCATATATTTCAAAACTTTCATCGAAAATATGTTATCGGTTTCAAATGCGAAACTGTTGTTGTTTCTAAGCAAATTCCATATGTGCTTTTTTATCCAATTTGCACTCATTCATTTAAATCTAAATATGATCTGCAAATATATGTTGACATGTGCCTGTCTGATAAAACCATGTAATTACTAATGTGCAATTTTAGATTAACATTGTTCATGATGATATGCATACTAATGCATTTCTACTTTATTTTTCTCGATAATGTTATCATTAAATATGAGTTTATTTCAGTTTTATAAACATTGATATGTTTTAAACTTAGATACATATAAAAATTTTATACCTTTTCACTATAAAACCTAGATACTGTCTTGGGTTTATCGTATAAATTCAAACTAATTTAACCATATTTATTCATTAAGAAATGTTAATTACCATAAAAATAATTTTGATTGTGAAATTTTGTCATTTTTAGCAATTTTTTTGATAGATGGGAGCAAATAATATTTTACAAGATGGAGGTAAAACATTAATGGTTTGGATAAACTTTTATCGAAATATCAGATTAAACTATTTAGCATAAATGTTACAGAATTTTTTCAATTATTTATGTTATTATAATACTTCTTAAATTTTAGAAAAAAGCAAATATTTATATGGACAAAACATATTTGTTTTCTATAAAAATTATCCCCTGTTTTGCACGTAAATATTGTAGAACTTTAAAATACATCAACATCAAAAGAGTAATTGATGATATTGAAATGATTATATAAGTTTCATCAATGTGAAATATTTGCTTCATTTGACATACATAATCGTATGTTTAAAAAAATTATCGCAGAAAAACTATCTCTATGTAATTTTACCAATGATTCAAATCTATGAAAACAAATATAAAATGTTCATTATTAAATTTGTTTATGGGAGAATGTTTTTTATAAACGCAGCGCAACATTTCAGCATAAAATGCCTTCATAAAATATAATAAATATCAAAGTGAAGAATAATTTTAACTACACTATTCAAATACCGATACTTTCATCAGAATTTTTTCTATAAGTAGAGAGATATTAGCATTTCTATATTAGAGTGTCTTGATAGAAAAATATGTTAGATGGATTCTTAATCGCTTACAATTAATAAGGGTTTCTTATTAGTGGTGATTAATGCATAATATCGGTAATTAAAAAAATGATTTACTCTCTGTCATCTTAAATTGATTAGAAATTTCGCAGTTTCCTAATTAGGTACAAGCAAATTGTTTGCTTATAATGTTCAACACATTTTCAGAATTTTTCTTTTAATTAAACTTAATGACTTAATGATAAGACCTTTTACTAAATATATTGTAACCGAATTTTACAAATTAATAAATTTGCATACATTATAGGTCCAAAAATATGGATTCCATTCATTGCTACATACGTAGAGCTTTTGTTTATTTCTTTTTCAATTATTTTCTTTCAAAACTGAATCAAACGCAAACATGTATTTTTCATATAATAGTTATTTAAAAATTCTAAATGCATAAGTAAACAAATTTAGACTGATTCATTAATAAATAAAGTAGTATGTTTAATAATACATTTTATAGATACTTTATAAAATAAAGTGTTTTTAAAGTGTAACGAATTGTATCGAATTATCTATTGAAACACTGACAAGCATAGTTTTAACTTAACTTCAAAAGAATAATGATGTTAGCTTTAATTATAATTTATGGTTTACTGTCAAAACACAATTGCAAAGTTAAATTTATTATTTCAAAGTGTCTTTTTAGAATATTCAATTTCAAAGGATATTTCAAGTTCTTACAAAACACAGTCAGGCAGTTAATTACTTGTCTAGACAAATTAACTTCTGCACCGTGCTATTAAGAAATCCACTTCAAATTCTATAGTATTCATGTTTTACCTAAATTTTCTAAGCTGAATAAAAATAATATATTTTTTATTTTGAAAGAACTGAAAGTAAAAACAAAGAAGCTTTTTTTGCAAATATTTTACAAATAACTATTTCTAATTTCATAAAATGTATTTAATTGCTTTTTGATGTATTTACAAATGTTACAAATGATTTCAATTCATTTGTAACATTTGTAAAGACATCATTTTAAAGATGAATAGTAAGAGTTTTTAAAAATTTTAATTTATGTGTGCTCTTAAGATGTAAAAATTCAAATATAATAGCTAGAGCACTTATTAATGAATCGAATTCAATTCATTTTATGAGAAGCATCTTTATATAATTATCCATTAGATTGTGCAATTTATAATTTAATTTTTTAAATAGATATTTTGCAGTCAGTTAAAATAGAAGTTCTAAGCTTAGAAGCATTAAATTTTGAGTACTTATTTTCAGTTTTCTTTCTGTGACTTATGAAGATTAGTTTTTAATTATATTATCATGGACTGATTAATCATTCGAAACATATATTTTCATTATTATAATTACATTGAACATCTTATCTCTTAATAATTGATCTACTCAATTTTTAATAAAATGAAAACTCTGCAGAAATTCAGTAAGCAAAGCATAAGATTTTAATGAAAACATCCTTCTCTAATTAACATTTCTGCACTAAAGTCCCATTAAATATATTAACTAATATAATTTTCCCACAATTTCTGTAGATACATAACAAATATGGTAAGTAATATATTAAAAACAAATTTGCAATCATATTTTTTGAAACTTTTTCATACAAATAATATGGTTTTCTTTTTCTCTTTTTAATTTTATAAAGCATATTGTTTTTAAAATTTTATTAATAATTGCTGCAATTCGTAATGACAGTTTCGTCAGTTGCAAGTACCATATTCAATAAAAGTCTGCTAAAGATTACACAAAATTCTTGACATAGGAAATCATAACAAGGATTTTCTAATTATATATATACATACATATATATATATATATATATATATATATATATATATATATATATATATATATATATATATATATATATATATATATATATATATATATATATATATATATATATATATATATATATATATATATATATATATATATATATATATATATATATATATATATATATATATATATATATATATATATATATATATATATATATATATATATATATATATATATATATATATATATATATATATATATATATATATATATATATATATATATATATATATATATATGAATGTATATATATATATATATATATATATATATATATATATATATATATATATATATATATATATATATATATATATATATATATATATATATATATATATATATATATATATATAAATATATATATATATATATATATATATTATAATTTGAAAATTTAGCACTATTATAAAACAAGTAAAAATATTTGATAAATAATATTAATAACTTTGAAAGGAGAGTATTAGCAAGAATTATAAAAGTCGAAAAATTCAGTAAGAAAATATCAAAGGGTTCATTACCTTATCTTTTCAGTAAATGACAAAATATATAAAAGTTTTATAAGAACAAGTAATATATTCCTTTCTAAAATTCGAAAGGATAAATCGATTCGATGAGACACAAATCGCTCCATCAATACATTCACATTTATGTCTTTAAAAAGAGTCGTCTAAGTTTAAATACATTTTTAACAATGTGGGTATGGGAGATAAATAACATGTAAACCAAGCATTATATGATTAATTTTAATTTTTATGAAGTGTAGTTACTGCCAAAATCAATAGCCAGAGTAGCCAAAATTGTTGGAGATCATCACTGAAACATACACCGGCATTGATTCAAAGAGACTTTAGATGTGTTCTCAGGATACAGCAGACCATGCAGTCTCCACACGTTGCCAAAGTAAATCTGGTGTGGTAGCTGGGGATATAATCTGGGTCAATCCTTGAGCAATCGTGGACCACATATTTTCTATTGGTGAAAGATCCGGAGAGCGATCCGGCAATTCAATCTGGCGATTGACGAAGAACTCTTGGACAATGTTTGCTACGTTTAATCATGCCTTATCCAGTTGAAATATGGCTATGGGCAAGCCTTGAAGGTAAGGAAGAACAACTAGCTTAAACTCCTCAGAGATATAGCGCTTGCTGTTTAGAGTACAGGCAATGCGTATTAGAGGAGTGTGAGAGTGATATCCAATACCACCTCATTCTACAATACCCAGTGTATGACGTGTGTGGCAATGCATAACGCAGCTGTTCAGCATTTGCTGACCACGGTGTCTGCAGACTCGAATGTGACTATGGTGGTGTTGCAGACAGAAGCGCCAATAAAGACAATTTTATTCCGCTCTTCTGTCCACATCCTTCGTTCATAGCACCCTTTTCTGGATGATGCGTAGCAGACTGAATATGCAGTGCTATGGCTGAAAAATCCATCTCTGCCATGCGCACAATTTGCCTGTCATCACGTGCAGTGGTGCACTAAGGAGGATGCGATAGAACACGTCGGTTCGTCGTACCCTCCTCCATCTAACAAACACATATCCGCATTTGGTTTCGTCCAACATGACTACCAATTTTCCTGAAAGATAATCCACAATCTGGGTAAGCTACTATCCTTCCTGTGTTGAACTTTTATACTTGATTAAAAAAATGATCCAAGTTTTATACAAGGCATAATTAATATTTTTTTGAAAAAAAAACACAAGTAAAACACAATTGCCGAACAAGAAATCATTGAAATCCTCGAGCCTTAAATAGCGCTTTGAAGTTTCACCACTGGAACTCGAGATGTGTACCGGTGAGGGAATTCTAAACATTTGCATACCTCATCTCCTCTAATGCTTGTTGTAGGTAAATTTCATGATATTTTCATGCTTTCTTCAGGGTGTTGCATTTACGGGGGTCAGTAGTGTAATATTTAATTGTAAATACTCAAAACAAATTTCCCTTATAATAAATAATAACATGAAAAATATAACTAAAGTTAATTGAAAAAACAGGTATCCTATTTTATCATTTCTCTTAAATTCTAATTTATTTTAAATTGTTTGGAAAATAAAGCATACAATGAACAGAAATAAATCGACAATTTATGAATTTCCTATCCGAAAATCATTTAATATTTCTATTGACATCGTATAAAAGCATTTAATCCCGATGTTAAAAATTGTAAGAAATACACATTATATAAATCAGTGTTCTAGTACATAATTAAAACTTTAATTATTAATAATATATGATACTAAAATTGCAATTAATGCATATTAGTTTCAAAATTTCTCTATAATGCTTTTACATACACAGAAAAATTATTTTCTCTTCATATTGTTTTCTACAAACAATAAAAAATCTGTTAATAATATTCATTGAAAGCAGAAAAATTTTGAAAAATGAGAATAATTTAAGAAGTGACGAGTAGCACTAGTATTGTTACAAGCTTTGTCTTGCGATTTGTACCTAAAAGAAAAACTAAAAATAATAGTTTTACTCCATAAAAATAATCAAATTTTCAGCTTGATATTGAAATCCTAGCTTCGAACATCACATTTGAAGTAATAATAACGTATTTTCTCCCTAGAATTAAGTATTTTCTTTTTATCTCAAAAGTAAGTGCAAGTCTGAATTCAGTTAGTTTTAATATCAACCATATTATTCGAGTTTATAGAATTGAAATTTTTGGAAAATTTAGTCTGATAAGAAATATTAATTTTAACCTTTTCAAAATGACTTTATATATTTTTCTGATTAAAAAAAGAGATTATATTATTAATATACCTGAATACTATTATGTAACTTTAATTGGAATACAGGAATATGGAATTGATATTTATTTTGGTAGTGTGGAAATTTTAGAAATGTCGACAGAAAAAAAGAAAACTCGTTCAACACCTAAAAAAAGTAGTTAAAAACAATGGGCGCAGGTGCCGTACAACCCATGATGCCAAATTCTGAGATTGGCGATTTTTGGTGGATTTTCTTATGTATCTGGCAACCTCGTTTTTATAACGTCGTACATATGGAGACCTATAAAAATTATTCAGAAAATTCTATTTTGGTAACCCTAGTATTTACATCATCGCGCACGTCACGATACATCATCTTGTCAACATTTTTTCATCGCGAAAAAAATTCAGAATTTGGAATCATGGATTATACGGCACCTGTGCCAAATTACGAAATCCTATTGTATATGCATATAAGTTGTAATTTTGAAATTATCAACTTGATTTTCTACCGATTTTTTAAGCCAATATGGCCGATGTCGTACAGAAAAGGTAAACTATATATTAGGGCTAACAAAAATTAAGTTTTATAGCTAATATTTATTTTGCTAAATTTTTTACCATATCAAGGGGTTCCCAATTCTTCACGAATTCGATGTCAATAAGCTGATTTATCGGAATCACATAGGAAATTCCTTAATGAAGTTTTCTTAATTTTTGTAAAAATACTTGAAATCACGTTTCCATTTTTTTTGTTCTGAATGACAGAATTTTTCAGTAAACAGAATCCCAACCATATGAATATTCATTAATCGCCAGTTGATTCCTCCGTGAATGAGCGTAAAATAACAGCAATTATGTTGACGCTTCTATTTTGCATTCGAAGTTAGTGGAATGTCAAAGATTTATTGTTCCACTCTTTGCAGCTACTCTTCAAGCACTGAAAAATAAATCTGAGAATATTTTAACCGCGTACAATTTTTTTGTATTCGATTGTTATTGTTTACTCAGTGCTCCGTTCTTAATGTTTACTCTCATTGTTACAACTTTTACCGTTTAATTTTATGTACAAATAAACTTTTTTCACTTTTCATTGTTCGATAGTTTAATTTCTATTGTTTTCTTTATCAAGAAGTTTTCTGGCGCTATCACATTAGAATATAATTTTAAACACTTAAGGAATAAAATTTAAAATCATTATAGATTCTGCATTCTGCATTTTTAGATAATATTTAATTTGCGATTAAATTAGGTAATTTAATTGCACATTAAATATGAAGTTCAAATATTGCTTAATAACTTATGAATTACACTCATAAGTTAAAATTCATCTTTTCGAAATCATACAACATAAAACATCATTTTTAAACTCATAATGGTAAAGCTTAATTTAAAGAAAGACTATATAACAGAAATTTGCTTCATTTATGTGGAAAATCAGATATTTGTGAGTTTTTCTAGTTTCGAAAATTCTTTTTAAAGGAATTTTATGTATAAAAGTGTTTTTAACTATCCAGGATATAGTTCACAAATTTCAGCTGATCTTAAAATTAAAATGTGCATAAAATCTTTGAAAGGAAATATAGAAGGCAAAAATAAATTTGGTTTAATAGCTACAAACTGAAAATATTTTGACCAGAAGAAGACAGCAAAGCATTAATTTGACAACAAGAATAAAATATAAGTTATCATTAAAGTTGTTTTGAGAGTTAAATTTCCTTATATAAAATTGAAGGAAATAAGAGCCAATAAACAATTAGTGAAAGTTCCATACCTATGTACATTGTACAAAATATTAATAATTATATGATAAATTTAAATTTTAGTTATGGTATTTTAAATATTTATCTATTTATCCCAATCTGAATAGTAAGGTCCTGAATAATTCGAAAATTATAGAAATAATTATCATAAGCATAAATTCTAAGTAATATTGCAAAAGTTTGTCGATTATAAATGTAAGCATTCTATTAAACTCTTGCGACATTTTTTATGTTATTGTAATATTTTGTGGAAAATTAGTTTAAAAAATTTTTCACTAAAAGAAAAATGATATACGTGGATCTTATATTAAAGGAAATTGATATTTTTAATACGAAGTGTGTCTTGATAATGATGTTTAATAGGCTTATTTTACTTTTTATATCATGTTTTTAAACCAAAATATAAAGGTTTCTCCAAAAATTTAGTAGCGAAATAAAAATAATTAATCCTATTAACCCCATTAAATTCTGTACATTCACGCGTACAACTTAATGTATCCCAAACTAATACACAAAAAGAAATTTCATGTTTACGTATATAGAAAATAAAACCGTAAACATTTCAAAGTATACGTATGTTTTGAAGAGTTCTAATTTCACATTAATGTTAAAAATAGAAGAAAAATTTAAAAAATAGAAAATAAAGAAAAATATTAATTATTTTTATTTATTTTTCATTTTTTTCTGTTTATTAAATTAAATAATGATTAACAAAAATATTTACTTTAAACAATGGAATTTAATTATGGAAAATAATCATTACATCCTAAAATTGAATTATTTTGCACTTAATATAGTGCAAGAACATATTTTGCTTTTAAAACAATTTGAATCCTTCATAGATTGGACTTATGCATCTCTTGGTGAGGGACAAGATTATCTACTCCAAGCCACGACATGCCCCCTCCAAACAATTACAGAAATGCTCTTATGCTTCATTCTAGTAAAGATATAGTCTTAGCTATAGATTTTTTACTGAGTTTCACCACGTTTAAGCCTTGGGTGAAGAATAGGAAGAAACTGTAATCATTGGAAAACAAAAAAAGCTGTCATAAATCCGTAGTCTAGATTTCATGAATCTGTCACTACTGTAAAATATTCATAAAACTTGGACCCGCCTTCGCCAATTTACATCTGTCGGTATTTGTCTTGCAATCGTTACTCAAAAAAGGTTCAGCGTAAACAAATACTTTGTTTACGCTAAGCCTTCAGAAACTACGTGGGTGCATATTGGGTTCTCATGATGCATATTGAGCTCAGTAATCATTTTTTATCTCAGTAGTAAATCATCATGCCGTAGATTATATGAAATACATTATTTAATTTAAATCTAAAACACTGTATTTTAAAAATTAGAAATTAATTAATATTGGAACGAATATATATTTATTTTGAATTTTTATTGTTCACGAATCCTTTAAATAAATTAAACTTGTAAAAAAATAAATGTATCCTGAAGCATGTAAAATCTGTCTTCAAGTTTAATGTAAATTGAACAAAATGTGTTTGTACGAAATGTATCGTTGTCTTTTAATAAGCAATTATAAAGGCTGAAATAATTAATTAAAAAGGCTGAAATCTAATTCAAAATGAATGTTTTTGTAAATATTTAGATCTTAGTTTTTCATGAAATTACACTATTAGATCGACGTTTTCATAACAAAAACTACGAAGATTGGTTTATTTTAAATTAAACTATTTAAGGAAAGTTTAAGTTAAAGTTTAAGTTTTTTATATATTATTATAAATTTCTATAATAATTTTTATTTTTATCATAAAAATGAAATGCTGAACGGCAAGAAATAAATTTATTCAATATATATGGCAATAAAATATTAAAACTTAATGTATTAATAAGTAAATGTATAATGTATTAAGCATGTATAACGTAAACAGTAAAGCAAATTTATTAGAAAAGAAAATAGCATTTTGAATCAACATTTTAAGACTGCTTTGAACATCCATAACGTTAATGAAATATGAAATTTGTTTGGTCAAAGGAATTTTTTTCTCCTGATTATGAAACAAAAGAATTGTTCTGTTTGCTTACAAACAAAGTTTTTCACTTTTGTATTCAGTTTATTCACGTGAAGTTCTGTCTCTTAGATTCGATAAACTGTGAAACTATTATTGCTTATTTTAGTATTTCTGATGATACGCTTTATCAGAGTGTTTTAGTGGAATACATGAGTAAACGAATGCCCATGTTCTCTGAAAGTGAGTAATTTGTCAGCTAAACTTATAGAACGGTTCCGAATACGCGAGGATGTTCAGAAACGAGTTTAAAATGTATTTCCCGTTTTGAGTTTCTTTCTAGAGGTAAAAAAAAAAAAGGTGAAACAAAATCTAACCCGAACAATCTGAATATTCAATAAAGTTGGAAAACAGGTTTTATTTCATTTTAAAGAATTTAAAAATGCATATTTTTAGAACATCATATAAAAATATTTCCTATACCTTATGAATAAATGGAACCAGAGGGATGCACATTGACTGGAAATTGCAGAAGTGATTCAACGACGCATCCGACACATGAAGACTGAGTACAGTGCAACAAGTCTAACCACTTCGAAAATCTGTTACATATGAAAGAAGGGATTTGTTTCATATAAACATATGTCTTGTAATACAAACACTTTACAGCATTCCATAAAAATGCTAAACACATTTTAGAAACATTCAATATATTCTCGTTTCTGTGAAGGGTTTCATATAACAGAGTACATACATAGATGGATCTTAGATAAGACACTCACTTCCAAAGTGTAAAGGCACTTCAATATTTGCCTGATATATGATATATAAGAGAATAGAAAAATAGAGCTGATACGATTCCTCCTTTATTTCAGATAAATCCGCAGGAAAGAAAGACTGGGGAAAGATTAAGATTATTCTATGTGACAAAAATGTGTATCTCATGTATTCATTTAGAAGATTCATAAAGACAGACATTTTGCAAAATGTATTCTGGGAACAAGAAAAAATCTGAATTTTATTTTTTTCAAATCTATCAACTATTAGCTCTTTTTACCGCATAGTTCAAATGCATATCAAACATTTTGTATTCATGCAGTTTTGATAGTACAGTAATAATAATCAAAATAAATTTGCTCTTAAAATTTAATTAATAAATCTCTTTCAACTGTCGATTCTATTGTGCAAAATAATCTTTTGTAATTGTGATTCAGTAGAAAAGTAAATTTTCTTGATGTTATTTATTTCTTAGCATCAGATTATACAACTTAAACTAACTTGAATACAACTTAAATTAATTATCTTAAATTAAATAAATAATTTAATAAACAGAAGCCTATTTCTTAAATTAATTATAAATTTTATTTATAATTAATTTAATGATACATGCTTATTTATATGACATAATTAGTGAACATAAGATTTAATGTTAAAATAATCCTAAAAATAATGCAAAAAAATCCAAGAACATTTTTTAAATTCATATTATTTTATAAATTTTACTCAGTTTTATAAAAGTTAAATTGTATTTATGTAGTATAAGGTTGGAAAGTGTCATGCTTCATAACCGAAAAGTCTAGTATTGAATGCTGATTGTTATGTTATACTCATTAACAGCTTTTAAAATTAAATGGCGTAAATTATTTTTTATTTGTTTCCTAAATTGTAAAATTTTATAAACTATTTCATAATTCAGAAAATATTAAATTAATTTTCTTTTTATTAGAGGAACCGTTAAAACAAAATAAATGTCAATATCATACTACATTTCTTATTTACAACTATTATAAAAGTGAGATAATTTAATTAAATATTTTTAAAGAGCATTTTTCAAAAACTCTCCAGTAATGATTCTTTAATGTATGATTATACATATATATATATATATATATATATATATATATATATATATATATATATATATATATATATATATATATATATATATATATATATATATATATATATATATATATATATATATATATATATATATATATATACCAGTTAACTAAAAAACTTTGGATTATTTTGAGTATGAAGCTAAAGAATTTTTATTGAACACAAATTTCATACCTTAATATAGCGAAACATTTTTTCTGAAATAAGTTCATTTAGTAAAGAAGGTATATTCTGATTAAAAATTTAAATTTATTTGTCTAAACATTAAAACTAATGAATGGGAATAAAACGGGCGTTAAAATGTCGAAAAACATAACATTATTAAGAAATAAACTACTTGTTTATTTTCAGTTGATTTCGAATCTTACACACACATTGTCAATTCCTCCAAAAGTGATCGTCACTCTTTATTTGAAAATTAACCTGCGTTTGTTACATACTTATACACGAAAGAGTCTACTACAACGTGGAAAGATTTAATTAAGAACACAAAAGCACTTGTAGAAAACATTATCAATTAATCGAACTAAACTTGTAATCGACTGAAACAAGAACAGCTACCTAGTTCAAATTATCAACATGTCCATTTTAAGTCTTATGTTGCCTTGTTGCCTGAACAGCTTATTAATTAAAACATGCATTATATAAACAATTAGCTTAACTTCATAAATATTGATTAGTCAAAATGTCTCAAATTTTACAAAAATCTCTTTCCTTCGTTTATCTACTTCCAAAGCCATATGTATAATATGTATACATATATATATATATATATATATATATATATATATATATATATATATATATATATATATATATATATATATATATATATATATATATATATATATATATATATATATATATATATATATATATATATATATATATATATACATATACATATATATATATAATTGAAAGATACAAAAATAGATATAAAAATTGAAAAACACGATTATGGATATAATTCTTATGTTTAGCAATACATTCAGCGCTAAAACAGTTTAAATAGAATTATTAAAATACAATTAATAGTAAATTTTTATAAAATAAATTAATCATAAGTCAAAAGAAAAATTATAATAAATTTTTAAAACTAGTCAAAAACCAAATGGAGAAAAATAATCAAGAACTAAATGGAGAATAATACATTAAAAATACGAAATATAGTAAACGCATGGAAACATTTTCAAAAGATAGTTTAAACTTTGAAAGAAAATAGTATAAAGGAAAATGGAACAAAGTACCAACGTGGCCAGCTTTTTCAGGGGATGTTGACCACATTGGCACATAGTATGACTTTTCTGCACTGGCCCAAGACTTAGTCTTAAAAAAGTCAATATATCCCAAAGCCACACTAAAAATGTCAAACCAAAATATCAAACCAGAATAAGAAATAAATGTGAAGCTAACATTAGCAATGTTAGCGTGACATTTATTTCTTATTCTTGTTTGATAGGCTTTGTCCCCACTGTCCGGATTACGCCCAACTGTCTCCACAACTAAAGCTTTTTAACATCAGCATAGCGGATCCTGTGGATCTTCTTTTTACAGATACCGCTGTAGAGATCTCCAGGCTGTCTTCGACTGCTTCGGGGTCATTTAGGGTTTTGCACGTACTCCATGGACACGACATCATCATCATCATTATATGAAAAGTGATGAAGTTGAATACTCTTTAAAAATATTTTCTGTGAAGATATTAAATACTGCTTTTTATTTAACAACAACTGGTTCTTATCGAAGAATTTATTCAATATGTATGAGAACAAACGTGGACAACGTTTAATAATGCAAAAATGTCATGCTGCCCGTATTTATATGTAGTCACTCGCAAAGATACTATTGATATTTCAAACTGGGAATTAAAAACTTGTGAACTACTAATTGTCCATTTTTTCAGATGGCTGATTGAAGATTCAATAAGGTTTATACACAACAATTTTCTTCATATCGAATAATGCCACTCAAAAATCATCGAATAGCAGTAAGTGATCTCAAATTATTGGAGAAAACAGAAAACAAAATTTTTGAACCCAATCAGAAAGGTTACATTATTTATATCTTTCGAGAATTTAAATGCAGATGTACCACAATGCATCGGGGAAAAACAATTCTTAAAATTAGCGGACACGTATTTATCTTTTAAACATTTTTCTTAAACTGTACTTTAAATTTACCTAAATTTCTGATTGTGTAATTTACATTGAAAAACTTAAGGATAAAATGCTGTTAACAGTCTAGGACACACTCTAGTTGATTATTATTAGAAATATGAATCAAAAGATACATTTTTTAAAATGTATTCAGTTTGCCTTATCTGTGTAAATGAAAATAAATATTACAAATTTAACATTTATATAATTTAATATTTTCAAAATTGGAGGCTCTTTTGCAATGCATTATTATTTGAAATATTATCTAATGATTATCTATATAAGATAACAATGAAATATTATCTAACACATCCTCCCAATAAAATTTTATTTCATTGGGAGGATGAGTTTAATTTTATACATTACAAAATATTTATAAACATATATAAAAAGTAGGAATAAATCATTTTCTGAAAAATTTCGTTTCAGAAAAGCCTCGAGCGCCTAACTCACTCATAAAACTGAGTTAAAGTCTTTTATTTGTTCAATATAATATAAAAAAAGTTTCTCACACCAAATAAAACATCCTGCAAAACACTGAATTGTAATTTTTTGAACTTTTATACTTATTTAAAAAAAGCAAAGAATCCAAATTAATTAAAGTATATTATTTAACTAATACACAAGAAGGAAATTAATATTATTTTTATTGATCTTGTCCAAGAAAAGTAATTCTAATATTGCAAATTTAAAATTAGTATTTCATTAAATATGAAAATACATACTTAATATTAGTTAATACACGATAGTTATTAGTCATGCATTTATTTGATAATGGATTAATTTGGAATGGCCAGTTTAATGTTTTCCGTAGAACAAATTTATTCCATAGTAGGTTGATCAATGTTAGTTTCAGTTTTTGTTTTGAAGGATTTAAATAAATTTTTTATTTCTTCCAGTTCTCTTCATACTTATCTAGTAATAACCATGCAAAAATAACAATGTACTGTCAAGTATTAAGCACTTAATACTATTCACATGATGTTGATCTTACTGGCATATACAAATGTTCAAATATCCTGCGATTAATAGAATTATCTTTCCTAATCTCAAAAATAATTTTAAGTGTAAATTATAATTCCCTTTATGTTTATAGACATGTTGCTTATTCTATTGTCAATTCTTTTTTCTTACAGGAATTAACTAAGCCCAAATTAAAATGCACAGGAATAGAAAAATTGGCAGTTATTTTTTATGTAAGACATATCCGTAAAGTAATATCAAAAAAGAGAGTAACATGGTTTGGTTTAATAAATGTCATAATGCAGGAAAATTGTTGTTAGGTGATATTTCAGAATCATTGCAGTTTAATAAAATATTTTGAAATGTACTAACATTTAAATTTTATAAATTAAATTAAATAAAAATTAACACATTTTTAATACTGAATAAATTCTACTTAAAAAGGTTAAATAAAATAAGTTTTGTAAAATGAAATGTTTCTAATTTTTTAAAACACATAATAAACTTCATATACATCAATCTTACAACTTATTATCAATAAGATACAATTTTAGCTTTATAATCCTATGATTAGAAATTAATTCAAACATTTTATGTAAGCAAATTTCTATATGAGATCTAATATTTATAAATATTGACGAATGTGTTTCAATTAAAAAAGTCATATACATATTTCAATCCATAAAAAACACTGTGTTAAGCAGAATTATAATTTTACGGTGCATATTTCATTTGAATGAAGTCTTTAAATTGAAAGAAATATCTGATAATTTTTAACTGAAGAAAAAAACGATGTTCGAGCTGACACCTTCACCCATTTTTAAAGCTTCATTACTGAAGAGACTTAAGGCACCTTAAAGTATTAATGTTGAATTTGTCCCCCTTACAATCTTCAAAAGGCTTATTATCAAAATACTCTTTATACACACTTATTTTTTGACATAAATTAACGTCAATTTATACTGCCTAACTCATTCTGAACTCTTAATTTTAGTTCAGATCATAATATGATAAATGGTTAAGATCATGAAAAATACATCTTTGAATCTTTGTGCATAGGAATTCAGATTTTCACTCCAAAGTAAAGATAAAAATTGCTATTAATTATTCAGTGATAATAATAACTTGTAGATTCGAAGACTGCTTTAGAAATTTTAAAATTTAATGAATAACGATACTGGGGCTATAAAAAGGACTCATACAAAACCGAATTAGAAAATAAAATTATACAACTTACGAGATTGCATTATTAATAAATTTCTGTACATATTTTCATAGATTAAATGCATAAAAATTCAGTTTTACTTATTGAAACAAAACTAAGTATATTTGTTGTCTCATTAGGATTCTGGATGCGTGATTTTTTATTCATATAATATCAAGTCTTATAGTTTATTAACGTTTTATTTTGACAAACTTAACAATCTAACAAATACAGCAGAATTCTTTATTAATTGTTACAATTCTAATTTGTTGAAGATAGACTCGGGCCAACATCATATTAATGAGACATATCCAGTTGATAATTGAACTTGTATCTCCATTGGAGGAGAAATATGCGTGCTTAATTCACTTTTTAGGGATTATTGTGGCTAAATTTGCACAATATTTTTAATACATACCTACATAAATTTTATACTAAATTTAATGTAATATTCCATATTATATTAGATATTGATTCAAGATACTTTAATAACATTCCCTTTTAATTTTCATAAATTTCTTCTGAATCTTTTGATTCCCAGTAAAATCATAATTTATGAAAACAGATAGAAATTTCTCAACTATGCTATTTACTTTAGGCCCAAGTACTTCATTAATTTTTTTTGAAAATATTATATGAAGAATAAAATTGGAGAATATTATAATATTCATACGAAAACGATATTTTAGTGTATCTGAAATATAATTTAACATTTTACTGCAATTTTTTATCATATGTTTTTACTAGTAAAATTAACTAATTAATTAAAAGCATCGAACTATATTTTTCTAATAAGAAAATTTAAATATTAAGTTACTCAAAATATAATTTTTATTTAAATTACAAAGCAGCATTAATCAAAGTTTTGATTGACTTATTTTTCTCGTACATCTTAACAATTAAATTAAATTAAGCGAATTAAAAATGATTGATTACTCCTTTGCTTATAAATTTAATTTGTTATCTTACCTTTATCCTAGTAGCTTCACTTATGTTGTAAAAAGAAATTTAACATGACTCAACTGAAATAATACGTATCTATAAATCATAATTTTAATTTGATTTTCGCTAAATTTTGAATAATAATATGGTTTATTAGAGAAAAGAAACAAAAAAATTAACTTGAATTATTTTGAGGAAACATTTGTTCGAATACTGATAAAATCCTAATTCATAATTTAATTATAACAACAATAACATTTTCTACTGATGTGAAACTCTGAAAATTTAAAAAAAATTATGAAAGAAAATAGTATAGATGATCAATAGTTATCAATTGTTATTTATTTATAAGTAGAGTTAAAAAGTGTTAAGGCATAACTAATCACGAAAATTTAATCACAAACAAATTACATTGTTTGTGATTAATTTTTTTGTTTTTAATTGATTAATTTTTGTTTTTTTCAAATTACATTGTTTATTATATTACATCATTCTCATTGCTATCTCTTTAAAACATGCAAAATGTATAAATTAAAAATCAAATTGCACAAAAGAATATTAGAGTTTTGGGAGTTAAGTAGATTAAAATATTTTTTTTTATTCGTGTAGAAAGCAAATTGCACAAGCAATATAGCAGTGGTGCATTTCATAAGGGGTATATGTAAGTGTTTCTGCTTTTAGTCAAAATGCAATGCATCATCAATAATTTTGTCACAGCCAACAGTAGTAGAAGGAGGAATCATTTAAATATTCATGTATAATATTTCATTTGCTTTCGTTTTATTTGTGAAATTAAATGATTAAAAATATTTTTATCAACCGAAAATAATTTATCTAAATTATTTTGTTTATTAGGGAGAACTTATATATCGGATGTGAAATATATTTTATCTCATATCTCATATAAAGTAATTAAAATTTATCTGTGTAAGTCAGTAAACCATAGAGATTCACAATTGCTCTTCTAAATTATATTCATCGTCATTTTAGAGTGCTGACATCTTATGTATTATAAACTATCCATTGTAAATTATGTATTATAAACTCTATACATAGTTTAATTGTATCACATTACATTAATATTGCTATTTGGTGTGTAAAATGAGAAAATAAAGATTTTTCAGAGTATAAAAAATAGGTTGCTCTAATCTTTTTTGTGTATTTTTTTCGAACACTTCAGTCCGGAAATATCACGAGCATGAAAAATACGGGGAGGAAGCTCAACCCGTGATTTTGACAGGAATGAGGAGGAAGGGGTTAAAACGAATTAAAATTATAGTATAAGTAACAAATTATATTAATGTGTGCTTGTGAACTAAAGATTTAGAATACTTGTATTTTTTATATTGTTTTTTAATTAAATTCTGAATCAAATTATCAAACAATGATCAATTACACCAAAATTTGAACTTATTTCTTAATATATAAGAGAAGCTCTTATTCAGATGTAACTTGGAATGTGAAAGAATTTCATATTTAAATACAATTAAATCAGGAATTGAATTGAAACAGGTTAAGTATTGAAAAAAAGGAGCTATTTTAACTAAAAAAATGACTTTTTAATGGATATCATATTAAGTGTAATGATGAAATATATATTAAAATTAGTAAAACAAAAAATATATGAAAATTTAAATTATCAATTCAGTTTTTTCTGCCTCAGCTTTATATTGAAAATTTATAAATCAAGATATTTAAATGTAAAAAAAAACACCTGAAAGGTTACAAAATAGTATTTGAGTGCTAATGTAGTTTTTAATTTGCAAGTATCTTTTATATTTAAAGTTTATTTTGTGCTATATTAACCTTCTTAATTGCAAACTTAGACACTTTTTATTCTCTAATCATGTAATAGAAAATGTTTAGTTTACACATTTTCCCCCAATTTAACTATAAAATTTAGCTTTCAACCATTTCTGCAGTTTTCCTTTCAATCATTGTTTTATCCATTTTTGATTGTAATAATATATGGGTAGAAATAAAAAGTCGTAAAGTAATTTTTGTGCAAAATTTACTGAAAGAAGCGCGCATGTCACTAAACTTAGATTTCAGAATAGGCTAGAAAGCAATTCAATTTTATAATGATAAGCCGAAAACATGAGCAAGAAATTGGGGAAAATTTTTTTTAAATAATGCTGGAATTTCTCCAAACGGTGTCATACTATAATTCAATCATTCATTACTACATTTATTATGGGCTCATTCGCTGCGATAAATAGGAAAAGTTCCATTGAATAAAACATTTTGTACACATAATTTTATATTTTGAAATGCAAAATCTGTGTTTTCAGCTAATAAATTTACAATTTCCTATTTTAATGTATTTTTTGCAGCAATGATAGTGTCAAAAAATTTAATATATGTTTGTATATTTTTCCACAAAAAAGTAAACTTTCAATTAAAGTTTGATAAGAAAAATTGTTCGGATACAAAGTACCTATTTACAACCTAGAAAATTTTTTTATCATATATAATATAATTCATCATATACACTATAATTTTTACCATCCATAACTAAAGTGTTATTTTTTTAAATTGTTTATGTTAATGATTTCCAACATAGACGGTATCATTGTGATACATAGATGCGATACATTTTCCATAATATAAAATACTGACCACATTTCTCTTTCTAAAATCCTCTCTAGCATACGTAATTTCCATTTTTGCTGGGAACTATTTACTTGTTGAGTTACCCATATCTTTATCTCCAAGAACAGTAAAGGAAATAAAATAAAAATTGTAGATTTTGTAAATTTACTGAAGGAAAACTTTTTGTCATTGAAAAGTTATGAAAAAGATTAAATATAAGTTAAATTTCATAAAAAAACGAAAAATATTGATTGCTTTTATGTTTCATATGTTCATATTGCAAAAATGGTGCTTACTCTTTTAATGGTGAAATTTCCGCCATATCCAGGACGCTTACAGCTCTATTGCTATCAAAATATTGTCATTTTTATAGATTCCCAGGCTGCAATTAAAATTATTTCTGATTACAATCCTTAGCCATCAGAGCTCTGGTTCAAATGTAAGCAAATTATTGACACACTCCTCAGCAATAGAAGAGGGGTCGTCCATCCGTGAATTCCCTCCCAATGCTGTACACATGGCAATGAATTAGCTGACAAGTTCGTCAGAAAGGCTTCGACGCTCCATCCGCTTTGTTTCCTTATTCCTTCTCAAAATGCCACGTGGCTTCTCAGGGAAAAATCAAAAAAAAAAATTAAAATCGTTCAGGGTTGGTTGATGAAAAATAAGAACCTTTCTACTCGACAGCCAGAGACATGCTCAACTTTCTTTCCTCCCCAGGATAGAAGGAGTGACGTGTTTTAGAGTTATCACCGGACACTATTATCTGCACACTCCTCTATCAAAAATGTTTCTATGGGCATAATTTAAAAAAAATAGAAAAACTTATAAAAAAGCAATTTTTTATTTTTATAGCTAAGTTATTGAGACAAAATTCAGCTTCTGTAGCAGACTTTTGCGTAAATTTATTTTTCCGGTCATTTGTTTGGATTGTATGTGCAATTGGTTTACTTTCAATGAACAAAGATGTATATATATATATATATGTTAATTCCAGTAAACACTTAACAATTAAGTTCGAATACAAGTAACTCACAACAGTACACAATGTATACATTTCATTTTAGTTACATAATTCTTTCTGTGTGTGCGAAAGTACGGGCTTGAAGATTATATGAATGTACATATAAAACAAATTGTATATGTAAAATTAAATGTTTTAATTTAGTTTTTATTTCAATTATAATAGTTTTTGAATAAAAGATTGAAATAAATATGCACTATACATAATCACAACTATAACAAAGCATCAAATGATTCTTGTTCTATGAAATATATTTTATGTAGCTTATAATTGGAATTGATGGAAATGTTATTTAAACAAATAATAAGCATCAAATTCAAAAATATTTAAACATTAAGATTTTCTTTACAATTAATAAAAATATATACAATTGGATAAAATTAAAAACATTTAATTCATGAATATGAAATTTATTTGACGATTTGAGTACAATCGTTAAGGTAATTTTTTGTTTTCTAATGATGTTGGTTTATGTTATTTAAAATTAAAATGAAATTACTTCATTATTTAATAAAATTTAAAAAGACATTTTAAAAAATATTACTAAGGAAAGAAAATATTATACATGAATTTTCGTTTTTTGTAATACTTTTTTGTTTTTGAAACAATATTTCTCTAGAGTTTTGCTTCATATTTTTAAATAAAATTTTTATATGTATCCTATCTATCATCTAAAAGTAGGTTTATGGTCAATAACTGCAAACTTGCAAACATACACTTTCTTGGAAGACTTTTTTATAAATAATAATTCTTACATATAACGTCATACATAAAACATCGTTCGTTTATATATATATATATATATATATATATATATATATATATATATATATATATATATATATATATATATATACATATATATATATATATATATATATATATATATATATATATATATATATATATATATATATATATATATATATATATATATATATATATATATATATATATATATATATATATATATATATATATATATATATGTATGTATATATATATATATAGTATATTGCTACAGGTAATGATAATGTAAAGGAAATAAATTCAGGTATTTCATGTTTTGGTAAAATTATGTCCTTTCTATTCAAATATTTATTAACTATTTTTATTATTTATCTGGTGTTTCAAGTTTACTGATTTATATAAATTTATAACAAAATACTTATAAGAAACATTTAAAGTATATATTCGTTAGACAATCATATTTACATCAGGTTTGTTAACTATTCGATTCAAAGGGATATATATTTTGACTAAAACATTTCTTAAATAAAATTTACTTAGTTAAGGTAATAGTGAAATATGAAATTTTTAATATAACAACAATTTCTTTATTTAAATTTTAAACCAATTTCTCACCACTTTGTTGAGAGAAAATATGTTCTTTCAGTGTTTCAGCTTAAGCATAAGTAAGCTATTTTCGACAGTTAAAGCAAGGAGATTAAATGAAGCATATTAAGCTAAGACAGTCATTTAAAGGTGAACATTAGTGATGTAAATTTATTTAGTACAATTTATGTAAAAAGTTATAGTTGTGATTAACTTTAATTTTACGAGAAAACAAGTTGGTAGGATTATCTACTTTATGATAGTTTTTTCTAGGAAAACATCTTAAGACTCACATGTAAAAACATGAATATCATTTTTGTAATTATTACTTTGCCAGCAGATTAAAGAAATGTATAAAATGTACATTCCTTTAATAATGGAAAATCAAAGCCATGTTTGTTCACTAAAATTAGTTTGTCATAAAAGCCAAAAGTATATTGGAAAATCTCTATTCGTCTCTCTATTGCTCTTAATGTGACCATATCCATCTATATGGTGTAACTTTGGCAATTACATATGTAATCGTTCTTTAAAAAGAAACAGTTTGTCCTGCATATCATGACAATGACACAGTCTGTCTTGTTGTTATGAATTTTGCTGAAGATTCTTTTCTATATTTAACTAGATTAATAGATAAATAGTTAAATAGATAAACTAGTTAAATAGATAAATGAAAATCATTCTTAATTGTCACATAGAGAACAATGCTGTGAGAACTACATATAGTGGCACAATCTAGTTAAATGTATTTCAAATGTTAGTGGGGATCTAGACACATAAAGTCGTCTTTATAATACTAAAACCTACTTATATGAATTATAACTGACTAAAGAACCCTTTTTTTCTTTTTCAAATGAAATTTATCAAAGAAGGGGTTATAGGATTATTGATGCGGTTTATTTACAGTTAGTGCAAAGGCAGGTTTGAGCCGGAGATTATCTGTGAAGTTCTGAAAATGTAACTCATGGATGGAGACTACTTGCTGACTTATCTAACACTTTCATGTGAGCGTTTCAATAATCAGCTGCGGCTTTTCTGTGTTCAATTTCATGACAATAGTGCGTGTGTAGAAAAGTTCTTACGACAACACAAACGTTTCTTGAACTCGCTTATTTATTTTGGTTATTTATTTATTCCCACTGGCTTATTTATTTTGGTTATCTTTTAAAAAACTCAGACTTATCATTAGATATAGTGTAAAAAATCTGCATTACCTGTTGGAGGAGGAAACTTGTTCCGTAGTAACGTATTTTAACAGAAAAGTTCAAAATATTGCGCAATTGAGTGAACTAGACAACGGATAGTAGGGGGAACTAATACCTACTCCTTTTTCTGATAGAATTCAGATGATTATCAAATTATAATATGATAAGCTTCTGTAATCTATGAAATATTTTTTGATAAACTATTTGATTCAGAAGATTATGAAGTCCATGAAATACTTTATACAGTCTTAGATTGATTTTTATAAGGATTGTTAATATACTCATTTCCATAAATAAAGGATAATTCAGAATTACACAGAAATTGAACTCTAAAATAAAAATTTAACATGCAGAATTATCACACACATCTTGAAGAATAATATGCAAATTACGAGAAACCACCTGATGGCTTCTATAGTACGTCACAATATCGAGAGTGTAAAAGAAGGGTATATAAGGAATGATTGCAAAGAAGTAAAATTGTTCACAAACGCTTTAAAAGCCTTTCAGTACAATTACCGCATAGTTATGGCACAAAGAAAGCATTTGGATGATGTTTAACGTGACAAAATTTATCGACCGTCCCAATACCCAATTGGACGTGGAAATACCCAATTGGAATTATATGAGGGACTTGGAACCATCCAGAATGCCATCTACAGGTTTTGGCAATGGTTCCAAGATGATGGTAATGTGAGTAGACGTTACAGCACAGGTTACCCAAGAGTTACAGTGCCGAACGAGGACCGGTATTTGGCAATTACTGCCAAACGAAACAGACGGACCACAGCATCAGACCTGTCTCGTTAGCTCCCCTCAGTTAACGGTACGACTGTTTCAAGACAGACCGCGAACAGACGATTAAGGCACATTAGTCTATATGTTCGTATACCTGTCAGGTGTGTTTTACTTACCACAACTCACTTTCGCCTGCGGCTAGCCTGGAATAAAGAGCACACATTGTGCGCAACGTAACAGTAATCTTGTGTGATGTTTTCCGACGAGTCCAGGTTTAGCATTCAGTCTGATTCTCGCCGGACTTTCATATGCAGAGGACCAGGTACCCGTTACCACCAAGAGAACACCATTGAACGACACCGCTACTGTGGTGCAGAACTGCTCGCTTGGGGAGGAATTATTATGGGTCTCAGAACTAATCTGAATATTCAGAATATAACCATAAGAGACCACATCTATCGTGATGTTATTCTGGAACAACAAGTACGTTTGTTTTGGGGCACCATGGTTGCAGAGTTTTTGTTTTTGGATGACAACACCCGTCCTCACCGTGCAAACATTATAGACGAATACCTTCAATCGGAGGATATCACCCGTATGGGCTAGCCATCATACTCACCGAACTTGAATCCAGTAAAGCGTGAGTGAGACAAGCTTGGCCGACGAATTGCAGCCCGTCAATCTCCTCCCACATGTCTACAGGAACTTCGGAGAGCATTGCTTAATAAGTGATGTAATATTCTCCAAGATCAGATAGATAAATTGATACTCAGCATGCTTAGGAGTTGTATAGCCTGTATTACATCGTCTGGCTAGGCATACTGTATTAACCCTCATACCAACCATGTTATATTGTCTTTTGTAAATAGGTTCCTTTTTGAAATTTGCTCCATGTAGTAAAACTTGCAGTTTTCATTAATGATGTCAAACATACAGCATCGTTTTCGCTCTTTACCTTTTGTTTAATAAATAGATTTTACAATTAAGTCACATTTGTTTTGCTTTTGTCTCTTTTTTTGCTTGAACTTGCATTAACCTTAATTTATCTATACGAGTGTATTTGAACATGTGCATTTGCTTGTCATTAGAACTTACATTAAGGATTCAATATATTTTATATTATATGTATCAACCTCACAAACAGTCATGATAAAAAAATGTTTGATTACTTAAATTATAAGACGAAATTAAATAAATATTAACCCATTTATTGAAATATTTCATTTTACACATCAAAAATAAATGTATGATATTCTCAAAATGGTTATACTTATTTAATATTTGCTTCATAATTTCCATGCGACACAACTATTGTTGGCATTAATTACACATAATTGATTCAGCTGATGGATTATTACAACGTTTAGATTTCAACAATTCAGACTCCATTTTTGAAGCTCAGTTGGCTGTGATGTTCTCGAAGATGATACAGTATCATTATTTTTCGTTGTGTCTAAAGATTATGAGAAAAAATAGATGTTTATCACATTCTGGCAGTTTTATTCCATGAGTGCCATATATTGGCTTTAAAAATTTAATTATTTGTATACTTTATATACACAAATTCGCATGTGAAATTGTAATATTATCGAAATAATTTTAGGGTGCTTTTGTTTTGCAAAATATGTATTTAGTTCAAACTCAAGGAAAGAGTTATAAATTATGTATTATATTTCAAAAGTTTATATTGATTTTCTACAATGGAAATGTATCAACTTCGTAGAAATAAAGCAAATGTTATTTGCTAAGAAAACATGTTTTCTTTAAAGTAATATGAAAATGAAAATCTTTAATATCAATATGTAGGAAAAATATTTTAAATATTAAAAAAAACATTTTCCCTCCATTAGGTATACATGAAATTTTTTATCCTAAAATTATATAAGTATTCACAAAATTTAGTATTTAATTACAAGATTCTCTAACATTCATACCAGTGAGTTTGCAATAAAAAATTAACAGAATTTAAATTAATTTACTTTACTACATAAATCCTACAATTCAAATAAATTATAGGTGGTATTACATTTACAAGTTTAAGCTGATATTTTTATCGATAAAATACAAGATGTATTCCATATCTCAATTCAATATATGCAGTTACAATTTTTTACTTTAAACAAATTTCATTTTTTCTTGAATTTATTTTTGTTTCATATCGTTAATATTATTTGATTATATCACGGTACATAATATAACAGTAAAATGAGTTAAATTTAAACTAAGAGGATAAAAATCTGTATTTATTTCCCTTTTTTATTGAAACTTGAAAGTAAAATTATATAAATACGTACTTAAAATGGAATATATTGATTTATAACTGTTTAAGCTATTGAAAATTAAAAAAATATAACATACTTCGAATCTCAAAAATATATCTGAGAAAAGATTCATCCTTATCCAGCTGTTCAGCAATTAAAATGCTTATATCGAACCCCTTTGTATTTTCAAAACCGATATCAGTTTTTGATTAAAATTTCAGCCTTAGATCTCATGAAAGAAAAAAAATGTCCTGAATATTGGGAATTCTGATTAAGAAAATTGTCTAGGATATTAAGATAAGAAACTGTAAATTAAGGTCCATGTATTCGGATATTTTGCATGCATTTTAAACGAAGCTTTATGGCATGATTTTCTCTGAGATCTATTTTACTGTCCACTAATGAAATTAAATTTGCAATTGAATTATTTTTCCTAAATTTTTCTACTCATTGTCAGTTTTAACGCGTAAAATATGATGACGGATATTTCGATTTCAAGAATGCAACCGAACTTGGGATTTTACTATATTAACCATTTATGTCAAATAAATACTAATTCTTATTATAATTACTAATCGTATATCAAATTAGATTTTACTTTTATCATTTAATTGAAACATTTCATTAAAATATAAATAAAAACTATCGTTGTAGACAAATCATAGTTTAACATATTATGTGAAAATAATCTGCAAATATTTAACCAGAAAAGTATTATAAATATTTTTATATCATAAGAGAATATAAGTGACGTATAATTATTTTAATAAACATAAACTAATCATTTAAACTAATTAAATTCTTATGTTATTCGCATATTTATAGGTATTCACATTTCTAATAATGGTTTCTTATGAAGATCCAAATAAATCATTAATTACTATATCATGATATCAAAAATATTAATCTTAGATTTACATCTTTCTGCTTCACTTTATTTCTGGTTTCACATACCCAACTAAGTGTTGAGAATAGTAAAGTAGTTGATGCATATTTTAAGATTTTTCAGAACATGTTTTATTATAGAACAAATTTTCTTGGGCAGCAGCTGTATTTTATAATCAAAAAACAAAGAAAAGTGAAACTTAAAAATAAAATATGAGAAATATTTATTCATATTATAGTTATTTGTCATAGATATGCCTTTCATTTCGCAGTTCAATAGAAAAGTGATAATTCTTATGATAAAAAAGGGTTATTGAAAATTATATACTGACTTAAAACACCATTACATTTAATAAGATTATTTTCTCACACATTGTCATAATTGTTTTTAATTTACAAATTTATAAGCTACTTCTTCTAGAAGATTATTCAGTCCTCATGTGCTACTATGTTGTTTTCTTAAATTTTCTTAGCATTCATATTGTATCTGATTAGATACCAAAAATAACTTACAAATTAAAATAATACAGCCAAACAAATTACATTTCCTCTTTATTATTCTTTGTGTAAATCATCTTTCATTACACACGCAAACAAACATATAAATTATATATATATATATATATATATATATATATATATATATATATATATATATATATATATATATATATATATATATATATATATGTCTACACTCTAAGGAAGGGAAATAGTAGTAATAAAATTTGTGTGTATTATGTTATTATAAATTTTATTGTGTGTATTATATAATTATGTTGTTTTAAAAATGCTCACAAAAACGACAACTCATGCGTTTAAAGTAAATACATGTTGATGTTGCAGTGACCTCTCTTTTAACAACATTTTTTAACATCCCTCTTATATAAATATTATAAAAGGAAAAAATCGCATATATAATACATAAAAGGAAAATATCGAAACTTGTTCGAAAGAAATCGCAAATTTTCAAACAGTCGTCAACATCATATTGTTTCTTATTTTCATGATTTGAGGATTTTAAAAATTTAGTCATATTAAGCCTAAAATTCTGGATCAATGTTTTTTCAAACTATGAATAATAAATGCAAAGCAGAAAATGTAGATTAAAGTTTCTTTATGTCATTATCTTACAATAACGTTTAAATTATTTAAGATTTTCTACTTTCCTATTTTAAATTATTTTTTTAAAATATTTTTTGTGGTAGAAACCTATTTTGGATTTATGTTGTCCATGTTTTCTATTTCTTCCATTCTTAGATATTTAAAGACCCATTTTCCTAAGTATTTTGGTAAATTTTTAGAAAAAAAAGATAAAATAATATACTAAATGAATATTGAGCATCGATTATTTTCAACACAATGAATTTTAATTGCACTTGTATTTTTTTTAAATATTTAACATTTTTCACAGTAAAAAAAGTTAAAAAGTGGCTTAAAATTTTTGGTTACATCACTTTTATATTTCCAAATCGCTTTTTAAAAAATAACGGGTGATCAGTATGGTGACAATTTTACGTTTTTAGGTTTGTAATTAAGTGATATTTTTAATGTGGTTCATAAGCATCACAATATAATAATAGCTATTAGTCTTGCTCTCTCTTTTGATTACAACAAGATAACCGTACGTTAAGAGAATATGTGCAGAAGATTTCATTGTGATTGTTTCTTTCCAACTACCTGGAGTACACGTCAACCTGATATGATTTATGTAGTCTTGCCATGGTTTTCTGTCTCGTCAACATTAAATAGGAAGATAAAGGATTTATAGAGGGAAAGTTAGGAGAAGTTTTAGCTGACGACGTCCATTCTGAGATGCAAAATTTTTCTTCCTGCAGGAGTTGGAATATTTCAGGGCGATAGGAGGCACCTATATATTCGGCGGAAATTTTCCAATTATGGTTTCAGGAATGCAAAGATAAAATTAAACATCTACCTTGGTCCGCAATCACCTGAATTCAATTTAACATCATCATTATGATCTATTATTGAGAGTTCAATATGGAATCGATATCCCAGAACTTTCGCAAATATCTCCATGCAAATGATACAAAATTCCACTAAACACTATTCAGCACTTATGTAAATCGATTCCTTGGTCGCATTCCAGTAATATTGCGTGCCAAAGACAACCCAACATCATACTAATAAAGGTTTTTTTTAAGAAATGTAATGACTTTGTTTTGATAATATTTTGAATTATCTGTGCTAATCTTATGTAGTATTGAATGTACTTGTCATGTTCTGTCTTGTTTTCTTTGAATATTTTTCAGACGTTTTAATAACTTAATCTTAAATATTTTAATAGTATGTATGTTATGTAACTTATAAATAACAAATGAGTTTTTAAAAAATGGATAAAATTACAGGTCAACAATTTGAATCATTAAAATATTATTTTGAAAAATTAGCAGTGATAATATTTTAAGGAAATCTCGTATGTCTGAATATTAATTTCTTTGATTTCTTAATAATATTAAATCAAAGAATGTTTGAGGTTTCTATTTACTATACTGCTAATTTCATCCTTCGCTTAATTAATTTGACTTAGCAGCCTACTCATTTTATTTAAACTTAAACATTTTTTAAGTCTTAAAATATACGCTATTTTTTTCATATATCTGAAATTTAATAATTATTTTCTTCTTCCAAAAGAAACATTCAGGAACCATTTAACAAATTCCATCGTCTTTCGTGCCTGTAGACACTGATTAATGCTTCAGCTCTTGTATGGTCTACATATTGCAATTCATCCAAATGAGCTACTAAGTTGAAATTATTCCAAAGCTTCAAACTATTGAGTGGTTGAAAGTGATAGAGATATAAATAATTGCGATATTTAGCTTGAATGTGTCTCACATAAAATTATAGCAATCTCACTGTGCATTGTATATTTTCATATAAAAGCCAGTTTCTAATAAATATGTTCCCTTATATTTTGTGAAAATTTCAAATTAAGTGAAGATTTTATGAATTTTAGTGGATTGTTTTACATAAATTAAGGATGTTGATTTACTTATCGTTAAGAATTAATCTATCACTATTTAGAATTATCTCCTAAATTTATAACAGTTTAGTTCTAACCATTTACACTTATAAAATATACATAGAAATAATAACAAAAGTATTTCTCCTTATGTTAGAAAATAAGGAGTAATACATGCATATATATATATATATATATATATATATATATATATATATATATATATATATATATATATATATATATATATATATATATATATATATATATATATGCATACATACATAATTTAGGAATTTAATACATGTAAATAATTATTGCTGTAAATTCATAATTTTAAATAAGTTATTTGATAAAAAAATATGCGTTTTTTTAAATTCAATTCTCCACTATTTAATTTCCATGACGAAAAAGCTTTTTATTATTTTGGTGTTGTTTAATAATAAATAAATAATTATTTCCTTAATGCAACGCTTCAAATTTTTTTAGAAACTATTAAACCAAAAAACAAAAGTATTTCACAAAAGACACCTTAACTAGAACTAAAAAATATTGTAATTAAATTTATTGCATTAAAGTATTTCCACACAGTTATTTGAGTCTTATTCGGGAAACTATTTTATATTAAAGTTAACAAATTATTCTGTCATAGTATTTTGTTAAATGTTGAATTTTACAGAAGTGCATTTGTGTCATTTTAAAAAAAAAATTCATGCGACATCAAAAAAAAATTATCGTTGGGATAACCAATCAGAATGAATTCTATCAATAGTGAACACCTATCAACAACGAATTTACAAAGGATATAAAATCTGTTTTAGGAAATGAAAAACAAGTCACTCGTTTCTACTAAGATGATTAAAAAAAGTATGTGTTATATAAATATGATGGAAACATTTCATATACAAATTCAAAGTCATAAAAATTGATTGTTTTTAGTGTTGTTAGATTAAAATATTATTGCAAACTATATTCTATATGAAACTATATAACATTTCAGTTACACCTCTAAGAATGTACTCTAAATAATGGTGAATTGAAATGTCCTTAGCAGTCGAATCTACTCTTTTAAAATCCTTTGCTAAAATGCCACATGTTATTTAAGAAAAGCGTTTGATGTTAAAGGAAGTATCATTAAAGGAAGCTCTGTATCGAAGAAATATTTCAGTGGATCATAAGGCAGTGAATATCAAGGAAACAAAGAGGTACACAATAACTGTAGATATGATCAAATAACATCTAAATACGCAGGGAAAAAAACTCTTTACTTTTTAATGAATGAGTCCTATTGTGTAGCCCGCATTTAGGATTTCCAATTCTTGTGTTTTCCAAGGTTTTAACATCGATAGATTTGATTAGAGTATTAATCATTTGCACTTTTCCTGGTCTCAATAATCTGGGACAGGTGAGTCTATTCATGATATAAGAACCTATACTGAATGGCTAGTAGTCTAATTAGGAAATTTTTGAGCAAAATATATTCAAGCTAATGTGTCTACATTAGTATTAGTCAAGAAATCGACTTTCATAAGTAAAGATATTCTAAAGGAAAGGAATATTTCAATGGTTTATGATACAACCAACATTAAGAAATCAAAGAAATTGATAATGGCACACTGTCGCATGTGACACTTGCAATTTATGATATTCTCAACCTTATATATATCATCTGCTGTTGATTTTTTTAAATTCAAAAGTCTTTTTGGTTACTCGAAGTTTTCTTTTTCAGCGCTTTTGTTTCATTTTGCATTGAATTCATCTATGAGATGTTGGAATTTTGCTCATCCAGGAATTTTCTTTGAAAACCAATTTTGCTGATGTCATCACTTCATTAATTTTTTTCAGTGATTTTTCTTGATTTTATTTCGTTTTTCGTTTACAGAGCATTATGAACTGTTTTCTCCAGAACATTGTTTCTAAGACTAAATCTAAATGTTGAGATAAATGTATGTTCCCCTTATAACTTTGAAATTGTGTATCCTATAAATCTTTCTGGTAAGAAGCTGAAATAAAAAACAAAGTTTCATCCATTATGTCTGCACTTGAGTGTGGGTGAGTAAAACTCTTCTCAAGATTTCATAAAGCCGAGGAGATCAATTGTTACTGGCTATGTCATTGTTTGGTCACGACTTCCCTTTTGTCCCAGAAAACATTTTTCTTACAAGTTCATTATGTTGCTTGTTAATTATTCGAACACTTTGGGTAAAACATCTTAGAATTTTTTTCTTGATTTCGTTCTATTTACATTTGTATTCATAAAAATGTTATAATTCGACAATAAAGGAGAATTAGGCCTTATATCATTCTTAGTCAAAGTAGAATTTTTAAGTTCCCCCCTCCGAAGCACACATCAATTGATAATCTTTCGAAAAAGCACCAAATATCTGAAAGATTTTGTAATTTTTATTGATGAAGTTGTATTGCGCAGCGCACTTCTGGTGCATAAGTTTATCTGAGATCAAATCCGAGGTCTTTACCTACAACCTGTACTGTCTCATTCCACTCACTCCTTGTACATAAATAATTAACTTACTCATGAGGCATAAAGAACCTGCTGTTCATGCATCTTCACTTATAACCAGTTTTCCATTTATAAAATTATGTATATTTTCTCTGGTCATTTTTTATTTTATTCGAACATTTACAGCAGTGCATTTCAACTGACTTTTGTATTGTTTACATACAAGATCTGTAATTGTTCAAATAATGTTTACTTTTACTTTGCTGTACTATAATGATTTTTTGTTATTTTATATTACATATTTTTGTTATATTTTACATACGTGATGTTACACATTGTAGTATTTATACTTTATTATTTTAGTCTCATATTTATATTGAGTGAAAATTGTAAGAAACATTTGTAACATTACGAAACCAATAAGGGAATTTCCTATCTTTAACACTCTATATACCATATATATTATTTTTAGTATAATATCCTATATTAAAGTATCATTAAATGACATATTTCTTTGATAAAAACAGCTAAGTTTTTTGCACTTTAAGAATTTATCTATTTTTAATGGAATAGGAAAAAACATGTCACTGATGATATATAGCTTAATTTACTTCCAACTGAAAATTAAAAAATAAAGAAGGAAACTTTAAAAAAAAAAAAGAAATGAAAAATGTTTTCCTGCAAAACATTTTTGGCAACTGCAAGTTGTATAAGAAGAAATTTAAATTATCTCACACGAAGCTTGTTTTAATTTCAAAGTAACACACGCACATCTATTCATAGCAATAAATCAAAATTTATCCAATTAGTTATTTTTTTATATCTCTATTAAAGGATATATCTTATTAAGTGCAACTTTAAGTAATTTTACAACCAAAAATGGGTAACGAAGTATTTAAATAATTTTAATTCATTATCCGGTTGAATTAATTAAATATCTTATCAAAATTATGTATTCTTATTATTGTTGTGCACGATAAACAGAAACTTTACATACAAAAAAAGAGTTTTTTGAATTTAATTTGCCTTTGAATAATAGTAGCAAAGAAAAAAATATCAGTATAATACCAGAAAAATTTAAATAATGAGCAATTTAAAAATAGTGCAACTAATTATATCTTATGTAGCCTGATAAATATTTTACCAAACAATGCATTTTCAAAATTAATAATGAGAGTAATAAACTTCGTATTTTTCTATAATCTTGTACTAACGTTGAAATTTCTTTTTTTTCGGAAAAACAAGAAGATTATAAAATTCGCCTTGACTAGTTCATAAGACGGTCAATGCTTTTTATCACAATCGCACTGTGTATTCCTCTGAGTTGATGACCGAACCTCATGAAATCCTGATATTTGTGAGAAAGAGTGGTGTGGCTCCTGCTCAGTGTAACATGCAGATCTTTAGATTATTATAACTAAGGGACTAAAGATGAGCGATCGACAAGCCATCCCCAATTTCTTTTGGAGTATATAATGTGTCCCGATGAATTTCTTTTTGTTTTAGGTATAGATTCCACTGCCCTCAGATAATGGTAATGATACCATTAACAACCATACTATCATGGACATCTATATAATTAAAGACCAGATTTTGCTTGAAACTACTATTATTATTAAGATTTAGTTAATACAATGATTCAATATTTATCTCTACTTCATCAATATCTTACGATATCTTCAAAAACTTATTTGAGTCAGCCTGAGTAATTATTGAAATACACAGAAAAAACTTAAAATAATTTTCCATTTAAAAAAAGCAAAGAAACATGATTAAAAAATAATTTGCTCACATTGACGTTTCACAAATAATTTTTTTCATTCAAAATACTAAATTATCAAAATCCTTAAACTTTGATTATGGTCATTGTGCACATTTCTACTACGCAACTCACATGACATAAAATCGATAGCAGTTGTGGAAAGATTTTTTTCTTTATTGTATAGACATTACGCAGATATTTATTGAGAGAAACACATAACACGATTATGACTTTGTCAAGAAAATCTTAGCCCCTGGGCGACTTCAAACGTTGTTGCGTGGATGAAATGAGTGATGTTAAATGAGTAAGCTGAACAACACCATAAGCACCATAAGATCGAAGCTGAGAATAAGTTCTGTCAGAAAGGGATTCTGCAAGAAATGTTTTAACAAAATAAAATATATCATAAAACACAACATTTATCATAAAACAGCTGGAAGTCAATCTGCTGCGCTATTACGAGGCAGGATCAGATGATTGCACACTATGTTCCAGAATGCACCTACTTTCTCATTATTCATTATACAATTTGATGAAACCACTTTTATTCCAATCTTTAATTCTTCCAATAATTAAAATTGAATATCGATCGCTTTCGTTCTTAACACATCGGCATTGAACCCCTCAACAATATCATCTGTTGAGATTAATATTTACCTTTGCCAGTAAAATCAACAGCTATTTTTCTATTAGTTTCGTACATGATAAACCACCAAATATTGCAAATCTGGATTAACCATTGGACACTTGGTAGAGTACATCACATTGCAGCGTTCCATTTTATAACCATTTTAGCTGCATAGAAGCATGCATCACGCCGTGGGCTTTCTTCACCAATTACCTATTTGAACTTTCAATGTGTTATCGCTTCACTTTTGTGGGTGCTAATGGCCTTGCAGATTTTTCATTTCATTATCTGTACACGTATTTGTATTGCATTTGTAATATTTGTACTGTATTTAGTTTCGGTAATAAAATCACTCACTTCGACCAATATGCCTTCACTTTATTTCATTTAATTCGATTTAATTTTAACCTCAAAAGGGTTTAATTTTATTAATTTAAAAACTGAAAATGTTTTAAAACAAAAATAATTCATTTTTAATTTTTGACTAAAGATATTGCTTTTGTGCTACAATTTACTGTAGATGCATTTTCCACTGAATTGTTGCATAAATACAGTTGTTTGCCACATTTGTAATATATATATATATATATATATATATATATATATATATATATATATATATATATATATATATATATATATATATATATATATATATATATATATATATATATATATATATATATATATATATATATATATATATATATATATATATATATATATATATATATATATATATATATATATATATATATATATATATATATATGTGTGTGTGTGTGTGTGTGTGTGTGTCTTTTGATGTTGTTGTTGTTATCTTATGCCAGCTAGGTTGGCTTTATGGGGTGCGCTGCTCCACTTTTTGAGCTGAACCATATTTAACAACTTTTGATTGGTCATTCTTATGAAAGTATATTCATTGATAGCATTTTACTTGACATTAAAAGAAAATAAGAAGTGTGGAATATTTTAATTACTATGCAAAGTTATGAATACAGAATGTATAAATTACAGTACGCAGTACTTGCCTTTTTTGTACTTACTCTAAAGTTATATTTTCAATTCAATAATATTTAAAACAAAATAAAATGTAGCATCATAAAATCATTGAAATAAATATATTCATTAAAATGTTATGAGCTCTTGTGTTATGAGTATTTACATCAACTCTAGTATCTCAAATTATACATATTCATTATGGCATAGTTCTTTATAATATAGATAATTTTTATGGTATAGATTTTTGCACTATAAAGAAAATATTTTAAAAATCTTATTTCATTGTAAAACAAAAATGTGAGCTATAGGATTAATTTAAAATTAAATTTTGAATTATAGTATCCTACAAATCGCGATATTTTTTTTCTGTTGAAGTACAACTTTTTATTCAAATTCAAAAAATAACATACTAAATTTTACTTTATTAGAAATTAATGAAGAAAATTTCTTTAATTTACAATGTAATGCAAATGTTCCCGATATTTCATAAAATATTATATTTTGTAATTACTTATTTTGCTTAGCATGTATTTAAAACTTAGGTTAACACATGAAGTAAATTTCTCATAATATGCACTAAAATGAAAACCTAACAAAAAATAAGTTTAAAACCACAGAGAGTATATATGTAAACAACATGAGTATACCCTATAAATAATTTTGTTATTTAATGAGAGAAACGTGGATTTTACTAATTACATCATTAATTAAAATAATTTCTTGAAATTCTGTAAGTAATATAAAGATTATAATTTTAAATTTAAGTGCTCCGAAATACATATTTTTTATGGAGAAATTCAAATTTCTTTTTAAAATGAATAAATAAAAACATTAAAACAAAAAATTGATCCTAAATTATCTTTATCATAAAGTGTTTGGTTTCAAATGTTTGTTGACAATCCTATTAAATTGAAATATTAATGAAATTAACTGTTTCTCTCTCTCAAACTATAAAATAATTTTTTTCATTTAAATTAAATCAACATTTAACAAATTTAAAAAGATTATAAACAGTTGAAGAAGAAAATAAAAGATTCAGACAAAGTAAATATTATTTAAAAAAATTTTGGGGTAAAACTTGGAATAACTATTTCTTGAAAGAGTAAAAGTTTTTAACTCTAATTAGAACACTTTAATTAATTCATTAGAAATTTATTTTAGAAACTTTTCTTTCTCTTTTTTATGTAATTTTACGTTAATATAATTTTTCACTAGTTATAGACGTGATGCACTTATTTCAATTGTTTAAACTTGTGCTTAAGCTTTCAAGTTTTAATAGCTTTCTATTGAAATGTCAGTATGCTTTCATAGTTTTTCGTGTGACTTCCTAGAAGATTCTATTATAAATACTTATGAAAAATTATTTCAATATCACAAATTCTTCTTTATAAATAATGACAAGGATAATGGAATGATGATTATGATTAAAAAAATAATTTTATAAAATAAATGGAGTTTTAATTAAAACTGCACGTACATGTACTCTTAAATTAACAGGGATTAATTCAGAAATTTATAGATTGGATTATGATTTTATATTGAATAAATTAAGTATGTAAGAAATTTATTTTTCTGTCCACTAAATTGCTTTAAACTCAGTTTTTAACTTAAAATTTCTGATACTTTCATTTCTCCTGTGCATTAAAATTTGAAATTTTATATAAATATCATATAAAAATTTCATTTTTTTCTTGGTGAAACACTTGGTGATTTATGCATAAATATATATATATATAAATCAATGCCAACTAATATATATTACTGGCCAAATAATATATATAAAAATATAAATACCAGCAAAACAAAACCTATTTAAAAATTCTTATTAGAAATGTTTGAGTTCTGCTTTTGATTTAAGTTAATTTATTCCCATTCAAAGGAGCATGACTCAGTCTTCAAGCTTGATATGTTTTTACTGATACTGTAATAATAAGCACAATAGTTACAACAAATCAAAAATCGAAACATACATGTAAACTTTTAAAATTAACTTGAACTGAGTTGCATTCTGTATATATATATATATATATATATATATATATATATATATATATATATATATATATATATATATATATATTAAAATAATACATTAAATATAAAAATTATTAAAAAAAGGAAAAAAAAACTTGTTACGCTTAAGTGTATTCAGTTGTGAAATCAGATCAAACTGATATTTTTTTTATTTATGTGAACGGGCAATTACAAAACTTTACAAAATAATTTTTAAAATTATCCTTCCATAAAAATCTATATATTTCACAGGAATTTAAAAAAAATGTATAAATTTTTATGAATTAAAAAATTTAAACACTTTATTCGTAATATGAATAATAGTGAAAGGAAAAATTAATGATAAGTTTATTGGCTTAAAAGGCAGAGGGAAAACTCATGCAATAAGTAATATGCAACAATAACGCAGTCAATAAGCGATTCATGCAAACACCCACATACACACTTATATATACCTACATATATATACATACATACATACATACATATATATATATATATATATATATATATATATATATATATATATATATATATATATATATATATATATATATGTGTGTGTGTGTGTGTGTGTGTGTGTGTGTGTGCGTGTGTGTCTGTGTTTGTATTTATTGTTATTGTATATTACTTTATCATTTGTATAATTAAAGCAATTAATGATATGTAATTGCAATCAAAATGTTTTTTTATCCAATGGTGGTTAAACAAGGGTGACTGAACCCTATGCCACAACAAGGCCAGAAACTGCTACTCATTTATCGTTACCCAGCGAGCACCTGTTAACAAAATCACGGATGCGAGTAGCGTTACCCGCGCCCTACCACCACAAACCCGTTTATAGGGCGGGCCACATTCATACAACGTCACAGAAAAAAGGTCAGAGAGAACAGAGAGACATCCATGCCCGAACCGGGATTCGAACCCTTGACCAACAGGAGTCAGGAACGCTAACCACTCAGCCAATCGGTCGGCACATTCAAAATGTGAACGTGAACGCCAGCAGGTTTCCCTGTACCTAGCCCAGGGAGGGTTCTACCAGTTTTGGTGGGGTCTGCTGGAGAGAAAGAAGGAAGCACCAGTAGGGGAGCGCCACCCCTGCTTGTGGTCTCGAGCTCCCAACGCAACAGCTCAAATCAGCGTTGTAGGATAGTTGCCTCACTGCTTCATTGATGTATCTTCATGGTACTTGGGCTCTCATCATCGTCCAGGGATTATGAGCTCCCTGTGCTCCGAGAGGAATGTTATCAGCGAAATGATTTTGGCCATACTTACAAGAAGAATTAGCGGAAAACTTTTTTGCAGTTGTTGAAAAATAAAATTTTTCTATTCAAAAGCAACTACAGATATTTGAAAAAATAAATTTAAACTATAATTTCTAAATCACAAAAAAGGTCACATTTGATTGCATCATTAAATATTTGGTTTGTTTCTCCTCTCTGCGGTCATTTTTAATAATGTCATAAAATAATGACTTATGATTAGGACAAAATTTGGAATGAAAAATGAATTTACCAGTCAAATATAATTAATAATTAGCTGTTAGTAAATATAAAACTGTTGCTTGTTGCATAGGATTCAGGGTTATCTAATAATATTTAATACCATCACATTCTTAATTTTTCTGTATCTTAATAGAAAAAATTCTATTCAAAGTAATTTAAGTATCAAACATTATGTATAATTATTGTAGTTTAATTTTATCAGCAACTTTTAAAAGGAAATATGTTACAGATTGTATGTTCTCTCTTAATGTTCAATTTTCCCTTTGGCGTTTATTCTTTATCATATATAAGTGCTATAATTCTTATTATTTATGAAACTTTAAACATATTTTTTGCACAACTTTTAAAATTAAATAGCAAAATATTTAATTTCCTTTTTACTGCATAAGTTATGTTATTCAGTAATAAGTTATCCAAATACTATTTTTCCAAAATAAATGCAATCCAACATTTTTATTATAAACGAAATTTTGTTTAAACTTTAATTTTACTCTCGTAAAATTTTTATTCTTCATGAAACATTAAAAATTTGCAATAATATATACACTCCACTAAAATTTAAACATTTTGGTTCACATATTGTAAAACATTAGAAAAAACATTCAGATGATGTTTTATTGAATATTATATATTTCTTGTTTTAATTAAATACTCTTTTCCCAAAATAAATATAATCCAACAATTTTATATCAAATGGAATTTTATTTCACCTTTTATTTTATTGACATATAAAATATCATAAAAAATATTAAACATGGATAATAAATAAACTAGGCTGAGAAATGTATCTTTCATTTTAATTATGAGCTCACACACAAATAAATAATTCACACACAAATAAAAATTTATTATAAAAAAAATTACTTAAATTTCATTGAAATTCAAGTAATGCAATATCAAATGTTCAAGCACTTTTCAAAAAAAGTTGTGGAACAATCAAACCCAAATGATTAGTCACTAAATGTTAAAATTGTTAAAATCGAATAATACGGTAAATAGATTCATGACCAAGATCTGTAAGTAAACAAAATTTAAAAGCAATATGCATTTTTAGTATGAAACGTGACACACAGATTTTGTAGGATCAAACTATGATCAACAAACAACAAACGACTGTCATTGCTGAAGTTCTGAAAGAAAACACATGAGCGTCATCCAGAAAGTTAAGTTTCCCACTGCTCTAAAAGAGGGATCTGAAAAAGGATCGAAACACAAACGTAATTGTAGAGTAGATTGTGGATATGTGCATCGTATGTTGCAATCTTAATTTTCATGTAGCATATATTAAAGTCGCTGTAGTGCTCAAAGATGTTGGCTCTTATTTCTTTTCCCGTTGGCGGATGATTACAGCATGCAACACTAAAATTTAAACATAACTAATTCTGAAGAAATTGCTACGAGCCATTCAGAACAAAGGACATGTGGTCCACAAAAAATATTTAAAAAAATCAAAATTTAGTTGAGAAGTTTTTGACCATCCACCCTATAGTCCCAAGCTAGTTCCAGCAACTGTTTATGCACTTTTCTTGCACATAAAAAAACCTTCTCACTTCCCATTAGACGAAGAAATGCTGTGACATGTAAGCTCTGTTCCCATGCGGCAAACTTCTATGATACTGAAATACATACCTTAACCCACTCTCTGACAAATGCTTGATGACCCTTGTATTTTGGAACATTGATGCGCACCTTTTTTTTAATATAATATGAATAAGTAAAATTATGCCTAAGTTATTAATAAACTAAACCTATGGCACTACTTTACATGTGAACAAAGACCGACAGTGTCCATATAATTTCCTGACTGAAGGATACATCTCGGTTAGGTAGTCAGGCTAACGCGAAACCCCCAAACGATCTTTAATTTGAATAATGTTGTACATATAATTGAATGACTAAGAATATTCAATGCATTTAGTTTATGATAAAATCATAAATTTTTACATCATAAATAATATTTCCTGTTTGCTTGTTCAGTTGCTTACATGGTGTTTCTACATTCATAAGAAAATTTGTGAAATATTGAAGATGAGCTTAACTTGTAAAATAACGCTTAGGTACTGAAATTAATGAACCACTTTTGTATAATTTGTATCCGAAGGTCATTTGAAATGTTTATTTATCTGTTGTGTAAAAGATATTGGATTCTTTGGATAGTACATAGCTTTAAAAAATAGGAATAATTGCATGAGAAGTTATTCATTTAGAATTTAAGAAATGATATTTTGTTTTGATTTTCTATCAAATCATATAATGATTTATGGAGATTATCTCAACGATATTCTATAAATAATAAGCAAAGCGAAAATCTTTATTCTGCTGAAAGGAAATATATCTAACCAAAAGGGAAGAGTTGAAAACCCACTACAGCAACTGTTACATCATATGTCTTTGCAAATCTCTTTCAATCTGAATGATGTAAAATCATTTTTACTGCAACGTATATTAACAATAGTTGAATGACACTTATATCTTAAATGTTTGAAGATGTCATTTATGACTGCACAAGTGTCTAAGGATTATAATGAAAGAAATTCTAATCAATAGTTAGGAATAGAAATAAAATGAAGAAATAATTAAGAAAATAGGGATATATAATGGATATTAAATGATTTGCTTGCGAGTCTTTCAAAGGAAAACAAAAGAGAACTTTGATTTAAACATTAAAATGTTAAAACAATGTTGTAACACGTATTAGTCAAATATAGAGCAATATTAATAAATGTGCAATTTAAGATTGATTTTGCATTTTTTGTGCGCATTAAAAATGTGTGTTTCCTTAATAACATTGTCATTAATAAAACACATTTTTCTATAAGTTATAACATAATAGTAACAAAATGTATAAATTAGAATTGAAGTTTAATTAAATTTTAATATAAAAGTAAATTAAATGAAAATTTTCAATTTATTTGGTAGGTAAATTTCTGTAAAAGAGGAATTTGGGGTGAAAAATATCATCTATGCCTATGTTGAAATTTTCATCAAGAAATTAAACATTTTTGAATTTTAATTTATATTCAAATTTTTCTTCAAATAATTTCTGCTCCTCTCTGAACTATGAACAACGTAAGATATTAAATTCTAAAAAAATATCTTCTACAATAAAAACTTTCATTTTTTGATTCATATTTTAGCAGTTTATATTATCTACACTGTCTCAGATGTTTCACTAAAAGTTGACAAGTTACGACCAGTAGTTGAAGAGTAAAATGTAGGAGAAATTTCATTAGAGTAAATTACTTTTTAAATCATTAGATGGAAAATCAAAGCATGACGAAGATGATGTAAACATAAATTGGGACTTGAAATATTAATAAGTTATATGTATATTGTGATCACGAAATTTATAAGAATTTTGAAGAGAGTCTGAATTGCAATACTCAGCAAAATATAGTATTAAGTATTGAATGCTCTTTCGTAAACCCTTCTCAGAATGTTCCATCAATCGTGCGTCATCGCTTGTACTAAATGGCAGAGCGGAAGGAATATCTCAACGATATAGAATGAAAGATATTTTTGTTTTGAAGGTTATCTTTAATCATCTGACCACAAACAATCTTGAAGACACTATGAATGCCCTTTTTCATTTTAGAAACATAAGAGTTTATTTGTTACATTTATTAAAATATTTCTCATATCACTATTTGAGAAAGAGAATTCTTTTGCTTCAAAGATCTGCTTATGTAGGTAATGTAGACTTAGAAGATGATATAGATTGCATAATCTGTACAGTCAGATCAAGATTGAGTATTTCTGAATTATTCAGCAAAATACTTCTTTTTGTAAGTACCTGGAAATTATTTCTACTACAATCTTTGTCATTAATATCAAATATGTAATTAATAAATATTTCTTTGAACAAAAAATAGAAACGTCAGAATTCTTCGGTTTTTTTGTTGCTGATTATTTTCTACGAAGATTTCTGCTTACCATTGAATTCTTACAGCTTGTGTTGATATTTGAAGAGTCAATAAAAAAACACTTGAAATTTCTTTGACATTTTACTTTTAATACTGTAAAACAGAGGTTGAATTCTCCCGATACATCTGCCTTTCAGTAATGGGATTTCTCGATGAATTCATTACAGAATTTGTGTTCATTATTTGAAAGAAAAATTTATAAAATATACCGTATATATAGGAATATTCTTTACAAATATGTATTTAGTTAAAATTTTAGTCATTTTATATAATTGGTAGTTAGCACTATGCTATTATACAATTCTATCATTTCGAAATTTGAAACAATTCACGTACATGTTTTCTTTCATTAACTTAATAATTTTTAATTAAGGTGTCAATATTTTTAAATAGTTTAATATTTAATTTTATTGCTTGTTTTAAGAATAATCTAACATTGTTTAGATGTATCCTTAAGATCTTTATTGAAGAAAGAAACATTAGTATATTGAAAGAGTTTAAAATCAAAAAGTCGAAGTAAAATCTGCAAGCTGATATTTATTCAAAGCAATCAGCCAAGGAAAGAAAATTAATAGAATCTCAATGATTCTCTGTAAATAGATGATTATAAAATTTTTCCATTAAATATGCTACAATCAAGTAAACTTACCCTTCATTTTCACACTCTAATACTCATTTAAAGAAAGTGCTTATACTATCGGTTCAATAATATATTATAACAGAAACAAACAATTTAGAAATAAAATTAGTGTAATGGAATTTATGTAATTTTTTAAAATTTATATGATTACTTAAATATTTGTCCCATTTTTCTATTTATTTATTTCTTTTTATTTATTTTTGTGACCAAATTAATCCTTCTATACTTAATAGTATAGAAACATTAAAACTAGTCGATATCATCATTTAATTTTTTCGTTTATTCTGAAAATATTAAATGATGATATAGTATATTTCAAATATTAATTACGTTAGAATAATCTTATATATTTGCTTAAAATAAGAAAACACATTCTCACATAATCATCGTAAGCTATTAATTAAAAATTTAATAAAATATTTCTTAAAATTAAATTTAAATAGAAGCATATGAAGCTGTAATTGAACTGCATGAAATAATTATGATAATGAATAGATTAAATATCTTCAGCATGTCTTCACGGTATATGCTTAAGAAAAATCAAAGTCATTAAGTAAAGTCAGGAAATAAAAACATTAGATTAAGCCTTAATCATCTTATTAATTTTTCAAGAAATTAAATCAATGTATTAAAGATGCATTGATTTAATAAAAAAGGAAAGCTTTAATAAGAAAGGCTCTCCTAACATAATGTAAAAACTTTAAACACTATACATAAAATAATATTTCAAAACATGCTGATAAAATATTTAACTATGCTTTTCACTCAGCAGCATAGAACTTTGTCTAAGCTGTATTTATTTAAATTTTCGTTATCATTTCTGGAAAAAGTAATTGTTTTAAAAAGAAATATTTCATTAATTGTGATGATACATTTCATTATTTATGCTCTTTTTATTTATTTTTTATTTTAGTTTTAAGATGTGTTTCAAAAGCTCTTAAAAATCATGTGCTTATAATGTTCTAGCAGTTGACGTCAGGTATCGTAAAGAATTAAAATCATTCTTCTCTTTCAAGCTTAGTCTTTCAATCGTCACACAGTGAGGTGGTAAAATACTAAATACATTTTTAAGCAGAAATATTTAAATATAAATAACTGATTAAAATATTCTGCAATATTCCATCAATGCGTAATATGTTTGTGCTTTTCAACTAAAATTCAATCCAGTATATTCTAAGAAGAAGAATTAAGCGAAGATTTTTATTGATATATTTGGATTATTGATACAAATTAATTTAATTTTATCTTTGTCTTGTTTTAAACTTTTTATTGTTTTAAATTTTGTTTTTCATTTTCATTCAATTACAATTGATATTCAATGCTAAGTTTTAAAGCTAAAATTAAATATTAATGTTTGTACTTTTGTTAACACAAATTGTATTTTTTAATTTAATTAGAATTTTTAATTTTGATGCAGTCTGTCATTGTTACAGACAGTAGTATATCACACAAACAAATTAATATAAAGGTATTTATAGTTATGTATCATCAGTATTAAAAAAGTATGATTTGTTCTGGCTTCAATATATTATCAAATATAATAATTTATAATAGAGGGGTATTTAGGAAAAATATTTAATCTTCAGTTTATTTAATAATTACTAAGCTTACAAAAAATTATTTGTTGTATAAACTTTAAATGTTGTAAATAATTTTAAACCAACTACAAAGCCTTTTACCATCATGATGGCATAAGTTTTATCACTTTAGATTCAATTACCTTAGTACTAATAGTTATCAAAATTTATAAAAAGAAATTTCTTAAATATATCCTTTCGTATTATCAAATAAAATTCTATCAAAATAAAAGAAACATTTAACAAAATAAAATTTTACATTAAACCAATAGTATCTAAAAATAATCATTAGAGCTTAAAAATATTTCTTTATATAAAATTGCTGAAAGAATTTTGCATTATTTTTTTATTATACATGAAAAAATACTGAGTATGACAAATAATTTTAAGATATATAAAAATTAAATAAAAATGTAATATATAATACCCTACTAAAATATAGCTTGTTTCCCTAATTTACACATAATGTTAAAAAAATCTCTGTACGAAGTAACTTTTATCAGCAGAATCAATGTGAAGTAAGACAATTCTTTCAATCCACACAAAAATATTTAATTATAACATATGCACAATAGCTTTAGCATGCATAATAACAATAATTATAACATATATACTATGTAATTCATAAAAAAATGTTGAAAACTATTATTTTAATTCAACCTTTATTCACAAGAAAGCTGATGAAAATATTTGTCTTTAATATATTTCAAAATTTGTTATAAGAGAGATACACTTAAGTAAATCCGTAGCTACTGTCTTATGTAGATATTTCTGAATGTGTATAATGTAACATAAAAACAATCCCAAAGCTCTAATCACTAATCTTATTTATTAAATATGTTACTGCTGATATGTATGTTTACGCTGAAAAATTTCAAAAATTAAGCCTTTGATGCTTAGAATGATATTTATCGTAATTGTGGCCGCAACTGTGCTTTTTGTCGCTAGGATTACACAATTATCACCTGCTTTCTCAGAAAGGACCTTCCTTCTCCGATTTTCTTCGAGTTCTAAGCACAAGGAGCAAGGGGGTCTGCTGCAAGCGCTCTAACGAATGGGCTTCTCCTGAACATATTTTATAGTGTCTGGTATTATCCAGGCACTATTATTATGATAACGCATTGTTGGTTTTCACATTTTTTTATGTGAACAAATCCAGGGACATGACATGTTCTGGGGTAAGCATCAGTATCAGGATAGTAGTAAATTTCTATTTTTTTTTCTAATTTTGATGATTTAATCTGAGTTGCTTTAAAATATGATATCAAATAATAATCAAAATACATTTTATTTGTAAAATGTAATTCTATTAATAAAGATGAGTAATAATTTTAATACCGATATGTATAAAAGATATCATAATAATTAACTATTTACATATAAAAACATTTATACAATCTAATAAATAATAATTTATAATTAAATATATCCAAGTAACGAATGTTTTCAACTTTTACTTTAATGAGTCTGTTCATCAGATTTACAGTGTCTGATAAGAATATATAATTTTCTTATCCACAATATACCATGGAAAACAAGTAGTGCGTTTATATTTTGAAGTAATTTTTTATTTAATAAAAATGAAAACAATAAATTTATGGCCTGTAAAATAAAAATAATTTATAAAAAACTACAACAATTTTATTTTATATCTAAAATTGAGTCATTTATAGGTATAATTTTATAAATTGATGAGCAGGATGAAAGATAAAGTTTCTATATTTAATCATATATTTTCTAATATTATTATGAAATAGAGCTGCCCATAGGACAATCAGCTGGCAGATGAGTGGATATATAAGAAGGCCTACTTTTATTGATGGAAAGAAATCTTATCTTGAATACACCAAGTGCACTTCTGCAGTGGCATCACCTGAACATCTCCTTCAATGTGTAGGGCTTTTGGATGAGGACCTTAGTACTTCACCTTATATTGCTTACGAATTTTGGGGAATTCACGACTCTTATACATGGTCTATCTTACAAGGAAAGGATGTCAACTTACACCGATGAAAGCCAACATTCACATATGTCCGAAATAATTGTTAAATACCTTATTTTTGACTTACACCTGTAAATGTCGATATTCACCATACACATTTCGGTTATCTGTATGACCACGGTTGACATCAGGAACCTGTATTCGTACAGTATCACTAATTTGAGCAGGAGGAAATTGTTGTGTTGTTCATAACATTTTTGTTGCTTGCAGTAGAAGATTCACTTTCACGGATGTACTTACTATAGAAATTAACTCGTATTTTTCAGTTAGAAGTTGATGTGAAGACATGGTAGATTGCAAGTCCTCTTCAATGTTTTTCTTTAGAATATGATTTTCGGTATGACCACCGCTAAATTTTTTTCAGAAATATTGGAAATTTCTTTAAGTTGTTCTTCGGTTTCGATATTTGCGATTTGTTTGCTAGGCAAAAAAGACGATACAATGCTTCATTTAGCTTTAATGCCAACATGACTTCATAAGGACTTTGGTGTATTCCTTCGTATGTGTTATGTAGTGTTCTTTGCAAATTGAACAAAGGATAAACCTTCTGACCATTTATTTGCAATGTTATTGTTCATCCATGCAGTTAGAGTATTTTGTATATCCTAACTGGCCTTTTCAACTGAGCCTTGTGTTTGACTGTGACGAGGCTTTCCATGAACTATCTTAACATCTTTCAACATAGCGCATATTTCGGATATGACTTGATTACTGAATTCTCTTACATTTTCTGATTGCAATATTGCTGGAGCACCAAATGTTAAAAATATTGGAAGAGTGTGATATGCTACTTCTTTCGCTCTCTAAGTTTTCAAAGGCCATAACTAGATAAACTTAGTTAAATGATCTTCATACTCCATTATGAATTTATATTTGCCTTCTAATTTGACTGCAGATCTATCAGATCAACTTGACATCTTGAGTTAAACTCAGAACTGATCATTGGTTTCACAACGATACCTATCTTGGGTGCAGTGTGTCTCATTTCACACTGTTTGCATAAATTTAAATACAACATTACAGTTTCATACGTAAAAGTTTTTGTAGTTATTTTGCTACTCTTAAAGCATACGTGCTCTTCCTTCAAAACCTATTCTGAAATGAGTTTCATATAGTATACTGAATTATTCTTCATTGGTAACATAATACTGTATTTTCGTTTCTCTTGGTTTTGAATGGTACAATTAACTTCTCTTCATCATTAATTTTTAAAACTTTAAAATGTTTTAATCGTCTATAATCCATAGCTGTGTTGCACTTAGTTTTATCAGGAACCACATCAGAAAGTATTTTAGAGTAATTTTCTTGAGAATAAGAAAAATATTTTTTCGATTACCCGCAATAAATGCTTTTAACTTTTAAAAAAAATGCCATGATTTACTGTAGTATTCATTTTGTATTCATTAAAATATCGGAAAAAAATTAAGAAAACGTTACTCTCTCCTTCAAACGTTGCATAAGACTGACAAAGCTGACTGACTCCTAGCAGAACAAAGGATTCGGCGAGAAACAGTCAGTAGAGAGAGAGAGTCGCGCGTGCGCCTCTTTTTTTTCAACTTCTTTTTTTCTACCTTAACCAGAGCATAAATGTGATTGTCGACATACACCAGAGAGTATCTGAATGTTCAAGATTAAATGAAATATTCGATCTTTCACCGACGTATATAATGTTTGTTGACATTCACCGGTGAAAGTCGACATTCTCCAATTTCAGTCTTTCACAGTAATATATATACACACACACAGTATGTCCACTATAGTCCCTTGCCACCCTCTTAACTTCGGAACGGTTGCTGCTATATATTTATAAACGTTTTGTCTAGGTATAGTAAAGTAGCCAGGCGCTACTGAATAAAACCACCTAACGCACCACCTATAGGAAGATTTGGAGTTAGCATTCGTATCTCGAAAACGGAATGAGATAGGTAAAAAAAGTAAATTACAAAGTTGTAGAGCATCTTCAATTTTGTACGAAAAGATACCTTGTAGGCATTAATGTTAAGAATACAACGGTTAAAACGAGCATTTGTTGTTTCTAACTGTGACGTGGTACATCGTACATGTGCATAATTGAAAAAACAAAAAATCGTTTTCGTGATTACATTTTTCACTTTTATTTCGAAATGGGAAGAACGGAAGTTGTAAAAATAATTCCAACGATTTGTATGTATTATGCAAATACGTAAGAAACGTCACGCCTGTTCACCTGAGACAGCTATAAAAGACACATCTTCTTGGGGCTGTAGTATGTTGGTGCTAATGGTAATGGCTGAGTATTCCAAAGCTCAGTCTTGTGAGATGGTTCAACTGTACGGTGAATGTCGACGCAAGGCATGATCAGCAGCAAGGTTGTACCGCCAACGTTTCCCTGCAGGCCCGCGTCCTTCGAATCAAGCTCTCCTAACTTTTGCAAAACGTTTAAGGGAGACAAGTTGCGTTTCTAATCTACCTCGATTTGGCAGACCAGCTAAGGTAGGACAGCAAGTTCAATCGGATGAGGTATTAGCATATGCCCTCACATATCCAAAATGCAGCGTAAGAGATCATTCAACACTGTGGTCACTCCAAAAGTCATGTTAGGAAAATCCTAAGTGAATCAGGTGCTCATCCATACCGACCAATGCCTGAACAGGTTTTAGGGGACGGAGATGCCGAGCTACGCTATGCATGGTGAAACTTCGTCATGAATAAGATGCAGGACCAGCCAACATTCTTGGCAGATATAATGTGGACGGATGAGACATGCCTTTTACCGAATAGCATGCACAATAGGCAAAGCACTCATTACTGGGCGCTGGTAAATGCTAAATGTTTCGTCGACGTTCGATATCGAATGTGGTATGCTATTAACGTTTGGTGTGCAATTTACAATAACAAGCTGATAGGCCCAATATTTTACAATGGCACGTTAACGTGTGCATGATAATTACAATTGGTACAGAAGGTAATACCTGATTTTGTGGAGAACCTGCAACTGTTTAATCTTAAGAATCTATGGTTTCAACTTGAGGACGCGCCTGTTCACAAGACATCATCAGTGAAGCAGTACGTCGTCAAGGAATTTGGCAACCAAATACTAGGGTGTGGTGGTTTCGAAGAGTGGCCTCCACGTTCTCCTAATCTGATTCCACTGGACCTTTTCTTGTGGGGATACTTGAAACAGCAGGTGTATGAGACCCCTCCACAACAATTGCAGGACCTTAAACGATGCATTACGGTCACGTATTCCAAAGTGTGCAATGTGATCTTCAAGAAAGGATCCAAATGGGCATTGCAGCTGACGGTGAGAAGTTTGAACATCTTAAATAAAGTATATTGTTGTAACTATTTGTTTTTTTTTCCCCTTTCTTATATCGTTTTGTCACGTCACAGCACGAAACAACAAATGCGCGTTTTAACTATTGTATTCTTCACATTAATGCCTACAAGGTATCTTTTCGTACTAAATCGAGGATGCTCTACAACTTTGTAAATCACTTTCTCCCCCTATCTCGTTCCGTTTTCGAGATATGAATGCTAGCTCCAAAGTTTTCCACCAGGCGGCGCAGTAGTTCGTTTCATTCAGTAGCGCATAGCTACTTTTTTATACCTAGACACCACTTTTATAAATATAGTAGCAGTCGTTCCGAAGTTAAGAGGATGTCAAGGGACTTCAGTGGACATACTGTATATATGTATACATATATATGTGTGTGTGTTTATTTGTTTATATCTTATTACCAGGTGAATGCAAATAAAATGAGACGATTATTTTAAAGAAAGACACAATAGATTTGCAAAAAATGTTAATATTTCTTTATTTGGAATAATATCCATCACTAGCTGCACATTTTCCCATCTTTAGGGCAATTTATGAATATTATACCAAAAAATATAATTGGTCTATTCAGGCCAGCCAGTCATCAAACCAAGATTTTATGTTTTCGTAAGAAAAGAAGCACTGGTCAGACAATGCGTGTCCCAATGATGCAAATAGGTGTTAATTAGAAGGAGCCAAGTCTGAAAAATAAGCTGCATGCGCTAAGGGCTTCCAGCTGAATGCCGTAACGATGTACTTGATCGGTTTAGCATGTTGGCTAGGGGCGTTGTCATCAAGGAAAATCACCTTTTGTTGCCACTTCTTGTATTGCTCGCGTTTTTCGAGTATAACATCAATCAAGTAATTTTTGCTTGTATCGATTTGCACTAATGGTTTTGCTGTTCCATGATGTGATCTGTACATATTATTATGATTAGTAAAATACTATCACTAATAGTATCTAATTTTCAGGAAGACTATTTTGTGGGCACTTTTAAAATTTAAATACAATTTTTAAAGCACCAAAAAATAATTTCATTGAATTACATTTTTAAAATAGATTTTTTTCGGTCAAATAAAATATAATAGTGTATAATTATCTTTACAATATTTATTTGATTTTAGTTGATAAACATATTATAATTAATTCATCCCCAATTTGTGATAATAGCTTCAAATAATCACTTTATCTCCATCATTATAGAGTTTTGTGTATAATAAATGAGATATAAGATAATAAAGATATAATAGTGGATCTATATATAATTACAAAGCATAAGATCGGTTTACTATGGATCTCGTCCCACATGGGATTCTGTGACAGTGAAACTTCTGATATTTTGGGTAAGAAAGGAGCTTCTAAATTACCAGTGTCAAGTAATACTGTGACTTTTTCTGAAATCCACACCAAAATAAAAATTCTGGATGAGCAACTATGGAAAAGTCTCCGATACACCCTTTGTATAATAGGCATGTTCCATGTGATGTTCTTTCCCTCAAGGTAGATGATCGCGTCTTTCAGTCAACCATTAGCATGCTTGCAAGCAGCCACATGAAAATTCTCTCTTTTGATAAGAGAAAAACTTTTGTGACATTTCAAAATGCATCTCTGTGGAGTGCAGGCCTCTCAGGACCACTTGATGAGCTGTGCGAGCCTTGACTGTGTAAACGCATTTCTCAGTCCTCTTCTATAGTGTAGGATTAATTGAAGATCATTGGGCTCTCGGACCAGGTCTAGCCTAAATAGGAAGGAATAAGTAAACAGCAACAACATAATAGCACTTAACAATTAATCCTATTTCATTTATAAAGAGAATACAGCTTTTACTCATTTAAATGACTGCAAGAATGTATATATTTGCAGAGAAAAATATTTTAAGTTAGCATTTAATTAATTCACAATGTATGTATGCATGAATGTGTGTACGTAATCATGCTTCAGTTAGCCATTAATAATGAAAAAATTTAAATACTGTTCAGTAAGCTTGAAACTCCGTTTACAGTTCAACTTTATGAGCATAATATACTTTGTAAAGTTTAGTAGCGAAATATATATATATATATATATATATATATATATATATATATATATATATGTATATATATATATTCTTCCAGTATGCTTTGATACATACAATGTGTTATCTATTTTTACTATTTTAAATATGATATATATTTTTAACTTTTCTTAGCGTATTAACTCTCTAAGATGATGAATTCTAAGAACTTTTCCATGATAATAAAATAATAACGTCTTAAAATGTCACGCGCGCGTAAAACACTGAAAATTTATCCTCCATCTTTCACCAAGTTCTAACAATAAATCTGGTATTTACATTACATGATAAATTCCAGTCATAACTAAAAAGGAGGAAGTTTTTGTCTAAACACATACTTTGAATTTTTTGAATATTTCAGTATGATTTTGATTTGAGTTTATTTACAAACTGAAATTTAGCAAAATTTAAAAGCCTTTCAACAGCTTTCTTTACGTTTTATTAAAGAATGCACTTTAATGAATGACAATTTCACAGATAGACAGAAGCATCATATTTTGTTGAGTAAAATCAACATCTGACCGAGGGTACTTTTTTATTTTGAATTCCATCACCACTTTACCAGTAAGATATATTAATTTTATTTACCCCTTCCACCTACTTCCCGTCAAAATCACGTGGTTTGTTTTGTCCCCGTAATGTTTATTTTCTCATTTTACACACCCGAAAGCACTATTACACTACTTTCAGTGTAGTTGGAGATCGTTTACTTATTTTTAAGGCTAGAAGTCGGCACTGCTTAAATTTTCTTGAATAAAAAAATAGGCATTTTTATGATCGTTTTTGTTAAGGACCGTTAGTTATGGGTTAATATACTTCTACAGAGTGACAAAAGCTTAAAATATATATAAGAAGAAGAATCGTTTTTCAAAGGACTTGGAAGATTTTGCTGTTAAAAATGAAAGTAAATTTTTTTTAAAAATTTTTTTATGGTGAAACTACTTTTTGGAAATCAAAATATGATATCTTATAAACAACAATATTGTTTTTACTTCTGCAGCATCAGTTTCTTAACAAATTTTATACTTAATCGCATACTATTCTAACAATGATTAAAATTGATTTAAAATAGTAAAAAAAACGTTATTTTTTGTTCTGATCAATAATTTAATCTTAAAATGTGAAATTGTGTTGATATTTCTTATAATGTCTAGGAAATAGTATTTTATCTTCTTCTATTTCCCTTACTTTTCCACAATTTTTATTTCTTTATTTAACTCTTTTTTTCCTCCAATCATGTGAGAGAAAAAAGCGCACGTGTGACGAAATATAAGTCCGAAAATTTCATCCGCTGTGTAAACATTCCCCGAGGAAAGGAAAAGTCGCACTCAAGAAAGAAGTTCTTTCCTAAGAATCTTCGAAGTATTTTTTTTGTTTGAGAAGAAGCAGTTATGGCGGGCTGAAGATATTCTTTCATGTATCCAACTCGAAATGGGAGATATCTGACTTTATTAAATATTTTAAAATGTTGGACATGAGATAAAAAACCGGCATTTGATTCTTGTAATATTTGATTGTTTTTGGAATAAAAATAATTTTTATATAGTTTCATATACACTATATATAAAATTTTTAATGATGTAGTATTAACACATTTAAACTTTGTATTTCCTTTTAATTTAATGTATAAAGTATACATATATAAATTAAAGTATGATAAGAATAACAGATTAGATAAAATAATAAGATTTAATTTAAATATAAATCTTAATTTATATATATATATATATATATATATATATATATATATATATATATATATATATATATATATATATATATATATGTATATATATATATATATATATATATATATATATATATAAAATATAAATGTTAATATTTGAAGACACATCTTAAAATATTTTATTCAAATATGAATGTGTTTCTTTCAAGGAAATACATTTAAATGATGTATTATTAAGACAAACAAACTGAAAAAATATGATTTATTAAATGATGATAATGTGTACATTAATGATTAATTTAATACTATATTAAGTAATTAAGCATTTCTATATGAATGACACACTAGAACAATGGATAATAAATACCAAATTGGAATTCTTCCTATGAACTGTTGAACTGAAGATAAAGAGAGCTACTTATTTAACATGGAATGTTAAAAGTCTGAAATTAAATATTCATTTTTTATCATGAAGTAACAAAAGCATGTAACGGGTATAAAAACTAACAACTGACAAATATTTTAAACATAGGTTTGTATGAATTGCACAATATTATGAATAACGCTTTTCATCTTCTGTTTTATACATTAGGGCCAATCTCAGAAGTAAACTTATTATTGCACAAAATATTTTTCAAGTTATAACTTCAAGACGGATTAGAAATTTTAACTCTGAAAACTTTTTGCCAAGTTGTATTGGAATCCTTAGATAATTATGACTATACATTGAATTACGTATTTCTGGCAGTAGTTTACAAAACAATTCTGAATAATTCTTATGAATATATTTAAGAACAATTGGGAATATAACTCCAAGTTATCTAACATTATTACTCTAATAAATGCAACATTAATTTGAACTTCTCAAAATTACCTTTTCAAGAGATTAAACCAAAATTCCATATATATATATATATATATATATATATATATATATATATATATATATATATACCCGTCATGCTGGGTGCTTGGGAGTTTGATCTGTTTTTTTGGCATGCCTTTGCTTATTAAAACTCTTTCAGAAGACAATCAAGTAGTGGAAGTTAAAATATCTTACAAGAGACTTCTAGTATTAGGTTCTGACAAAATGACTACGCTCTGACAAAATGTTATTTATTTTTATAAAAGAACTTTGAAGTTTTCATAATTCATCTCCAAATGAATTTTTTTAGAGGAAGCGGCTTGATTTCTGTTAATTATAAAGTAGTTGATTTTTTCGTCTCAGTTGAGATCATGATTACGCCACTTTACTATCACTCTCAATTGTTTAAAATATCTGTGAAGTCAGATAATGTTTCATCACGTAATGTGAGAGGCAGCAAACAAGGCGAAATCCATCCTCGAATGTCTGAGTGTCATGGGAGATGAGAAAAAATCCATTCATGATTTTTAAAAGTAATAAATACGTATTTTTAGTTATGTTTTTTTAATGTTTGTTAAGCTTTTCAAAACTATGACAATTATCTGTTCTTCTCTAAATTATTAGTTTTCAAATTTTTAGCGATTTTGCTTCTGAAATTTCCTAAAATTATTATCTTTTCTTATTTGCGTCTTTGACAGATTCTAGTTATCTTGCCGGGTTCTCCGACTTACCAGTTTCCTTTGTGGCCGATTCACCAACATCTCTTGTGTCATTTCACGTTCTCTTGAACTCTGTTGAAGTTTCTCTAATTCTTTTTTTTTTTTTTTGATTCGATGAACATTTTGTGCATAAAATATTGGTTGTTACGAGTATACGAAAACCTGATTCCGAAATTCGTTTCATATCACATTGAGCCAAATGCCCTTAACAATAATCGAAACTTCAACTCGTTGGAATCAAAATTAAAAATATTATCTAAGAAGAAGAAGAAGAAGTATAACAAAATTAAAGGTATTGTAGAAGAAGAATCATTTTGTTAATAAAACAATTTCTTATATAAAGCCCAAACCATTAACTTAAGAAGCCGCTTTCCATTGATTCAAGCCACTAACATATTAAGAGAAGGGCAGAAGATAGAGTAAAATGAAAAGAACAAGAACAAACGTCTATATTATTTTTAGTTGAAATCTCCAAGCACTATTTAAATATTTTTATAATTATTTTTTTATTTACAATATTTGGCAGTAGTTAATAATTTAAGTGCAATAGTTTTTAGCAATCATATATGCAGACATAAAAATTACATTCACACTTCCATGAATTCATTATTTGTGTACTATAAAGGGCACTATACTATGAAGGACATGGAATTTTGTTCATTTGGAATACTTGGAGATGTTGATAGATGAGTATTATCGCTCATACTTTGATCAAAATTTCGATTCATTCTAATCACAACTACATTTTATTGGGAAACAACTTCAAAACCAATTCTGCATGGAAACGTGCTGTAAAATTTCTCTCATTAAAATTACTGTACATTTCGTTACCGGAGACACATTGATATGCACGAATTAAGAAGTTGACCCTTTGCATGGCACTGTTATCTTCTTTACATAAATTAGTTTTAGTGTGGTACCGCCTACTTAGAATAACAATTTTAATGTCCTACTGTGTATGTTTCTTGTAGCTACTGTGGCGTAGCAAAATAAAAAAGCGAAATTTGCGCTAATAATTTATTATATTTAAATACACATAACACCACGTACAGATGCAAAACAATACACTCATATTCAAATAATCATATAGAAAAAAATGAAATTTCAGTGTGTCTCAGCAAGGAGAGCTGCACCTCTCCTCCTCGAGGTTCATTCACCAACTGTTCCGGACCCCTGAATTTTCCTCCCCACGATCCCCACTTGACCTTTCTCCAGGAGGGAAGCAGAGCCCTGGGGAAGTAAGGTTTCAATACACTACCTTCATGAAGATGAAAATCTTATTATGTTTTTATAAAATTATTATAGTTATAAAAATTATAAAATGGTCATGTGATTCATATGCTTCCTTGAAACTATTTTCAATGTGAAACAATTTTAATTTCTACTTTACTTTCATTAGATACTACGTAATAGAAAAAACAATAACTAGGTCTAGAAGTAATTATTAACTATCGGAAAATTTAAAAAAAATCAAATTGATTAATAATTATAGGAAAAATTTTGCAAATAAAAAATTGTGCTCACTTTTAATTATGAATACAAGTGATTTTTTTCTCAACTCAGAGGAAAAAAAGAAGGAAGATTAATTAACTAATTAAGTATATTTTCTTCAAATACATTCATGTTATAAAAGTGTTTTTATTAAATTAAAAAAAGATTTATTTAAAATGAGTGAAAATATTATTAGAAACCACTTTCATAATCCGGTTTTTACATCATATTAATTAATTTTTGGATTCCTTAATTTATTGTTTTTTTAAAATTTGAATGAAAATAATCTCCAGAAAACAAAATGTTTTTAATGATCTGAGCAATAAAATTATATTAATATAAATTGCAGATTTATATGTGTATCTGAAATAAGCATACAAATGCTATACAAGCTTTCTTCATATTTCTGTTCGATAAAACTCTATACTTACTGTCAAAATTTAAAATTTGATATGAATTCAGTGATATTAAATTTATTTCCTGTGTTTTTATTCTCATGCCGTATTTTCTTCTCAGTTTCATATTTTTGTTAACTATCTATCTATCTATCTATCTATCTATCTATCTATCTATATATATATATATATATATATATATATATATATATATATATATATATATATATATATATATATATATATATATATATATATATATATATATATATATATATATATATATATATACAGATATAGATATAGATAGATGGATAGATGCTGCTGAGCAGAAATTTATCCTCGCATTTTTCTTGGAAGTTCTAAATAATTTATTATAGGAAGCCACAGAGATGTTTAGTGTGTGTGGTATTCTTTTATTTAATTTCACTAAATTTTCTACATGATTAAGAATTTTGTCTGATTCTAGACGCTTATGCTCCGATAAGACGCATTTCAAAACTTTTTGTTGCCAAATTATCATCCTTAGTTTTTCCAATATTTTACTTTTAGGTTCATGATCATTATAATATATGGTGTTATAATTGCCTTTATTGACGCTAGGTTCTTCATCTGGAAAGAACGAGACATCTCATCTTCGTAATATAAATAAACTCTCGCTAAGTTCACTACAAACTTGGTTGTCATTCTTGTCTCTTGAGATGAGATTCTTTTTTCTCTAGTTCCTTGCCGAGGTCTGAGAGTATAAATATCTCTTTCTTCGGTTGGAGTGGTAGAAGGAAAATCAATCTGCTCTGATGATCCATATTTATTTCTTTGGTTATATATTTTGGCTGATAAATAATGCTGATGGGTAAGTCGTAAGTGCCAAAATTATTTTAATATATAAAGCAAATAGCTTTATTTTATAGATTGCTTAAATGAATGTAATTACTAAAGAATTAATAATTTAATGTAGTTTAGAAATTACCACCAGTACTGTATTGAAGAGATTATTTAGTAAATAAGTTTAAATGTAGAAATAGAAAGACAGCTGAATATTTGGATCTAAAATCAAATGGATCTTGAGGAATTGTTGAACTGCATGCCAAAATTTATACAAATAGCATTTAAAAATTCCAAATAGATTAAAATACGAGATAATATGGAACTAATATAAGAAGAAAAAAATATTATTTCTTTATCACAAATAGGAGTTGAGATAAAAGCTTAGTTAAAATTCGCTAATATGCTAATCAACCAAAAATAATTAGTGCCCAAAGGGTTAAGATACGAACTGCAGAAGGAACATGCCCAGAAGTTAAAAGTGAACTTAGAAATATACAAGATAATAGCATACCACCAGTACTGTATTGTACACCAGTACTGTATAAGACTAAGAGTGGGATTGATGAACCATAGGGAGAAAAACAAATATAAAACACTATTTCTTCAAATACTTAAAAACAACTACTTAAGATATTGCAAAAATATTGATATCAATTAAATCCCAATATAAAAGGATACAATGTACCAAAAGAACAATCTAAAATAATAATAATTAAATGTATGATGACAAATTAAAAGCAAAAGATTGTAACTGAGAAAAGTAAATATTTACTTTTTACTCAAATCATGTCCTTACTTGTAAATTAATTAAAAATCAGCAATTGCAGTCAGCAAAAATATTTTGGTATCGTTTTGGTCACCAGAAGCTTAGGATTAAAATTGCAAAAAAAACCATGCAGTACAATCATTAGTTTTGCGGTGGCCATGACATACACTACCGCAACTACCGACCTGGCGCGCCAACATGGCGGCACGGAAAAACTAACTTAATGCACTTATGTAAATTACTCAACTTTGCTTGGAAACTGTAACTGTATTGTAACTAACTGATTATATAATCTTGTAACGTGTACATGTATTCCTGTAGCACGAACTTCATTTTTTACTGCTAATTAAAATTTGTTCAATTTTATGAAGTAAAATTCTATTCACCATTTTCGTCGGTGATATAAAATATCCAACTTACGACATCTATATCACGGCAGTTTTTTTATTAATGACTAGTTAATTATGAAAATGAAAATCTTCACGTAAGAAAAAAGAAAATTATGGAATTTTTTTTAGATTCAGAAAATTAGTTATATAATTAGTTCTAATTAAAATTTTGAAATTCCGCAAAAAGTTGCTTTTAAAGCATTCAATTACCTAATAAATGATAAAAAATGTAGGTACTTACTGCTTTTCTTTGATTTTTGATGTTGACTTGAAGTTAGAAAATGCTCCCCCATCAAAAGTATGAATTCAAAGTTCATCATAAAATCTTGCTTTATGAAAATATTCGAAGGGTTTTCGTGAGCCATTTATAGAAAGCTGGGAATCCCTTTTTGATGTTGTGATGAAAATTGTTCTGTTACATTTAGGAGATGAAATATTAATTATTTTGTATTAGCAAATGGAAATCTCAAATGCCAGTGCATGGGAAGTGCCGCCTCTGTTGCTAAGGATAATGTTGCTGCCGGAAAGGTAGAGAAATCCAGATTCCATAGAAACTATATTACTATTTTCAGAGTTTTTTTTTATAAATAACAAAGAGGCTGTTGGAGGTTAAATCATGAGATTTTGGTATTTATTATAACTTTGAAAACTGAATCGAATGATGTAACATATGTAAATATTCAGCTAAGAAAAACAGTCCTAATCCTTTATCGATTGAGGACAGTACAGTGTACGTGTATGCCATGGAGGAAGGAATATAATGTTCCTTCCTCCATTGTGTATGCCACTAGAAAAGAGGTGGGACTTATCAACTACGTGGAGCATCAGATGGAGTGGTACTACGTGTAACTTCTTACCGTCAAGTGGATGCGGAGTTTGACTGTCCGAAAACTGCTGAAGGCAGTGAAACAGCTGCCTCTCTGACCGAGATGTTCAGCAAGCAATGGCTTTCTTTACAGTAATTTGCATACATTCTGTAGTAAAGTACAATATTTGTTGTTCTGCCTTTCATATAATTGATTATAATATCTTTTTCTATAATAATAAGTAGTTTTTCTCCCATTTTCAACGTATAATAGCTAAAAATATATCATTTTTTTCGTAATAATCTAATTAACAGTATTTTTGGTTATCTGAATGGGGCTCAGTCCCAATTGATTTGGATAATTAGAGATCTATTACTAGTATTGTTATTTTTATTATTATAGAATTTACCAGCATTTAGTTTCCAACCACATGATGCGTAGGAAAAGAGAACTATTTCTTATCTTAAAACTAAATCTTTCTCAAAACTATTGAATTAAATAACAATAGGAAACAAAATAAAATGCCTTATTAACTACTGGAGAATAAAACATATATATGTATATATATATATTTTAATTTTATCCTAACGTTATTTTTGTAAGTTATATATATTTTAGATATATTGATGATTTGTTTTTTTTAAATTTTAGCATAAAACCTCATTTTCTGATATTTACTCTGCAATCCTAATATGGAAACTAGTAGTTTTATTAATTTTTTTAATTTAATTTAATAAATTTTTAAATTTAGTAGTTTGCCTTTGTTACATTTTGCTTTGTTGAAATGCCGCGCTGATCTTAATCTAATCGCATTGGATCATGATTTTATAGTTGAAGAAGTTTACAATCTTCATTTTTATCTTCGTACATCGTATTTTGGTTTCATTAATGCATTGTTGTTTTTCTATTTTCCATTTTGTTCTAAAACACTAGGGTATTAAAATTATATTTTAATTTGTAAATTTACAGTAGATTGTATTATTTTTAGGTAAATAATTGCTATTCGGTTAATCTTATTGGTTTTTATTGTATATAATCATTTTCATACTATTTTTTGCAATGCTCGTTTTCTATTTCACGAGAAATATCATTGAAATTATAATATTAGCTCAAATTTTATTAAAAATATCTTCATTAGCAGTATTAAATTCAAGCATTATATCACACTTGTATCTTTTGAAATGTCCTTTTATTTATAATTTTGGAGGACACAATAAAATTTCTTATTGTTGGAGAAAAAGAAATCAAAGAACTTTTATTTTCTTACGGTTCTGTATTTGATATTTAACTAAGTACATTTTTCTATATATTGTTGTTCATGCCCATTGAGAAAGTATTTCAAACTTAAATTAAAAGTTTGAGTCTCATCTTACCGATTCTTTTTCAAAACAACATTCAGCATTTTTATTCACAATGAATTACTTATGTAAAAATAATATAGGAATAAAAATTAGAGTTATTCTCTAATGCTAAGATACATTTACAAAGGCTTAAAGAAGTTATATGAAATAAAAAATTAACACAACGAGAAAACTAATTGGCTCTCTCTGTCCTTAAAATTTTAAAACAATTCAATTCTTACACAATTATGTCACTAAGATTGTAAGTTTTGATGTTTAAAGTATTGCCAAAATAAAAATTATACTTTTAGTTTCAATATTACAAATACATAAAACATTTATTTTTATTTTAAACCTTTCAGTTTTCTTATTTCACTGGTTCATTAAAGATGTCTATACATTGTTGACAAAAATTTAGTTCAGTCACAAAAATATGTAAGATATAGTATTTTAAATATATCAACAAATTTTCTATAAACAGAAGGTTATATAGTAACAATTGTTAATTTAATTTGCTAAACAATGAATATAAAACAACAATGATTCTATCTATAAATTTAAAGTAAGGATAAAGCATAAAAAATACATAATCAAAACCTCGTATATGAATTACTGTTATTTAAAATCTGGAATTCCTACAACTTTTTATGTATAAATGATTATTATCAAAGTTGTAAGTTCATTCGTTGTTGATTTTAGCTGATGTTGCACAATAATTATAAAAATGTAATTACAAAGAAGATCTCTCTCTATTCTGCGTTTTCTAATCCACATATTCTAATCCTTAATATAATATTTGCACTAAAGTAATAAAATTTATTACAATAGAATCATTTCAAAGACATTAAATATCGGCTCCTTTGAACAATAATTAAAAGCATGTATAGTTATATCTTTTTGATATTTAGAATTTTTTTCTCCTTCATAATTTCGATAAGTCTGCCGAGAGACGAATTATTTTTACAACCGTTAATTTATTATTTCTTTAAAAGTACTCAAGGTTGCTGTCAAGTTTTATGGTAAAAAGTTTAATGAACACTAAACTGCGTAATTACATCTGTTTTTGCTTTTCCATTTCTCATCCATATAACCTTGAGCTATTCATATCCATACTCTATATGTATTTGCTTTTTTCAATTCAAGATAGAAATACTTTATTATATTATGTAAAAAGGAAAGTAAAAAAATGTATTGGGTAAGCATATTCAGAAAGTTTAAATAGTTTTAGATCGTGTTACAGAATAATAATGTAAAAATAACTGAAATCTTAAATCCAACTAAATCGTTTATAAATATAAATGAAGTGCAATTTAATAATTTTAGAAAGATTTTCCCGACATTTGGAATTTTTTAAAATGGAAGCAGTTTTTTCCATACTTGGAATTTTTAATCAGAATTAAACAAAAAATTGTCAAAATAATACAGTTTCTGGAAGAAAAATCACTTCTCGATTATGAAAATCATTCAGAAACAAAAAACTGCGTGGTCAATTGATGCATTATCAGCTAAAATTATAATGAATTCCATGGTCAATTAATATTGTAAGAAATTATTAGCAATTAGGGAAATAGAAAAAAATTATATGGAGATAGTAATTGTAATTAACTATTTGATAAATACACTGATAATTATATTCATAATTTAAAAATAATCTGACATTTAAATAATTTTCATATATAATATAGCATTTTAACTTATTATATTTATGATGTGACAAGAAAATAAGAACAAAGAAAATAATTTTTAAATTTAAATCATTGCCTTTAAATGTTATCAAATTAACATTCTAATTTTCTACTTTAAAAAATAAAACTCATAATTTTATGCATTTATTATTTAACAGTTTTCTGCTCGAATATTTTATAATGAAATGCAATGCAAAGCTATGTTACATGAATTTTCAATTGTTAAAAATTTAAGTTTAGTAAAAATTTTGAGACAGTTTCAAGTCAGTTAACAGCAAGAAAACAAAAGTTTTTAAATTTTCAAAAATTGAAATATGGTTTTGTGTAAAGTAATTATTCCATTGTTTATTTAAAAAAAAATAAATGAACAAATCACAGTCGGTAGAACTCGAACATATGCGGGAAGATACAAATGGATTTTTAGTCCATTGACTTAACCACATGTGGTCAAAACAAAATGAAATGAATAATTTTAAAATGCATGCAAGCTAGTAAGAGAAAAACGAAGAATATCATTTTCAAAAAATAATATCAAATAACGTAAAATTTTAAAGGTATGACAACGTAGAAAATATTTTTACAGACTGTAATTATAGGACATTTTCAATATGTTACTTTAAAGGAAATATGTGTAAATGTAGTGTTAAGTTAAAAATAGATCATAATAATGTATATAAATTTCATATAAATGAACATAAGAGATTAAATTTTGATTCAAACTATTACATATTTTTTTCAATATTGTTTCAATATTTGAACTCAAAATTTGATATTAAATATTATGTATTAAGTATTTTGATAAATTAAAATATCATTAAGATGCATTAAATTGATTTAACCTTCAATGTGAGTATTATCTGCTTTTACTATTAAATAAAATTTTGTTTTGTGGATATAATATGGCTGCTTGTAGAGTAATATTCATGTATTGCATAGAAATATGAAAATTTTCGATTTTGAAGGTCAATATAAATGGTCGTTAGAATTTATGTTCTCATAAACAGAACTTATAAAGTAGTAAAACTTTATTTTACAGCTCAAACAGAATTGTTTCGTAAGTAAATAGTCATAGAAACAAATTGCTTGATTATTAAAATTATTATTAGAAAAAAATCTGCTTTCTTATTTTATGACCAAATTAAATAATTGCTTTCCTCCTTTGTGTTTGAAATGCGTAAGATAATTAAATAGAAGAAAAAGGAGATTTGAATAATAAAATAAATGCAAAATATTATTACAAAAATCTTCATGCTTGTTAAAGTTTATTAACAAATATAAATTAATCCGACTTTTTTTGTTAATGTAATAAATTGAAGAATCATATTTTATGAAGACAAATTCTTAAAAAATAAGTTGCTATGATTTGTTTTTACTTTAACATTTATTAATAAAAATTATCAAATTCGACATTTTATACCGTAGCTTAAAAAATAAGCTATTAATTATTTGTTGGATATTTGCCAATATTTCATACATCAACTCATTTTAAAATTAACAAAGTTAATAACGAATGATAACTTAAAATTTAAATTATTTATTATACAAGTAATAAAAATAAGAAATGAAATAAATTTATAAAAAAAGCATATTTACTTTTAGAAATAATATCTCAATTTAAAATATTTCTCCGTTCCAAAATTGTAAAAATGAACGAACTTATGTGGAAAGTAAAGTTCTCTCTCTCCCTAAATTACTATAAAATTAAAATATTCGCTAACTGTGTGTGAGCCAGATTTTCATTCAATGAGATTTAAACTTTGGGTAAATCATTTGTATTGATAGTTTAATAATATTAAAAATACAATTTAAATATGAAAGATTTAGAAGTGATGCAGGTTTTAAAAACTTATTATATTTATCAGGAAAAATTAAGTTTAATAAAATTAAAGTGAAAAATTGAGTTATATAATGAGGTTTTATCATAATAAAGTTAAATCATTGTATTTAAATTCTCTGTATAACAAATTATTAAGGAATTCTGTTAATCTTAAATGAAATTTAGTTTAATTTTCCTTTTAATGAAATCTCAATTATTTTGATATTTGCTTTTCCGCTAAAATAATGTTTTTAAATATTGTTTTTAAGAGTAACTATGTTTTCCTAGAATGACAAATTAATTAGTAATACTACTCTGTAAATATGATAAAAATCCCTTTTTCCTTGTTAACTAAAATCTTTAGATTATAAACTGTGTGTTTGATCTTCAGTTAAATAAATAATTCAACGTAATTTTAAATAATAATGTACATTACCATTTAATTTTATTACTAATGTTGTATATTAAAATTTAAAATGTGAAATGACATATATAGCATACTAAATGTGTATAAAATTTCTAACGATGATATATTTTTTGAAATACATCTGTATTTTATTTATTTCTTTTCTTTATTTCTTGTTTTATTTTTTTAAATGTTAAACATTTTTTTAAGTATTTAGTGTTTGCTTAAATGTATTTTTAAATTACATTTTCCAATGCATACATCTCACATTTCAATAAAATATATTCAACTTACTCGAAATTAAATTTAAAAAGTTTTCTTTTCTATAAATTCATTAAGCAAATGAAGTACAGTTTAAAAAAATAATATATTTTTAATTTTTAGTATTTATAAAGTTAATTATTATATTTCCACCACTCTTAAAAGCTGTAGGAAAAAATTATTAGTTATGTCCTCTTTGCAATTGAAAAAGGATGAAAGATTTACTTTAAACATTAATTTTACGAATGGTTTTGGTTTATTCAATTAAATCACAATAACATTTCTCAAATTTAATATGCATGTAAACATTTATTATGAAAATCGATATTCTGTTTTCCGTGCAAATGAACTATTATCCTGTTTATTCATTCTTCTATAATTATTGTTAAATGCTATTGTAATATAATTAAATGATAAGTTTTAATTTAATATGTGTTAAAAGTGCACACTAAAATAAATACTGGTAATTAATATTGGCTATATTATAAAGCATTTCTAGAAAAAATTTAGTTTTGAAATATTATTTATAATAGAAAGTTTTGGGAAAATAACTTCTTTAAAACATTAATATTTCTTTGGAGAGAGAGAAAGAGAGAAAAAGCATTTAATTAATATGTTGAAACAGTGTTTTCAGTTATAAATTAAATTAAAATAGCTTTAATTAAGCAAACAACCTTATTTATGTGGTCCAAAACTTAAATATTTAATTAAATTTTCTTTTGTCAAATAATATGAGTGATAAAATGTTTGCTAAGTTACGATTCTTACGATAATTAAGTGTAACAAATTTATAATATTTTGAATTTTTTAAGTACAAAACAATTAATTTAATTTATAAAAATGTATTAACTAGACTTTTTCAGAAACTAAAATTTAAAATTAATAAAAGACTATAAAAATATATGTAGAATTGGCTTAAGAAAAATATTTTTGTAACTACTGAAAAATATATATAATTTCATTTCATTAGAGAAGCATGTGAATTTTGGATATTGGAAGAAAAATAGCATTTTTATATGTAAATATGTAAGTTACTTATTAATTCTGATTGCTTGTATTTATAAGAAATAAAATGTGTTTTAAATATAACATAATTCATCCCCAGAAAATATCTCAGCATTCTACATCAAAAAAATCTTGCCTTGTACGGAGTTCCTGTGTAGGTAATTTTATATTATTTACTATCTTCTGGAGTTTTGATCAATCCAATTACAAATAAAATTGCAACTAGATATCACAAATATTTTTATTGTCTGCTTTTTATAATGCGATTCTAATATATTGGTGATAACATAATTGAGAGTTGCAACTAATAATCTTGTGAATACAATTAATACAAATTCAAATGAAAAATGAATGAAGTTTCAACTCAATTTATCATTCATTGCAGTCAGTTACTGGGAAATTGTGCATTAAGACTAGAAAGAAAAATGTCATTTTTTTTCATTAGATTTTCAGATGCTTCGCATATTTTTGATTAAAAACACGCACTTAACCAAATATTTTTAACAATTAAACTAAACATAGATGTTATTATAAACCATAAATAAATCAGTAACTTAATTTCAACATCATCTCGAATGTTGGGAAGCTAAATAAAAAATTAATGTAGTGATTTTTTAAAAATATAATAATCTGTGGTGAATGTATAAATGCTTGATTCTTTAGTGAATTGTTTTCTTTTTACCTTAGGCTCGTCTTCGGAACCTTTAGTTGACGAGCATACCAATAAAGTGATAGTCTTAAAAGAAATTGAATTTATCATTCTTTAGAGTTATTTCATGAAACTTTAAAACAATGGGGCAATGCCTGAAGTCCTTATCGCCCTGTTGGCACAGAGGGCAATAGGCCGAATCCTTGTCTCCAAAGAGAGGCAAATGGTTCTGCAAGTAGTCATGTCCAGAAAGCAACCGACTTCAAAAGATTAAGGCAGGGAACTGGGGACGGTATTAATTTTATTGACACTCCACCTCTTACCCACTGTACACGGAGGCTCTGTTATTTTTTAATTTACTGTAAAGAATTATTTTGATGTTACGCAGAGTTTACGTAACATCTAAAGAATCACTGACAGTCAATGTCAGGTTGTGATATGAGAGATCCCACATTAGCAAGCATCCAAATGTCCCATTGGCTGGAAATCCACCGGTGGGCTGTGCTTTTTTCAGCTCAATTAACCTCATTCTACAGTAATGAACCGCTGCATTTTCATTATGCCTTGAATCGGTAAGTGAAACTGCAGCCATTTGAGAAAGATAAGAAACACATTATTGTGTGAATTGCAAATTTTATAGCACTTGTAGGAAATAATTAATCTTATATTATGCAGTATCCAAAAAATTAATTAAAAGCACGTGTCTTGAATGACTGATCATATATTCTAAAATGAATGGTTTGTTAAGTGCTGCTTAAAGAGTACAATGCATGAATTTAAATTATTGACATACTTTAAGCCTTATAAACAACTATTTTTATTTTCAATCAAAACCTTATAAACAATGATACGTTAATAAAAATGGGAGTATTTTCCTTTAGGAATAGCTTTCTTTGAGAAAAATGTTGAAAATTTAAAAACTCGTGCTAACTTTTGGTGTGTGATTAAGTAATAAAAATATTTTCTAAACTATTTTTTGCGCTTTATTTCTTATTAGCATTACAAACCCATTCCTTTGCTCTAAGTTTTGTGTCTAATCTAATCTAGTTCATAACATCAATTCTTTTAACTGTAGAACAATAACATTAATTTAAAATTAACAAAATATCACAGTTATTAATTTTAATGTTATAATTAAGCAAGAAAATTAAACAGCTATCCAATTAATGCATTTACAATTACAAAAGTGAGGAACTTGTTTATTAAAATAAATGTTTTAAGTTTTAGATAAATACAGCATATTAGTTTTATTAGAATCATAATATTACACTCAACAAGGCTCATAATCAAATGGGCTATGCAAATAATATTTATATGAAGATAGATTAATTTTAAATATGGTGTTTGGAAAATATAGGATTTCTATATTAAAGTATTATGTAGAAAAGAAAAATATTTTCATAATATTATGAAATACTAAATTGTAATTGTGTCTCATTTACAGCAACATTTGGACTAATATATATATATATATATAGATATATATATATATATATATATATATATTATATATAATATATATATATATATATATATATATATATATATATATATATATATATATACATATATATATATAAATTGCATTATCTTTTTTGTTTTTATACCTTTTTCAATGCGATAATTACATTTTCTTAGGATTAAAAAATTTAGGAGTAAATATTATTTAGAATATTTAGAAATGTAAGACATTACTCTTATTTTTAAGCAATTTATATTTAAATAGAAAAGGTACCTGATAAGATTTTTTCAAGTCATTTCATATTTAAATATACATATATGGAGTCCAAGCAAATTTAATTGAAAAGTAAAACGCATTCTTCATTTAAAATTTCTAATATATACTTTCCGATTTACTTCATTTCGTTATAACTATGAATCATTTAGCAAGTAAAAATTTTCATATTTTAAAAGGTTTTCATTTATTCATCTAAGAAGCTTATGATTTAATATTAAAAAATGGTTGTGATTAAGTATTAATTTTTACATTTTAGGAGCTTTAAGTTTTATTAAGTAAAAGATTTATAATTTCACCTTAACAAATAGATTTCATCAAGCATTAGTCATAAAACTTTAAGATTACAAATAAAAGCTTTTTTTCTCTTCTTTTTGCAATTTCGGTATTTTTTCTTAAGCAATGTGTATTTGCTTCGTCTATTAATGCCTATTATAGCGACAATGTATCAGTTTTAAGTAAATTCAAATTTATTCTTATAATAGTTTGCTTTCATTGGAAACAATAGTTACTTATTAATATTTAAAAATAGTGTTTCATATCATGGTCTATATTCATTCAAAAACAAATCAAAAACATATGTCATTTTCGTAGGTCATAAAGCGGTATATCTCAAAAACTCACAAATCACAGTAACGTAATTTTTATTTCATCGAACAACTTTCAGTGCAACAAAAACACTTAGGAGAATTCCTGTTAAATATGCTTAGTCTTACAAAACTCAATACCTTTTCCTTATTATTCGAAAAATCTTTAAGTGAAATGCATTATTACTGCACTCCTTTCCTTTCATTTAATAGATACATATTTGAAACAGAAAAATGCGTTTAAGTAAAAGAAAAAATTAATTTGTTTATTATCACATACCAAATATGAAAACGTTGTTCAGCATCTTTAAGTTTCAGTAGAATTTGAAAAATTGCAAATTTATCGTTGATATCATGGGTTCTTAACTGCAGTATGAATTATATCTAGAAAGTATAGCTAGGAAAAAAATTGATTTATATTAAAGTCACATACATTACAAGTTTATATGTGTGAACTATAGTCCATGCAGTAAAGTTGATTAAAATTATAATGTATTGACTGTTTACCCCAAAAATAATAGATTAACTACATATGATAAATTTTGAAGGACAATTGAATATTGTCACATTTGATTAAAAACATAAATTTTATCAGTCATTTGTGAATATGTAATTTATATGAAATAATTAAATGATTAAGTACAAAAATGGAAAATTTTTTCGTATAATTGCATAAGATTTAAATTATATAATGATTGGCTGCAAAAATATAAGTAATACATACAGAGATTAAGAATTTTAAGGACAGTTTTATGTTTAAGCGTTTCGATACAATAAACTCCATTATTAGAGACGTTTTTGTTGAAATTACTTAAACACCGTAAATGTTGGATATCTTCCAAAAGCTTTTATGACTGTTAACCTTCTTAATTCTCCGCTTTATGTAAAACTAAAATTCTTGCTCTTTCGCTTGTAATTGAAACAAAAATCATGATTTAGCCAAACAGTTAGCAAATACATCGTGTCAGTAAGCGAAATATTTGTTAATGTAATAAAGCATGATAATGTAACTTAACATACAAACATATCATAAAAGTCCAAATATGAATTATTATTATCTAATAATAGCTTTTTATTTATAAAATGTTTAATAATTCTACGAACATGCAATATTGAAGCATAGTTTTATTTCTCAGATATATCAATATTTTTATAACCGGAACACATTAACATTTTTTCAATTTCCTAAAATTTACTGACTTGAAAAAATGATAGCGTTGCTTTTAATAATTCTTAATTTATAAGTGAAAAAGATAAACAGATAAAAGATTGAATTTTCATGCATTTTAAATATCCAGCTATTTACTGTAAATTGTATACAAAGAGTTTCTAGTAAATAAATTCAGAAAAAGGCTTCTTACTTATTGAGGAAAAAATCGTCTTTTGCAGATGAATGATATCAAAATATGTTTCATGCAAAAATTTAATGAGTAGTATAAATTTTAAAAATGTACCATTTATCAAATAGTTTATTGCTATATTTCTAAATAAATGCTTACTATCCAATTCATTTACCTACTAAAAACAATTCTTCTCCTGCTATAAAATACATAAATAATATACATCTCATTCACAATTAACAAATGTCTAACTCTTTCAAAAACTATTATTATCTTCCGACAAGATAATATGAATTATTTACATTTCAATTGTTGATTGCTCAAATTATCAAAAATGATGGTGTGGTACATACCTGAATATCATAATAAATTATAAATCAATTTAAATTTATCAATTTTTTAACAACGGTGTGATTGACTAACCATCTCAACAATAAGGTCAGAAAATTCTACTCGTTTATCGTCACCCGGTGGGTGCTTATGAATCATGTGAAGGCGAATAGCATTACCTGCGTCACTGCACCACACACCCGTTTATAGGGTGGTCCGCATTAATTCATCATCTTAGAAGAAAGAACAAGAAAACACAGCCAGGAAAAGAAGTTTACGTGCACAAACTGTGATTCGAACCCGGAACCATTCAGTCAAGAACAATAACCATTTAGCAATCGTCCTTCAAATTTATCAATATTTCTATTGTAAATTTCTATTTAAGAAACAAAAGGATATCTTTCAGACTATTCTTTCAAATTGAAGGGTTTTGAGATGATAAATGATGAGGAAATGTATTATCTTATATATAGAGTGGCAATATAAAAATGTTTGAATACAACATATTAATTTTCAATTTACAAGAAAATTACATTTATTGCTACCTGAATACTTACATTATAGTTCAAAATCTTAAAATGTTATTAACATACAAATGTTATGCGTTATGTCAAATAAAAAATTTATAAAAAATACAGGTTCCGAAAATTCAGGTTATTGTTACAAAATCGGAGAAAACTCCCTATATTATGTGCTTTGCTTGCTAATAGGCTAATTTGCCTTAACTTCATTTTCTTTTCAGTATAACCTGACTTTGAATACATTACTTTGAATTAAAAGACTTTGAATACATTATTAATCAATTTATTTAACTTAAAGTGGAAACTGCAAAATTGATGTTAAATACTTTTCAAGATTTTTCATGTTCCACAAGATAATACGCGAAAATTGACATAACTATTTGGTAAAGTTCATACAGTTATGTAAATGAAGAGATTAATATAAATTTAATTTATTTAGTTGAATTAGAAAGGTTACTGTCTTTTTTTGCTTATGAAACTGTATATTGCTTACATTTCAACAAGAAATATATGTAACAGAAACCTATAGAAATTTATTAAAAGTGATTGGTGAAGATGCAGTTTGTCACAGAAGAGCATAAATTCATTTGAAAATTTACAAAAAAAAAAGTATATGAAAAGATGACCTTTCTGATAAGCTGCGTTCAGGACGACATTCTATGATCGACGAAGGTACCTTCAAGATTAATCAATGTTAGATAAAAAAATTTTTTTATCAACATTAAGTTAGAGTTAGGATGGACGTGTCACCATTTGCATGTCTATGCTTCCACGGAACATGGGATCCATCTATGTCCAGGTTATAACTGAGGATGAAGAGTGGGTTAACTCTAAAAACACGATAAGAAAGAAGAGATATTCGGGAACCGCGAAAGTTACCTCCTCCATTTCCAAGCCGGAACTGATCCTGAATATGCGGAATCATCTTTCGGGGTGAAACATTTTAGAAAAAATATATTTTGAACTGTTGAAATCAAATAAAAACTTAAATCCAGATTTTTACAATCAACAATTGACTAATCTACTTACAATACTTTAAGGAAAGAGGTCAGTGATATGCACTATGGAAAAGGATTCCTCAGAAACTCATAGAGTTAGGTTGGGAAATTCGCCCCAGACATCATACTCTCCAGATCTAGTGTTTTTTGATTATCAATTTGTTTTATCTTAACAAAAACATTTTTACAGAATAAAAATTTCGAAAATGAAGAAGATATTAAATAATTGTGGGTGTAAATTTTTTGACATAGAAACAATTGGATTTTAAAACAGTGATAAAAATCTAGCCATCACGGTGGCAATAATTCATAAATCAAGATGATAATTACATTTTTAATAAATTTTATATGATAGGATTTTTTAAATTTCGTTATATATATGTATATATATATATATATATATATATATATATATATATATATATATATATATATATATATATATATATATATAGTATAAAAGCTCAAACAAAACTTTATTATAAAACTGTATTTACTTATAATCTTTGCGTTTCCTATTTACTAATCATTAATAAATTTAAAAATGCACACATATCACTATAAAAATTTTCTCTAAATATTAAAAAAAAATTTTTTTGTAATATAGAAAATGAAACGTATTAAAAATTACTGTTAAGTAAAGATGTTGAGTAAAGATATGATGAGATATGACTTGATGAGATATGTTTGCAATAATTTGATGCTTGAAAAATACTTGTTGATTACATATAATTTGACATGCAATATTTACATATTTGCTCTCTTACACACTAATTAATCTTCAAAGTAAACTCAATAGATATCCTTAAAAATATTATTCTCGTTCATTTATCTAAGGAAATAAACTGCATGGCAAATTTTTCAAATTAATTGTTTTATAAAATATCTCTTAATTATCTGTAATAATTTTTACATATTTGATTTTTATGAAACATTTCCTTTCAAGTCTACAATCTAAAAAAAAATTTGTTATTTTAATAACGCGCATCTTAAAAATCGCACAATCACTTGCTGCACAATTACTTACTCTTTCCGTTACAATTACTTTTGGGTATCTGAGTAGAGCTCAGGTAATTAGACAAGAATATGAATTACAATTGAAATGACAATGAATGAAGCGAAGTTAATGGTGTTGAAAACTGAAGTTTTATTTTAAGTAGTTTTGCTATGTATATGTAAGATGTAATCACAATAATTAAATTTAGAATTATTAATTAAATATTTAATACAGATGAACACCATTGTGCACTAAAAATAAAAATAAAAATTAACTTAGCTCTAATTGGAAGTTCAACAATTGCAAGATAAAGAAGGAAGTTTCTACAAACACTTGAATTTGTTTCTAATACAATTGTGTGTTTCAAAAATTAATCTTTTTAAATGAGTTAAGAAACTGAAAAAAAAGTGTGAGCTAAGTATATGATTAATTAAATTAGCTGATTTTATGAAAGTAAAAGGGGGAAATTACTTTGTTTATCGCATTAATTAAAACCGTTAATATTTATTGTAACAATTTAAGAAGTTTATACAATAAGGAAGTTAATTGGGGGTATAGAAGTGAAATATTTTTACTTCACACCCCAATTTTCTAACGTAATGTGAGAGTAAATCATGCTTCCTGGATAAGTTAACTTTTGGCAATTGTTAATGAATATAAAATATTTTTTTTATTTTCATTTCAAAAGAAATTTTAACAAGCTAAAAACTGGAAACCAATTTTTAGTTAAGTTTTTTTTTATATATATGTAAAGATTAAAACTATTATTTTTCAGATCATTTTTAGCTTTGACGATGGTTTTGTGGTTTCATTTTCAAAATGCTTCTTTGTTTAAAAGTTCATCTGGCTAAAATTAGACTTAAAATTCGTGTATTAACAAATTTAGTATTTTCAAAATAATGCATATTTAATACAAACTTCCAAATATCTTGCTACTTATAGAATTGAAATTTCTATTTATTACTTCCACTGTGTTAAAGGAAAATTTTTTATGTACGCAAACGTTGGATTTCGTTCATGGATTATTTTTTCTACATTACATATTTCACAAATTTCTTTATATAGAATAGTAGTATATACTTATTTACTGTTTCTATTTCAATTTCACAAATTTGTAAGAAAATAAGCTTTTCTTATAAAAATTTTAGCGTTTTTTAGTTTTCGTATGTACGAAAATAGATTCGTTAATGTTTTATCATAAAATAAAGTTAAAATATATAAAGTGGCATTTCATAATTTTATTACGAGTGTTAAGTTTCAAGTATTTCTTTCCCTACTCACAGAAATTAAAATTTTAGTTGAAAAAATCTTAATGCAAGTGTTTAAATAGTTGGCAGTTTTAAAGTTATTTAAAAAATGGCTTGAAACTTAAAAAAAGAATCATTAAATTTCTTTGTGATTATGAGCTTATTCTTCACATTGCTGCAACTCCACTATTTTATTCTTAAGCGCACTTTGTAACTTTTTTTATAATACATTCTACTTTTAAATTCTTTACGTAGCTTCAACATAACTTCATAATATATTTCTAAAATATGATTATTGCACGTTCTCTTCATTTCAAATTCATAAAAAATGCGAAAGTGTTTCATTTGGAAAAGATTTTATTTTTAATTTTAATTTTTTTATTTGAAGAGCTACAGCTGATCAGGAAGTTAAATAGTTCACTAAATAGAGGCAAGTACACCAACTCTGGTCTTCTATTCCCGCCATATGTTTAGTATTTCTGAATCGATTTTAAATTAGAAAATCCAGTCACAAATCAGCCTGTTACTGCAAAAAGTTAGAGTGTCTCTGTAGTATTGTACAACATATTTGTATAAACCATATAGTGATAATATAAACATTAATGTTTATATGAACAGTAAACTAGAAACAATATGTGAAATATAAAAGAAAATGTAAAGTGATTTTTTATACATTTATTTTTGCCTAAATATGTAACAGTTAGGCAGTTTTAGCATCTTGAGATATCTACTATTTATAAACGTAGTATCTTCTAAGTATTAAAACATGTGGAATCAAACGAATTAGGTAGGATGCTTAGGAAAGTATTTATTTTAATTGTAAAAAAATATACTATTGGAAGTACCTCATTTATTTATTTTATCAATAATTTTAAAAAACTGGATATTGCAGAAATATGAAGCTATTAATGATATTTGGAAAATTTCATCTACATTCCATGAAAAGAAAAAACTCATTCGAAATTTTTCTGCACATTTCAAATAATTTTCATAATTTTTTTTCCATCGATTAGTTTGATCTTTTATAGGAAAAAGGTTCCAAACTTTAAATATAGAACAATGAATTTAAATAAATATAAGAAAATGCAGTATAATCTCTACAGAAGAAAATTTTATGAAATTTTTACTTATTAAGAAAGGAATAATACAAAATTCTTGTTCCGTGTTTAAAATGTATTATCAGTATTCAAAACTGAATTTTGACAATTAAAACATAAAATATCTCACATTTCTCGAAAACAATTAAATGCTTTTTGTATTTTTTGGCAAAATATACTTTATATCTTTAATATATAAAGAATTTAAAAACCTTTATAGGTATTATTTTCATTTTTAATGTAAATTTTGCATGAAAGAAAAAAGAGAAATTCTGGTTTTTCAGAGATGATATACGACTATTTGCTTCTTATTTTTTATTCTTATATTTTTGAATTAGGTACAAATGTTTATAATTGTTCAATTAAATAATATTTAACTTCATGAAGTTTTTAAAAAAAATATTTTTTTCCATTAACTAAAAACTAATTTAATCTCTGTTGTTATTTATTGCTCTAAAAGTGTAATCTTTTAAAGTTTATATAAATCTATAACAATTCACAATAACATTGTTTTCATCAAATTTCTCCAAAGAAAGCATTTCTTCCACAGGTAGTTTCAATTATTTAATATAAATTATCTTTAAATATTATTTAAATTCAGAAATAGAAGAGCCGTGAGTCTGTGTCTGTCGTTTCGTACTTTAATCGAAATTCATGAAACGAGGTTACATGCTCCTAATTCTTGAAGCGAATTCATGTTGTGTGTTTGTCAATGAATGAAAATTGTATTTTTCTTTGTTACTTTCTTTATACTGGTAAATTTCTTCCATTTCAGAAAACACGTTTTGAAAACCAGAAGTTTGGAATAAAATATGAGACGATTGTTCTAGTGGCATGATTTTATATTATTATTTTGTCAACAAAGTTAAAATAAATTAGGAATGCAAGAAATGTTGCGAGTTTGCAGCTTCAAGGACTTGAAAGATCTGAATGTCCCTGGCGATATTTTCCTCGGAGCATGACTTTCTTCAGTGTTTCGAAAGTATAATGCTGCCACTGTAGGTAAATATAAATGATATGCACCACTGAAGAATTGCATTCGAAAATAAGCATTTTATAAATAAAATTACTCCTCTTTCTGTGAAACACTGTGTATGCTTAAGTAAAAAATACTTTCATTTTTCCTAATTTTAGGATACTTGCTGTCTTTATTTAAGGAGATTCATTTGAGTATAAAAATTATATACAATTTTTTACAATAAACTATATATTAAACCACGGAACATTACTTTTTGAAGAGAGGAATAATTTTTGATGTAGAAGATATCCTTAAGGAATAAGGTTTAACTTATAGAAACGTTAACTTAAAACACAAGTTGCTTATTGATATTATTTCAGAAGTTGTTCATGTAAATTTTTAGTTTATGTATAAAATGTTGAAAAAAATATATTTTAAAATAAGATTAAATATACAAGTTTAAAATAAAATTGAAATGACTGTTTGGTTTATAACTCAATGATCTTTTTTATGAAAACGTGGGACAGGACCTCCAGTTTAAAGGGAATTCCGAAATACAACAAAGGCTTGTAGTGAACGAATGTGCAGTATTCGATTCGCACTACAGAGCCGCATGTGCGTGACTCTCCTTCTAGAACGAACTTTTCTTTCCGCATATGATTCCTGTGCTTATTATAATTTTATGTAAATATTTATTGTCACCAACCAATCAGAAGATATTTTTACCTGTATATATAGCTTGTTGGTTTTCACTCGCCAGACAGGCAGAGTGAGATGGCAAGTGTGTTGCTTGTCTGATTTTAGTTCGCAATAAAAGCCTATTGATTTTAACTATCCTGTATTTACTTGAGCACGCTAGTTATTCACTTCAATGGTGACCCGGACGTGGAAAAATGACGCACAGGTGAAAATCTTATTTCAATATACCTTTTTTGTACGAATTGTTTCGTTAAAATTTCTTTTCGGTTGACTACCACTATTTTCTTATTCGTAACTTGTATAAGTATTTTTCATATTACTTAGTTTTTCTACTTCTTACATTGCTATTACTTGTTTTGTTACATTATGACTGCTCAGGAAAAGTCAGCAATTTCTGTTACGGATGGAAATTTTCCGCAGCCGGAACTTTCCCGTATCGCTTTTCGTCCACCGCCATTTTGGAAACAAAATCCCGAGTTGTGGTTTTGTCAACTGGAATCTTCATTTACCATATCTGGTATTACAGCTAATGTCACTAAATTTCTAAGTGTTGTTTCTGCTTTAGACTCAGACGTTCTCCAAAGTGTGGCGCACATAATTAAAACCCCACCTTCAGAGCAATCTTATGCTATTCTTAAAAAACGTATTATTGACCATTTTGCGGAGACTGAAACAGCTCGTTTAAGACCATTGTTTCAAGACATTTCCTTAGGAGACAAACGACCCTCCCAATTGCTACACGAAATGCATAATCTTGCATCCGATCAAATGACTGACGAAGGCATTCGCGCCTTATGGTTACAACGTTTGCCCATGCATATGCAACAGATACTTTCTGTAAGTCTAGAAAACTTAGATGGTCTCGCGAAAATAGCGGATAAAATTTCCGAAGTTTCAGGTTTTTTGTTTCGAAGTTTGCGTTTCGTTTTTCAGAAGTTTGCGTTTCGCAACTTCTTGCACTCGCAACGAAGTTTGCGTTTCGTAAGAAAGCTGAGAAAACCTCTCCTAGACAGCTGAGGCACTTGGAATTCATTAGTCAGTTTTCGACTGATATCCGTCATGTCTCCGGTAGCGAAAATTGCGTAGCCGACGCACTTTCTAGAATTCATGCTTTTTCATTTCCTACCACAATCGATTATGAAGAAATGGCTAGAGAACAGTCACATGATATCTCCTTACAAGATTTTCTTAAAAATAATTCTTTGAAAATTAAATCTTTTCCTTCATCTTCAAACTCTACTTCTCTTTTTTGTGATGTGTCGACCAGTGTTGTTCGACCTATCGTTCCATTTAGTTTCACTCGAAAAGTTTTCGATATGATGCATGGTCTGTCCCATCCGGGAGTGCGTGCCACGACCAAGCTTTTTACTTCTAAGTTTCTCTGCCCAACTGTCAAGACAGACTGCAAAGAATGGGTGAGAGCATGCTTACCATGCCAAAAATCTAAAATTATTCGCCATACTCATTCTCCCATTAGTGATTATCCGTTACCAAGTGACCGCTTTCGTGTTGTGCATATCGACATTGTGGGGCCACTTCCGCCATCTCAGGGCTATCGTTACTGTTTAACTTGCATCGACAGATTCTCTCGATGGCCGGAAGATTACCTTATCGACAACATTTCTGCTGAATCAATCGCAGAAGCTTTCTATTCAGGTTGGGTATCTCGATTTGGAGTTCCTCAAATCTTGATAACAGATCAAGGCAGGCAGTTCGAAAGCGAACTTTTTCATTCTTTTTCTAAGTTATTAGGAGCTGAAAAGCTGAGGACTACTGCCTACAACCCTGCTTCGAATGGCATGGTTGAACGACTGCACCGCCAATTGAAGACTGCAATTAAGTGTACAGATCCTGCAAATTGGATAAAAGTGCTCCCATCGATACTTCTCGGAATCCGCTGTGCAGTGAAGGAAGATCTTGGCACATCGGCAGCAGAACTGGTCTACGGCTCGACACTCCGTTTGCCAGGAGAATTCGTCCGGGATACAACCAGCCGTTCCGCACTGTCTGTTCCCGACTTTCTTGCTAAGCTTCGGAACCACGTCCGATTGTTACGTCCAGTACCTGCTTCGAGGCATTCATCAGCAACTACTTTTATCCACAAAGACCTCAACACTACATTACACGTCTTTGTCCGACAGGATGCTGTACGCCGACCTTTGGAGCAGCCGTATGATGGTCCCTTTCTTGTCGTTCACAGAACTCCTAAGTTTTTTTACATTAATGATCAAAGGAAAGAAATCTTCAATTTCTATCGATCGTCTGAAGCCAGCACATACCTTGATCGATCACTCTGCACCAACACCATCTTCAAACATTCGTCCAGTTCCGTGCACGGCCGACAACATCACCACCACGACTCGCTCTGGACGTCGAGTCCGGTTCCGGTTCCCGTTGCCATCCCTGCAGCAACTGGACTGACGGGGGAGTACTGTAGTGAACGAATGTGCAGTATTCGATTCGCACTACAGAGCCGCATGTGCGTGACTCTCCTTCTAGAACGAACTTTTCTTTCCGCATATGATTCCTGTGCTTATTATAATTTTATGTAAATATTTATTGTCACCAACCAATCAGAAGATATTTTTACCTGTATATATAGCTTGTTGGTTTTCACTCGCCAGACAGGCAGAGTGAGATGGCAAGTGTGTTGCTTGTCTGATTTTAGTTCGCAATAAAAGCCTATTGATTTTAACTATCCTGTATTTACTTGAGCACGCTAGTTATTCACTTCAGGCTCAAGCCAAAGTTGGGACTCGAACCCATGCAGTATTGAACAAAAGAAGGCAAGAGGCTAACCAATCAGCTATCAGCTTTGCGAAAGTGAAATGATTGAAGAGATTTGTTTGAAAGCGGAATGAATGAAATCTAAGGGTTGTGTTTTATTCATATATTTTAAAAATATGATCTTTTTTGATCAAGTTTTTCTCTATACATAAATGCTTACATAATTTCTATTCAGATTAGAATATAAATCGAATGGTGTTATGGATATTTAAATATTGCATAAAAATTTGGTTTTTCTAAGAATGACTATGTAATATTAGTAGGCAGTCTTGATTACTGAATTCTCAATTGATTTTAAGTACGCATTCACTTTTTCCAATTTATAATGCAAAATGAATTCGGTGTTTTAGAAGTGTTTCAGAAACAAAAGTTAATCACCAAATATATGATGTACTGAACAAACTGCATAATGTTACAATTGTGGTTTATCAACTCTTCTCTTAAATTGTCATTTGGTAAGAGCACTACAAATTGTATGACGTCAGACTGTATGAATTATAATTTATTCTTTTCTTTTCTTAAAAAATCATTCGGCAACATTATATAAAGATTTCTGTTTTAAATAAAACCCGATTGTTCTATGTTACATTTTAGTGTGTGTGTTATTATTAGAAATTTTATACGTTTTTATACAGCAGCACGTAATATACTGTAATGATAATCTATATTATATTGATCCATTTATTACTTATTCCGTAGGCACAGGGAAAATTAAAATTACTTTTGCTCAAAAAATACGCATCAATTGCAAGCATTTGTAGAGTTTATGTAGAAATGAAATTAGTGATGATTAATTTTCTGAAGTTCACAAATATTTTACAAATCATGAGTTTATGCATAAAAATTTGAAATGGGGACTTCCTCATTTAACGAAATCTTGCATAAACAAAGATAAACGTTCTAATGTACCAAAAATTCCAAATTAGCTTGATGGGAATATTATTACAACTGAAACAATTTATATTTTTGGCAGAAATTTATGAATATACGCTCTTTACGTTAAAAATAAATAACTGTTTAGCACTAGTTTCAAGAACTTATATATATTAAAGAATTTCTGAACAAAAACAGTTTCATCAAGACTTTTATTTATTTCTGTCGACAGCTGAGTCTGGATAACATTGAAATGAATTACATTCCGATGCATGCAAATATAAACAGCATAAACACATTTCGTGTAATATAATTTACAGGAAATTACTAACATTTATAATTTATGGAAACATATCTCGTTCCATAATATATGAGTGCCACACAATCCATGCCAGGAATTTCATTTCAAATTAAATGAATGCAAATTCCCAGCAAGAAAAACCAAAAGGATTAAAATGTGTATTGTAAAAGGTAATTTAAAAATACATTCCTCTCTTATCTATTCATTGATATCTGCACTAAATATATTAACATTAAAAACTGTTAAAATTGTCAACAGATTATTTCGTCACCAATAATCGAAAATATTTGAAAAAAATCAAATAATTTCGAAAATATTTTTCAATGGTTTTTTTTTCAGTGCCATTTTATCCTATTAAAGAGAAACTTCAAACGAATGAAAGTACCTAAGAAGTCAGCAAGAATCCGTCTGAAGAAAAGGTTAAAAATACATCAACTACACAGAAAAGATTCCTTTAACTCTAATTTGAAACTTCACTTAAGCTACTCTGCAATGCAATTTTTTTTAAAGTTACTTCCTTAAAATTTAAGACCAACTTCATTATGAAGTAGGAAACTAATATGTCATTAGTTGTTACTTTAACTGAGAGAAAATTCTATTGTATAGAAAGTAAATTAATTTAATTCTGTCCAAAACCAAACTTCGCTCGCCATCTTTATAGAACAGTTTTCACAATGCAAATAAACATTTAAGGGGGAAGAATCCACTGCTATCTTCTGGATTCTTCCGAATGAGTGTTTTTCATTGAAATAAGCCTTAAAGTGCAGCTGGAATGAAATATTGCTTAAGCAAGTCGTTCATAAATATTCAACTGCTGAGTGACCCATTAATGTGTCGCTGGCTCATAAAGTGAAAATCTTATAACTATACAAGAATTTCTCTTTATAGTAGGAGATTTGCAAATAATTGTTGACATAATTATAAAATGTATATTTAGTTAAAATAATGGTCATGAATAAGAGCATTCCTGTAATTTTCCAATTAACTTTTCTGAATTTAGCATGCACAATAATATATTGTTAATTTATATTTTCTTATATTGTGTAACATAATATTTTTCTCTCATTCCCCTAATATATATACATTATTTATTTAACTTTATTTTTTCTTCGCAAATTCTTCTCAAATTTTGGTAGCATGTAAAATAAAATTTTAAAATTGAAACAAATACAGTTTAAGAAAGGAATTTCTTAATATATTTTTCAAATATATTTCATTAAGAAATATTACTCATTCCACTATAATGAAGCAACGAGTTACTTTTAAACTTTAAATATTATCTATAAAAATAATATTGCACTATATTTAGTCATATTGTAGATGATTTTAAGCCACAATATGTGCACCTTCTCAAAGATTTCAATATTGCTAATCATAGTTCCATTATTTATAGTAAGCAGCGAATTTAATATTCTTATTATTAAAGGCAAATTTTAAAATATAAAACTTTTTTAATAAGATAACTATGTATAACATAACGAAGATAGTAGTTTCTATAAGAGACAATGTCTTATTTAAAGTTAAAATGATGCAAAATTTTATCTAAATGAGATTTTTTCTAGTTGGAACGTTATTTGTACTCTAGTTTAAGCATTGTAAAATATATTTAATTGAATTGATATGAAAAAATTGTAAGTCGTTATAATAGTGTTGTTGTTAAAGATAAAACTCGAAACCATATTTGGTTAAAACCTGAAACTATTTTAAAACGGCTGAAAATCAAATTTTTATTGCAATTAAAATAATTGTAAAAAATGATGAAACTGTCAATAATGGAAGAAATTTGAGACAGATTATTAGTCAAGTTTCTTCATTCATTTCAAATTTTACCACTAATTCGTACAATCTAATATTTTTAAATTTTCATCTTTATAATCAGTGTAATTAATAACATTCAGTGATTAGTTTTTATTTATTTTTCTTTTTAATTACGAATAACTTTCTTAAATTACTTTCACATTTATTGTAAACTAATTTTAACACTGAATGCAAATTAATTGAAGCCCAGATAATTTATTTGAAACAAGGATACAATGAGTCAAGAATTGGATTTTTAATTGCTTTGTAACTAAAAAAATTTAATTACCAAAAAAACATCTCATTCGATTTCTTTGATCGTATTCAACAAAGGTAAATAAATAGCAAATATCGTTTTTTCCACTAAATCATTAATTTTCTAAAAATCAAACGTACATTTACCAATGGAAGCAAAGGCATTCGAAAGTTAGCAAACATGGCCAGCTAGTATGATATATAAATAAAAATTTTTAACTCTAGCGCTAACTTTTTTTGCCAATTTGATAGCAATTCAAATATTTTTAACAAAGATAATTTATTTTATTTCCTCTAATGAATTTTCAATATTTTATCACTAATCGAAAGCATTGGTATTCTTGTGAATTGTTCTGTTGTGCTTTTCTAATGTCAATAAAAAATTTGTTAAACCTTTTTTTTTTTTTGACATAACAAACAAAATGGTGAACCAATAACATTGATTATTATTCAAAATATAAAGTTTCTTTGTGAGCAAAATAAAATCAATTTCATATCATAAAAAAACATAATTTAATAGCTTCAGAGGCTAAACCAAGTAAAAATTACTAGATTCCATAAAAATGCAAATTCATAATAATATTTGAAAAATTTAAGATATTTATTATACCAATTAAGGTGTTTCAATGCGATGTTTTGAAAAGCTACAAATTTACTATTTATATTTGTATGTGGGTTTACTTATTGCATAAATTTTCCCTCTGCCTTTTAAGCCAATAAACTTATCATTAATTTTTCCTTTCACTATTATTCATATTACAAATAAAGTGTCTAAATTTTTTAATTTATAAAAATTTATAAATTTTTTTTAAATTCTTACGAAATACATAGATTTTTATGGAAGGATAATTTTAAAAATTATTTTGTAAAGTTTTGTAATTGCCCGTTCACATAAATAAAAAAAAATCAGTTTTGATCTGATTTCACAACTGAATACACTTAAGCGTTACAAGTTTTTTCCCTTTCTTTAAAAATTTTTTTATTTAATGTGTTATTTTAAAATACATACATACATACATATATATATATATATATATATATATATATATATATATATATATATATATATATATATATATATATATATATATATATATATATATATATATATTTATATACATATATATATATATATATATATATATATATATATATATATATATATATATAAATATATATATATATATATATATATATATATATATATATATATATATATATATATATATATATATATATATATATATATATATATATATATATATATATATATATATATATAATATATGGCTGTGAAAATATTTTTATGATTTTACAAGTAAAACAGAGAATATACAGAAAGTGTTCACGTAATTTTGTTACAATTTATATTTTCTTCATGAAATTAAGTATTAATTTTAAAATTAAAATTTGTGACATCCAGTTTTTATAAGGCTTAACAATTGTTTGCAACATTAACATATTCTTTGCTTTAAAATGTCATTGAAAAATAAATAGTAAATTGAAGTCTATATTTTCGAGGTATCCAAAGAGAAATATTCTTATTCACTAATTAAAAAAGTAAGAAATTATGATTTTAATATTTATACACGTAAAATAAATGACATAATTAATATGAAAGGAAAGAAACGTCAAAGCTTGATTGGCAAGAAAGCAAAAATAATGTTCTCCCAACAGAAGTAAGTATTCATTTTATTAAATTTAAAGTCGCATCTCATGTTATAAATTAAAAACCTACTACCCAATGAACTACTGCAAAATCTTTAAATAACTCTGTTTGAGCTATTAACCAAATTATATGATCTGATTTAAAGTTAATCAAAACAAAATGCACGTTGTTGATGTTTTAACACCAAAAACATGTTTCTCTGCGTAAGACTATGTGAGTATTAATATGGTATTTTTTCTCTTTATCTAGTAGAATAACATTTGTTTATTTGATTTATTTGCTTTCATGGAAACCTGTAATTAAGTAAGATGTTTTGTCATATAACTCTTCGATATGTAATTGAAACTGATTTACATCTATTGTTTGAAGAGTGTAAAACTATCCCATCGCAACTCTGAGACCGCCATCTGTAAACAAAAGATTCTTAGTTGATAATTTGTATCGAAATGAAATTAAAATGAAAATATGTAGTTACACTTGATGAAGCTTTGACGTTTTTATCTGATTTAAAAAAAGAGATTTATATCTGGAATAAAAAAAGAAAAAGAATTAACAATTTATTTTAGAAAACACGAGGAAAGTTTTCTAAAGCTTTTATGGTTAGTACTGGATTTTCTTATAACAGAAATTTTAATTAAGGAAAGTAGAAGGAAATTGTTAAAATTAATTCAGATTAATATCGAAAATATGTTTCAACACCTCTATTTTCAAAGAATTTCCAATCCTTTATCCAAACAATCTTCGCTGTGTAAAATTCCATCAAAATAATGATCCAAGCCATATCACTAAATCTACTACTCTATTTTCTTAAAAAAAAAATGAAAAATGGAACCGGATTTGAGACAATTCCCTTTAAACACAGCCCACCCAAATTCCCTGAAATTTCGCCTATGGATTACTGTGCATCTGGACTTTTAAAACAAGCGTTTCATAAGCCTCATCCTAAAACATTGGATGTACTCTGGAAGACTGAGATGAAAGAGTGGAACAATATCAGCTCTGTTGCTTATATTTCGGATATTAAGATGGAATATGATAGTTCAGAGAAAGGGCTGTCAAACTGAAATTATAAAATAAAGTACTTATACTAATGAGTTTTCTTTGCAAAATTGTTACTAAAATGTGTAAGCATTCTGTATATGGCTTAAAGATGACTGATATGAAAATTCTGTTCGTTTCACTAAAAAGTGTTTCCCTATGTCTTCAATTTTTGAAAACGTTATTAGAAATTTATATTTAATGAGCGCCAATATCTACACTGGTTACAAAAATTGACTTCAAATATTAGGTAATAAAGTTTCAATACAAGGTATTTGAGGGCAATCATTATTGATTAAAAGAGAACAAAATTTTCTGGTTAAAGAATTTTCTGGTTAAAGAATTTTCTGGTTAAAGAAAGAAATTATGAGAATACACTTTTGCTTAATTATGAAATACCGCGAAATAGGTTCATTAAAAGTGAATCATTATGCACTGATATCTGAAATAGATCCAGAAAACTTTTTTATTTCACATAAGAAATCATTATTTTATACTTCAATAGATAAGTGCACTGATATCGTCTTCAACATGCCACTAAACTTGAACCTAGCAAAACATGCCGATTATTTAACCATCGTTTGCATCGTTTCAGTGAATAGCACTAAGCAGCTGCGAATGAATATTTATGAGGTGAAGTTCGTATGTATAGGAAAAAGTGCCATTCAGCAATGAAGAAAGAATTTCGTTTAGTTACAAAATAAATAAAAAGTAAGATCAATATTTAAAATACTTTGTTAGAAATGCTAAAACGCATTATATTATCATTTGCGAAATAAAATATTGTAACTCCACTACCTTATAAATTATTCAACATAACATGAGCGAGAAGTGAATATTTCACAATTTCTTTTTCATTGTTTAGCATTGGAGTAATATTAATTAGTGCATTATTTTGTAACTTATTTGAACACCAAAAAGTAAAGTTGAGCAGTTTTAGATTGTGGTAGATGTATTTGTCTGTAGTAGTATTATAGTACCTATTTAAGCATTTAATAAATTATAATTAATACAGGAAAAATGAAAAAAAAAACAGTTTTAAGAAATTTGACGAAATATTTATGCACATGTTTTACAAGTCTGCTTTTTATTATTTCAGCAATATTAATTAAAAGAAAATTTTCAATGTTGGCGTATGCAGAGCAATAGTCTTAAGATTCGTAAGAGATTGTTTATAAATATTGCTAATATTAATTTAGAATGTTATTCATTAATAAAACTTTTAAAAATTTAAATTTTCCTTGTCTTCCTAAGTTCTACTAAACATAAAATGGATGTTTTATGATTTTTTTCCTTTTATTTTTTCTGCTGTTTTATTGCCCTTATGTTATGGCTTCAATAAATAAAAACGACTTCTCAAACTGATGTTTTGGTTCATATATCAGAAATCGTTTTATTAACAAAATGAACATCGATATTATTCTCAGGCATTCGATGATGAACTTCGCCTTGTTCGATGATTTGAAGTCAGGCAGCAAATTTGTCAACACGTCGGATTTATAACGTTGTCTCAATACGATGTAATATGGATAAAACTCTTTCTGACGTCATATATATTTTAAACCAATGAGAATCGTAATAAGGTGGCGTACTCCGAATCTCAAATGTAACGAAAGAAGCAAACACTTTATGGTTAAAAACTTAAAATCTTTTTTCGGAAGGCATTTTTTCCTTAATATATATATATATATATATATATATATATATATATATATATATATATATATATATATATATATATATATATATATATATATATATATATAGTTATTTATAAACTTTAATAATTGTTATTAATTTATGTACTTGAAATACTATTTTTTAAATAATAATTAAAAAAAAATAAATTTATATTTATGAATAAGTATACTTTTTATTGTTCTACACATTGAAATGCAACTTTTATTTTCTTGTAATTTATGTCGTCGTGATAAAGGCTACGTTTGTATGTCATATTAACTTTCGTAGACCAAAATCAAAAATCATTTCTCTGAATAATTTTTGGAATTGACAGTTCATTACACTAGTGAATACATGAAATTTTAAATGTTAAAGAATATTATAATTACACTGCTGTCTTTAATTATATACTGTAATTTAAAATCTAATACTTTCTAAAAGATTTATTTGAAAATTTACACAAGTAATATAAATATTAAAAATTAATGAAAAAATGTAATGGAGAATTATAGGAAATTAAACATGTTTTGTTCTCTCTCTACAGATTTCAATCATTGTTTGAGATCAAGAGAAGCTTTCCAATTAGGATCAAGCTAGTGCCACTCCTCCACAAACCCGTTTATATGGTAAGCCACATTCACTCATCATCTTTATAGAAAGGACAAAGAAACACAGAAAGAAACAAACTTCTGTGTCTCCGTTTAACACTAAAACAATAAATCAAATCTTTGAAACATGATTTTTCCATGCTCTGCCAAAAGTTGTTGTTAAGGCTGCCAAAAGCTGTTGTACAAAGTATGTCATTACATGAACACCCAAGAGACTTTCTAGATCATCTTCTAGTAAGTTGTAAGAAGATAACCCAGTGACAAATAATTCGCTTCCATTGTCGTCTCCAACGTGGAATAAATTATATAAACTAGTCTGAACGCAAGATCCAGAAGTCTTTAACATAATCAACTCCAGCACGTTATGACACCAAAGAAGGCTTTATAATTTCAATGAACATTACGGCCTCATTAGATGCTACAATTAACAACGATTAGAACATGTCCGAGCACAATGGAACTATAGAACTTATTGTGTTCATTGTAGTGGTCCTCATCATTCAAGGTATTGTCAATCCGATGACCTGACTTGTATCAACTGTACTACCTCTAACAAAAGATATGATACTATGTATAATGTCCATCACTCCACATCATATTCCCATTGCTCAATCTATAAATTACTAGTTTTAAAAGTAAAATCTCATACAAATTATCAAACGTACCTATCTACATTCTGATCTACCTAAATTTTGTCCCTCACTTCAAACCTATGCATTAGTTTAGCTGCATTAGATATCTAAACTATGAAAAAATGTTATCTACATTCCTCGCCAGTATCCAATCGTACTTTCAAATAATTCAAAAATTACATCAACAAATACCACCAAATCTACTAAGCAACTGGAGCTCATTCAAATAAAGTTAAGGAAATCTAAGCTCTCCTCTGATCTTCTCCCCATCCCAGCAAATAATATCTAAGTAGGCTTTTTCCTGTTCCAGAAACCATTTCTTCAAAATAGGAAAATTTCCAATATCCCCCAAAGTTGGACTAGATGGACATAAAAAGAATTTAAAAGCCTTTTTTTCAATTTAAAATCAATTTTCTTAACCTATAAGGACTTACCAATACTATTTCATTCTTCAGACACAACCATTTCAATTAAAATTATCCTCGACAATCGCCCTCTAAATATTACTTCAGCTTATAGCCTCCCACCCCCCCTCACCAAATCACCGAAGTAGAGGAATTGAAGCATCAGAATGAGCAAACCTTAATAACACCCTATTTGAACTCGATTATATTCCATGAATGCTCAATACAGAACACTATATAATAGGTGCTGACCTAAATGCACACTGTATGTTATGGGGATATAGTTATAGTAGTTGAAGAGGCGAGGAAATTGTAAATTTCATTCATTGTAGATATCAACATTTATAGCCAATCATCGATAGGAATGCGATAGGATCTAACTTTAACTACCAGTATTTAATTTGGTGGAATGTCCTTGATGACGATACACTTAGTGACCACAGTGACCATACATATCTCATTTAATGCTGCAACACAGTCTATATACCCCAAACGCTTTTTGACAAAATTTGGCTGTCATTCTAAATTCTTGAATCGCTTAGTTCCAAATATCTCTTATCCACCAACCTTGATAAAAAATGCAATTTCTCCCATAGAATTGGACTATCCCAGGAAACAACCGAAAATATAATCTTGGACTAATTTTCTCGTTCATATAAAATAAAACAGCAACGCTTTAACAATACACTTACATGTTGGTGACGGCTTTGTAGACTATGGGAACTTCGAGTCGTTGTCAAAGAGCATCTTTTGAAGATCAAAACAACGTCTTGAATATTTATAAGTAAAAGAGTGGTCAATATAATAAGCAGCTGCAATCAGCAAAGAAAACTTCACAGCGGAATTTCGGTTGCACAGTTTGCAACTCATATAGCACAGCATACAAAGCAACATTCAAAAACCTTTCTACCACCTCATCTCTTCATGTGATCTTCCACGCATGTCAGAGACAATGACTTAGACCAAGCCAAAGACATATAGAACGTCTTTTTCTCACATTTTCCTTCCCCAGTTTCGGGCTCCTACATCATAACTGCATCTTTAAACGACCTGCAATTCACAAAAGGAGAAATTACTAGAATAATCATTTCATTACATGATGGCAAAGCATCAGACTATGATGGCTTAGGCAACATTATAACCAAAAAAAAATCAATTACAAATTTCTACATTTATTCCATCAGTTATTTAATAAATGTCTTTCGTTCGATTACTTTCCAAAATGTCTAAAAATTTGGGTCATAATACTCTTTCAAATAGAGGGCAAAAACGAAGAAGATATCAATTCGTATAGCCCAATTTCATTACTACCTGCATGAGAAAACTTCTCAAAAAACTAAAAACCAAAAAGCTGTCTTTCTTCCTGAAAGTTCAAATTTCTTTAGTAAATTTCAGTTTAGATTCCTTCAAGGAAAATCATCGTAATCGCTCATACCAACATCATTCACTCTCATAAATCATCTAAATTACACACAGGCCTAATAACTTTACATATGAATGGAGCTTTAGACTCAATCCGACATTATAAGCCCCATACTCTGGAATTTAGTAGCTAAAATCCTTTTGAAATTCGATTGGTCTACCGTAGGAAAAAAACTGGATCCAGAAAGCTAAGTACTTCTGCGAGCTTCTGCAAAAGACTTCACTTTCTTAGTGGCAGCATGAAGTGAAAAAAAGCTTCGAAATGTGGCGAGTGAAGCTACCAGTCTTTTCAAATCGTTAACAAATGATCTGAAACTCTATAGCTCTTATTGAAAAATAAGATTTTTTCTAATAGCTAAACTACAACGTCGGCAACAAATTCTCTTAGGTGATCATTGATTAAAAAGGCAGATGCCATAAAATTGCTGTGAATCACATTTGATAAAAAGTTACATTTCAAGGCTCATATCATAAAACGGGGAAACAAAGCCATTCAGCAGTATGAAAACTTAAAGGAGTAGCTGGTAGCCGTTGGACTACATTATACCTCTCCCGCAATGCTCATAAAAAGCTACTCTCAAAAACTGGGTATTCAAGAAGTGGCAGGAAGATTGGAACAACAGTAATCTTTGATTTAGAACCTAATGTTTCAATGCATCATCTACATTGGTCCAGAAAGGAAATACTTTTCCTCACTGGCCATGGGCTCTTTCCCATTTATTACAAACATTTTAATATAGCTTCAACTTACTATTGCATATATGTGGAGACGAGGGAAATCCTCTTCACTACTTGATAATTTGCCCATTTACATCTTGGCATTTGGTGGCTACAGCAGCTCAATAGGAAACAGTTTTTTAAAAAGAAAGTCATAGAAAATCGACATTCAGGGCATAAGCTCAACAGGCTAATGGACTTTTTAATTGACCATGAGCAATTCTTTACATAGTTGCAAACAATTTACTGACCAGTTACTTTAATCCTTCGTATTTTATAAAATATTTGAATTTGTTTTATCTGATTTTTTTTTCATTTTGTTAATTTATTGCTTAGAAAGGCTTAAGAGCCCCTTATTGTAATTTTATAACAATATCAAATAAATTTTCCAGTGATCTCTACCTAAACTGGTAAAGCTCATTCCGAGCTAGGAACTGGGAGGTCTGTAGGCCCAAAACGTGAAATTTCCTTATCTGAACCAGGATTCAAACCTTGGAGCATAACTTAAGAGACAAGAACGCTAACCACTTAGCTATCCTCCGGATATAGCTTAATATTTTAATATATTTTTGTTTCTATGTATATATATTTTAATTTTTGTAAACTCTTTTGTAAAAAATCAAAACACACCTTTAAATATTTCAAAACCAAATTTCAGTTTTGGACAAGAAAGAAGTATCAAATGCATTTTAGTTATGCGTGAAGCAGTCTGGTTAGAAAAGTCTTTTTAAAACTTGAGCAGTTTAGAAAGAAATTACTTAAGTGTGAATATTGATAACTATTTAGTGGAAATTGTGTATTCGAAACTTTCTCCACACATTCTAATGATTATCCCAAGGGCGCGCATTGGGATCATGCAGCAGAATAACTGATGCAAATTGCTCGAATTGAAAAAAAAAATTAGTTGGTAGTCAGCAATTTTAATCTTAATTATTAATTTTGCTCCTTAACCATCTATCTCATCTTATGCAAAACACGAGTATAATATAGCTTAAGATTTTTTTTTACGTTTCATGAGAAAAATCCTTAACTAAATAAATGCTTTATAGTAAAAATATTTTAATAACTGTTAGTAATTATTTCATTTCGCATATTTATGTGTGACAAATTACTGCCAGAAAAATAACATTAGATAACATAATCAACAAACAATAAATATCCTGCTGTAAATGGAATAATATTTCAAGTTGAAATAAGAACGTTAATCTATTTCCATAGGCTGATACATTATATGATGCCAAATTGTTTATTTAATTACATTTATTATATTTGTCAATTTCTTTCATTAATATATTTAAAAATATTACTAAACCTTGATTGTTAAATCTAAAATCGCGCAACTATAACATATATTTTATTTTCACACACACACACACACACACACACACACACACACACACACACACACACACACACACACACACACACACAGCTAATGCTAATAAATAATTTTAGTTATGAGCTGTGATTAAAATATGTTAACCAAGTGGATAAATGGGAAATTATCAATTGTATGTAAGAAGTACCAAATTTTAATGCAAATTCATAACACAGCATAAATATATTCATGGTTTTTTATGGTAAATATATTCATGGCTTCGATACTTCCAAAGTATCAAAACACATAATGTTGAATTTAATTTGATAATTTTTTAAACATATAATCTCATTAAAAAATATATACTTATATTTAATATACAATACGTCTAGATTAGTTTGTATTCCATCTCATAATTCAGTTACAAATTTAAAATTAAACGTATAATGCTGGAATTATCTAAAGAGTTCTTGGCTCTATAATTATTATAGAGAAGCAACAAAATTGAATAAAAAAATAATTGTGGTAACTCATAGTCGAAGATTCATTTTGTTACTCATGCCGGATTGAAATACAAATTTACAGTTTCATATTTTAAAGGATTATTATTACTTATTATCAATTTATATATAAATATACTATAAATACTTTACTACCTTAAATTAAAATAAAAATTATGTCAGCAAAAAGCGATAAGTTAAAGTAAAAACTTTATCAAAAAAAAAAAAAAGATTTGCATTTATGGGTAAAATTATTTTAATTTTCAATATAATATTTTATTATTTAAGCAATTCTATGTTGTTACTAAAGATGATTAACTGTTTTTTTTTTATTTTCTGAGCTACATTGTAAAAAATTTAGGAAGATTTACAATCGTTAATGAGGAAAACTTTCAAAAGGACTTTCCTCCTCCTAATTAATAGATTGGAAACCTCTTAATGCATTGGTTTTCAATTTTCTAATTGTATTTGGTGTAGCTTAACTACTTTTTGAAAATACTTTTATCTCCTTCATTTATATCGGTTCTCAATAACATATCAGCTTGTCTTTTGTTTCAAAGTATCTTAAAACAGTATTTTTAGTTAAAAGAAGATAACTAAGATGTGCAAGAAAATGTAGGAAATTGATTTAAAGAATTTTTGGCTGGCATTTATAAGTAATGCTCAAAAGAAATATTTTATAAAGAACATATTATTTTTACGATTATCCATAAAAAATACCTTAAAAAACTTAAAAAATATTGCGATAAATTCTGTTGATATACCTATTGATAGAAACTTAATAAAAAGATGCGTATAGTTTTGATGCATCAATATATGTAATTTATTAACTCAACAGTGTTATTAAATTAACTCAACAGTGTTATTAATTAGAAGTAAGATTTTTGGTAGTTTTAATTATAATATATTTGAGTATAGCAATATATATGGTATTGTTATTATAGTGATAATAATTTTATAATTTTATAATTGCAATTCTTTTTCAACATCTTATTTGTTGCAAATCTGGTAAAACTTAGAAAATCCAATTCTAGGTAATGTATTTGATCTTATTCCAATTACAACGTATACTGTTGTTATTAAAATTAGTGTATTTTTTTAATTAAATTAAAATAATTGATTAAATGTGGTAATGATCATGATTTACGTTGAATGTTTTCAATGAAATTCTAACAAAACTTTCAAATACAAGTAAATATTAGTGAATTTTGATGAATCTTTAAGAACGTTTATTATCCTCTGAGAAAAATTGAAAAATATAAACTTATGATACAAGTGTAGTTGGTATTTTATTATTAAAAGTGACTGTTTGATGAAATAGTAATTTTATTAAGAAAGCATTCTATTAAAAGTGCAAAAACTATGTGCTTAGAATTTTTAAAAGTACTCCATGTTAAACAATGATACAAAATATATAAATATTTCAGAATTTATTGATTGAAATGCAGTAAAATTTATTTAATTTGCTACTGAGAAATAAGTTTTCAATTTTCTGTGCTTAAGAACATTCCTTCACTTCTTAAAGAAATTGTGAGTAAAGTTTAAATATTCACTTACGGTAACTTTCAGCAACTTAATTTTTTAAAAATGAATTTCTTAACATTTTGAAGAATCAGAAGCAAATTTGCATGCAATTGATAATAATTTAAGTAAAAATTTATTTGTAAAACAATAATTTGATGACAAGTATCAATACCTACAATACTAATATATTCTACTCATAAGAATACTATGTTATATAACATACCAATTTTAACTATAATTTATGATTAAGAATTAAAGTCAAAATTTATTTTAAATACTCAAACTCTGACACATAATCTAAATTTATTCGGCTTATAGAGGCTTTATTTAATAAAGACATAAATAACTGGTATTCATGATTTGTAAATATAAAAAGAATTGTGATGGATAATTATTAAATGAATATTTTGAGTGTGGTTCAAAAGAATTTTCTAATTTCTTTAGAAAATTCATTTTTTTATCGGAAAATTTTGCTTTTGTTTCAAATTGAAAGATATATTGGTTTCATAGAAATACTTGTATTATACTTTGTTCAACTTATTTTAAATATTAATGTTTTTACATTTATTATTTCGATATATTATTATTTATTATGAAATTAATATAAATACTTATAGTAAACACTGCATTTTTAATGGCAAACTTTAGACATAATAAAATATAACAATTTTATAAATGTTTCATTTGTAATTAGCGACATAAATAAAAGAAACTTTTTAAATAAACAACTTATTATTTTTTGTTTTTCTTATTATTAAATAAACAACTAATTACTTTTGTTTTAAAAGGATTTAATAATAGTCTTTTGAAAGATTTTTAAATTCAATTTATCAGGTGCTTTTAAGTGTTAACTATTTGAAGGAAATTTTTTTGCAACAAATAAAAAGAAAAAAAATTCTTTTTTTAAATATGCGAGTTAAATTAAATAAAGCCATGAAATTAAAATTCAATGTGCTGAAAATAACATAAAAATATTTCTTTAATTTACCAGCTTTGCACAAAGCAATAATATCATATAAAAAAAGCAAATAAAATTCCTTAACTTTATTGATAAAGAATATTAATTTATATATTATTTCATGTTATTGGAAATTCATAGAATTTATTCAAAATAGAGAATCATTAACACTAACAATTATATATATTTTTGTAATTTATAATTATATATTTTTATTAATAATTGTATTAATAATTTATTATATATTTTTGTGCTTCTGATGTTACATTTATCTTTAAATTACATATTATGCTCATTTTAATATTCAAAATTAATTATTAATTTTAGATTTATTCAATAAAATTTGAATATTGATAGCTTGTTACAAATAAAAATCAAATGTTAAAAAATTCAATTAAAAATTTAAAAAGGATTTCATGAAAATTTTATTTAAAATTTGAATAAGAATATTTTTGTGTTATTAACAATCACTGTGTATTTAAATAATGCAAAGATATTTGTATAAAATGTCAAATTAAGCTATGGCAAGTAAAATGTAAAAATTATTGAAACAATTGGGACAAATTTTGCCGCGTTTGTTAGATATTGTTATTGATTTTGATGTTCCTTTGATCCAATTTTAAAACACTTCTTGAAGATGTCATTTCAATATTATTTAAAAATTAAATAAAAATATAATACTAGAAAAGATTTACACCATATTAGTAAAATTAAAAGATTTAAACCCTATTGATCGTATCATTCCAGTCAAAGAAACAGTTCATACTGTCCAGAAAACAATTTATTTATCCAGTCAAGAAAACAGATTATTTATGAAAATATTTGTCATCGACTACTTTTTTAATTATGGATCGAAATAAATTGTTTTGTGCTTTTTCTAGATACTTAAAGTTTTCAAGATGTTGTATTATTTGAAATAATTTTGCGCGCTACAATATATGGTTTTAAACTTTTGTTTGTGATTTACGTTGGCTTTAATAAATACATAATTTTTTTTATTGGTAAGGTGCATATGAATTTCGGTTGTACAAATATCCGCACACGTCAAAATGTTATCTAAGCAACAAATTGAGATACTACTAAGAACCTATACTAGAATTCTTTAAGTAATTAAATTGCTAGTCACCCAAAAGGCAACATCAACAATGCAGACGCATTGAAACAAAATTTATTTGGCTGATAACACGTTGTGCAAAGCTCAAATGATTGAAATTGCAGTTTCTTATCAAGTGTAGACGCTGAAAAAAACAGAAATCTGCTTAGCCGGCATTATTGTCTATAACCGCTGCAACACTGTACAGGACGGAAAAGGTTTGGATATAATTTTCGGGTATTGCAGTCCACGGGGCTGTCACTCATTGTATCCCTTGCCACATATTGTACTACATGTTCTATCCCGTAGTCCATGTCTGAAGTACATGATGCCGTTTGTAGTACAACGACTGTAGTTTTTAACTATAGCTAAACTATGCAATGAAAACCTTGCGAACATTTTACTCAGTTACAATTGGTGTAGAATGATAAGAGTGGACACCGAATGATGAATCGCAAATTGAATTCATCATCCTATGTTTCATGATATAACAGAGTGATCCACCACAGTAAGCTGCCCAATACCATGCTCTGCTATCAAATACAGAAGTGCAATGCTGTGCGTGTGATCGTTCTGGTGGAATCACCGCTCGCTCTGACATTACAAATTACAAACCAGAATCACAGTTGCTTGTTTCGTACAATAGAATAGCCCGTTTCTCTGAACTATATTCCTCAATCCCTATAGATTACTATTCTTCCTCGTCAAACTCAGAACCTAAGACGAAAGACCATCTTTAACTTCTACGATGTAAAATTAAGCTTATGCAGATTATGCAAAAAATGCACACGAGTGTATCATTTTAATTTTACAATCAATTCATGAGCCCCCTTCATCTTCTTTTATATAGAGCTTGTGCGTGCATTGTCTGTGGTCCGCAGACAAATTTACTCATTAAAATAGCTGATTAAATACTTGATCATTTTTGCAAAATTTATTGGGATACAATTAATATGTATTAATCTGACAATAGGAATCACACATTTAATGCAGTATTAAAAATTAAATCAAAATATTCTATAAAATACAACAGATTACATATATTTTTGTTCCATCATAAAATTTATTGTTATTTTTTATAGTGTAAATTTTACCATATAATATATATTTATAAGTTTATTTTAAAGCATATATTTTAAAAATATTAAAAATCATCATGAACTGTAATCTTTTGGATTAGATCCAATTGCTTATATATTTATAACCTTCAATATTTATGTGACAAAAAAGAGTAACAGATGCTATTTTAAATTTATAAAAATCGTGAAATTTTTAATTAATGGATATAACATATAAAATAACTATCATATTTTATTAAAATCTCCACATTTCCTGAAGAAACGGAAAAAGAACATTGACAGTACGAACAGTATATTGAGGCTTTGGACAGTTTGATCATAAAACACAATTGTAAGCTGTAAAATTCAATTAGTAAAGTGGTTACTAATTGAATTTTACAGCTTACAATTGTATTTTATGTGATTTCAATTAGTAAATTAGTAAAGTGGTGTCTAGGTATAGTAAAGAAGCCATGCGCTACTGAATGAGACTACTGCGCCACCTGGTGGAAAACTGCTGAGTTAGAGTTCCTATCTTGAAAACGGAAAGAGATAGAGAGAAAAAGTGATTTTCAAAGGTTTAGAGCATCCTCCATTTAGTAGGAAAAGATACCTTGTAGGCATTAATGTGAAGAATTCAACGGTTAAAACGCGCATTTGTTGTTTCGTGTTGTGATGTGACAAAACGATCTAAGAAAGGAAAAAAAGCAAAAAAACAAATAGATAAAAAATATAATTTATTTAAGATGTTCAAACTTCTCACCGTCAACTACAATGCACATTTGGATCCTCGCTTGAAGATTACGTTGCTCACGTTGGAACACGCAACCGTAATGTGTCGTTTAAGGTCCTGCAACTTTTGTGGAGGAGTCGCATACACCACTCTTCGAAACAGCCATACTCAAGTTTTTGGTTGCCAAATTCCTTGACGAGCTACTGCTTCACTGGAGATGTCTAGTGAACAGGCGCGCCGTCATGTTGAAACCATAGATTCTTTAGATTAAACAACGGTTGATTCTCCATAAAATCAGGTATTACCAAGAAGATGTCTCTTTTATAGCTGTTTCAGGTGAACAGGCATGACGTTTCGTACGTATTTGCATACTGCATACAAATTGTTGGAATTATTTTTAATACTTCGGTTCTTCCCATTTCGAAATAAAATTTTAAAATCTAATCATGATAACGTAAATCGCTTTCTTTCACGACTAGCTGAGAAAGAAAACGAATTTCGTTTTTTCAAATATGCACACGTACGATGTGCCACGTCACAACACGAAACAACAAATGCGCGTTTTAACCGTTGTATTCTTCACATTAATGCCTACAAGGTATGTTTTCGTACTAAATCGAGGATGGTCTACAACTTTGTAAATTACTTTTTTTACCTATCTCGTTCCGTATTCGAGATACGGATGCTAACTCCACAGTTTTCCACCAGGTGGCGTGGTAGGTGTTTATATTCAGTAGCGCATGGCTACTTTACTATACCTAGACATCACTTTTATGAATATAGCAGCAGCCGTTCCAAATTTTAGAGGGTGGCAAGGACTTTAGTGGACATACTGTATATAACATATATATATATATATATATATATATATATATATATATATATATATATATATATATATATATATATATATATATATATATATATATATATATATATATATATATATATATATAAATATAAATATATATATATATATGTATTTATATATTGCTGAAAGAATGCTGTTATTTTTATACAAAGCTCTATTTATAAACTGCTTTTACAATTCATTTTTATTAATATTATTATAATATTGAATTATTGGAAATTGAATATTACGTTTCTTTTAATTTGAAGTATTTTAACAATGTAGATAAACTTTTAAAAGTAGAAAAAATTTCCATTAACCAAAACTTTTAATGTGTTAAAATATATATTAATATTTAAATACGCTTAGAAATGAACAAGATAAATGGCTACCAACATATTTTATATCATATGAGTTGTCCAATGATTTAAAACTTTGGTTGAATGTTTAATAGATAATTAAAATGTTTTTAACAACTATGGCTTAAATAAGTTAGAGGAATATTCTTATTTGTTTCATTGATTCAGCACTTAAGCGGAATTATAGATTAAAAATGTAAGTCAAGAATTTTAATCTCTTTAATTTAATTATTTTAGAGTTGAAAATCATGATATCATAAGCAATAAGTCGCTGAATAATTTAATCTCCATCATGATTAATATTAACTTTCATCTCGTATGGAATAAATGGCTTAAGTGAATATATAAAATGCTTCCTCATTACTTTGAGAGAAAAATATAAGTTCATTATTGAAAACAAAGAATTAATTTCATGCGAAGAATCTTATTAAATAATATATAAAATTTAATAAGTTTAAAAATTTTTTTATCATTTTGTTTCATTGTTATAGTATGCATTATACATAATTAACAAATTTCACAATTTTTGATGAATATTTATCTTGTGACACAGAGAATTAATTATTCATTTTAATCTCTGGGCAAATTTAATTAATCTGTATTTACACAGATATAAAATTTAATGTTTTTAGGACAGGTATGCATCAAAGATGATAAATTATTTTATTAAGATAGTATAAAGTCCATTCATTTTTCAAGAAGTAAAAATTAATCAGTTTTCTGAGTATTTAACTTATGAATTAAGAATAATCGAATAAAATAGAGGGAAGAAGTATACTATATGCAACCACTTGAATGGATTTATAAGATGATCTGCAGTCATTATTTTCAGTTAGTGCTCATATTTCAAAATTTACAATTAAAGAAATTGTAGACTTTTAAAACATTTCATAAAACATATGGGTGTTTCTTTAATTATGTATGCGGGGTATAAATATAATTTACTTTCAAAGTAGTACGATTCAAAATGTTTGACAGGAGTGTGTTAAACTTTAAAAAAAATAATGTATCAGTTTTCTGGATATAAGACCAAGATTTTATTCAATTACCAAAATGTGTTCAATAATTACTTTACTGGCCATTAAAATTGCTACACCAGGAAAGCGGCACACCACACACGTGAAATTTGCATGCCAGATAGAACTTAGCTGTGATATGCAAATGATTACATTTTCAGGGCATTCATAGAAAGCAGGTGACAGTAGCGACATCTACAATGTGTATAAAACCAGAGATTTGACAGCAGTTTTCTCATACCCAATTTCCGTTTCAACGTTGTTTTCGGCAAAAAACGTTGTTGTAATGCTTCGTGTAAGAAGAAGAAATGCCTATCAGCACGTGTCTGACTTTGATCGAGGAAGGATTATAGCCTACCGGGATTGCGGTTTATCGTACTGCAATATTGCTGCTCGCGTCAGTCGAGACCCCGTGACTGTTAGCAGAATATGGAATCGATGGGTTCAGGACAATCATACGGAATGTCATGCAGAATCTCAGCGACCCCCCATCACTAAAAGCAGAGAAGACAGACATCTTATCCGCATGATCACAAGGGATCGTACAGCCACGTCACGAACCCTGAGTCGAGAAATGGAGTCATTTGCAAGGCAACAAGTTTCTGCTCGAACAGTTCGACGACGTTTGCAGCAGCATGGATTGGCTGCACGGCGACCATGGCTTCGGCTACCGTTGACGCTGAGTCACAGACTGAAGCGCCTTCAATGGTGTGATCAGCGACGAACCTGGACGCGGGAATGGCATCACGTCATCTTTACAGAGGAATCTCGGTTCTGTATACAGGACCATGATGGTCGCATCCGTGTTTGGAAACATTGTGGAGAACGCGCATTGCCAGCTTGCATTGGACATCGCCATACTGGCCCATCTGCTGGAGTGATGGTATGGGGTGCCATTGGATACACGTCTCGACCACCTGTTGTTCGCATTACAGGCACTTTGAACAGCAACCTTTACATTTCTGATGTGTTAAGGCCCGTGGCTCTGCCCTATTTTCGAGGCCTTCCTTATGCTTTGTTGAAACAGGATAATGCACGACCGCATGTTGCCCGTACTGTTCTGAACTTCCTTGATACAGAACAGGTTTGACTGTTACCCTGGCTAGCACGTTCTCCTGATCTGTCACCAATTGAGAACGTGTGGTCAATGGTTGCCTAGCGATTGGCACGCCATCACTCAAAGTCTACTACTGTTGATGAACTGTGGCATAGTGTTGAAGCTGCATGGACTGAGATCCCCGTACATGCCATACAATCACTGTTTGACTCCATGCCTAGGCGGATAAATGCTGTTTTTGCAGCCAGAGGTGGCTGCCCTGGGTACTGATTTCTCAAGAGCTATACATCCTAATTTGCTGTAAATCGAATCACTTGTTCTTGCCAATATAATGTATGTGTCCAATAAATATTGTTCTGTTATTTGCATTCCTTCTTGGTGTAGCAATTTTAATGGCCAGTAGTGTATATTTATGATATACATACACAAAGATATAAACGGATCATTTTTAATTTTTAATTTATTTCTTTTAAATTTTAAAACATACTTAAAGATGCATATATTGTTTGCATGTAGATAAACTATGTAACCAAATTAAAAAATTCAACGAAAATGTAAAATTTTAAAGATTTGCCTTATATTTATTTAAATCTTATTTATAGAACCCATATCTCTGACTAGCATTTTAATAAATATAGTTTAGCCTATTTCTGGATAATTATAATTTGTGCAAGAAAACATTTCTGTAGAATTTCAATAAAATATACTAACTGTTCTCAGCACGTTTATTTGAAAATTAATCATTGATGAAATCACAGCAAATAATAAAAATTCCATTTTGAAAAAAATTCCCACTTTGTATCAATCTTATAATGTATAAAATAATTATAGAAACAGCATTTTCTCAAATATCCTGCAAAAAATATAAAATTCCAATCGTCCGTTTGTAAGGATTTAAATTAACCACAACGTGGAAGTTTTGTCCTGTATTTTTCATTTTGCTTTTCTTCTGTTCTATTTTCAACGTGTTGAATTTTGAGAAGCAATATCACTAAAGATTTGAAAATTTGAAAACTAATTATTTAAAATAACAGGTGATTTTCAGGATTTAGAAAATTTTACAAATGGAAAAAAACTCTAATAAAATTTATTACTGGTAAAATTCATGAATGGAATTTTTTCATCGCCGGCGACACTCAGACATCCGATGGTGAACTTCGTTCTGTTTGCTGCCAGCCGAAGAATGTGATTTGAAGGCAGGGAGCAAATTCCTTGACAAGTTAGATTAACAGCGTCGTCTCAGTACGATGCGAGATACACAAAACGTTATTATCATGAATATTATCATGTTACATCATGAATATATTAAACCAATGAGAATTTTAATAGTGTATTGAGAGAGAGTGTTTTAAGATCTCGACTGATTTCATTTTCTTAAAATTGTTAGAAAGTGTTTTCTATTAGATAATTGTATAAAATTAGAAGATGTAAGTTTAATCCACTGTTCATCGTACCACTCTGTCATTGGATATGTCACTTCATATTTAAAGTTGCAGATGGTGTTGCTATTTAAATTGTTCAGAGTAAAGGAAAAAATTACCTACCCTCTGAACAAAGGAAAAATATTATAAATCTTTTATCACAAAATATTTCGAAAACTTTTGAAAAACAAGAATCTAAAATAAAAATTATACAATAAAGTCAGACAAAATAGAAGTAATAAAAACATGAATGGAAGCTCATATTATAAATTTTTTCTTAGATTCTAAATAGTATGATTATCATAAAATAATCAATAATTGAATTATTGTTTGGAAGGTAACCCACATTATGTCGATACAAAAATTTTTTAAATGTGTATTATTCCTGAAAATGTTTCTATAATTATTATTACCATCAGGTTTTTAAATTAATTATTGAAAATGTGTTCCCCAAATGAAGCAAATTTGTAAAACAATTTATTAGGAAAAATTAAAAAAAGTTGATTTATATAAAAGGCAAAATGACTTTACAGTGTCTTCCTCATTTATGTTCCGTTTGTAAAGAACTTGTTTCGAAATTTTAGCATTTAATATTATTAAATGAGAATTAAAAATTCTCCTTTTTACCTTAAAATTATAATTTTTATCATACATTAAAATTTTATATCATGCATTCCAAACTTCACAGCAAATATTATTTTTTAATTCTGTCCACTTTTACCCATTGTGTCTTTAGGCGCAAGAAAACTTGAATCCTTATTGTCATAATATGGTCACATACCTGCGTCAATTGCTGTTAAATTGAACATTTTAAAACACACATACAAAGCATATTATAAATATTTTTAGTTGTCAATAAAATGAAATTTATTTTTTCTATTCTAAAACACTGCATAATAAACCTAAAATGAGGAATTAAATAATTTTCTCTTAAAATAATTTTTAAATAAATTCTTTATAAGCATTTTTAATGTCTATATTTCCATCACATTAAGTAGCAGAAATCTAAATTTCCCCACATGAACATAAAATTCTAATGTTGCTAGAGATATGCGGATTTTGTGATCACACATGTTTATAAATTGATAAGTAAGTTTATAGAATGAAAACAGGTAATATCACGATAAATAACAAAACACAATTAGCCTATTTTTGAAAATCGTGAAATCATTTGCTTCATTGAAAAATGAAAATTCTGATAAATTTATTATACATTTTTAATACATTATTTCTTTTAACTGAATATTTATTAGTAATAACGGTTAAGCTATTCAGAGATATCTTTCAATCAGAAAAAAATGATTAAATATTATGAAATGAAATAAAAGTTGTCATTCAAATCTTGCTGTGTAATTCTCAAAGATTTTAGTGTGTGAAGATTACCACAATTCCCCCTTTACTGCAAAATACCAATTCCCTAAGCAAATAATAAGATAAAATGTAATTATATACCTAATTGTTTACAGAAGAAACTTTATATTTGTATTATGATGTATATTAAGAACCAACTACTTCATTTGGTGATGCTATAAAAGAAAAAATAAATTTCTGGTACATCAAATGATGGTTTGATGATAGAATACAGTTTGTGGTGTCCAATATTCTGATTCAAGTGATTTAATTTCCGCAGTCCTGTCACAATAATGTGATGATCTGTCAAAAGCCAGAATATCCGCCTTTCCTTAAGCGGACTGACACGAAACGCGCAGGAGGAGCAGTTGCGGTAGTCTCTGACGAATTCAGGTTAAATTAATTTCTTGTAGGTGCCCACTGGGATGATGAGTCATCTTGGCTCCAATGCCTTGGACAACAGGGATAGATTAGGTAAATGAGGGTCCTTGAACAATCCATATGATACACGTGGCCATGCAAGATATACTTTTAACTCAGCTTATTTTGTATATTTATGAGTATAGCCTGTTTATTTTGAATGCCTTAATTTTCTCACATCCCCTTCATACGCACCTAAAACTTGGTGTTATGCATATGTCCATGTTCCACTTATTGCCCATTCTCTCCTCTAATTTACATTATTGAATGTACAATGGTCAACACTTTCTTTACTCATTTTTTCATAACTTTATAATTTCCTCAAGTCATCCTTTTATTTTTATTTTTACTTCCATTTCTCACTTTATTTAAAGACAAATATCCAAATAGTATTTTCAACTGCCCTGTGTACATAATTCTCCAGTATCTCTATTGTATTTTACCCTCTATTTGCGGAGATTGTGTTCTCCATTTTCTTTCTGCAACAAATTCAATTCTTTAGTTTGCCATTTTATATCTGCCTCTCTTATATTTAAGTTCCTCTCTTGACTTGTGTCACCAAATTTATTGTTTTCTCAAATCTAGTTTACTAAACAAACATTTTTATTTTGTTCCATATTTTGTAAAATCAACATTGAATAACCAATACATTATATAATTATGTTGATTGTATTATTGTTTAGTGTGAATGTTGAATAAAGTTTCATAATAAACTTGTCAGAAGTGGAAAAGAACCGAGCCACAGATCGGTGGCTGCTAAGGACTGTTGTTAGGAGCTCGGGGTTGCTTAGCTGTGGTGACGTTCCTTCGTTGGCGGTGCCTTCTTTTCACTCCAGCGAGCTCCACTCAATTGGTTAACTTATGAAATAGTTGGGAACAATGAATTCTTGTTGGCGTTTACATATTACATTAACTATGGCAACAAACTAACAGCTCACAAACAAAGCCATTTCGGAAATGCCTCTATCATTTGCCCGAAAGCCAAGGATTACTGCCATTTGGAGGTCGGATAAATCGGTTCATTTCTATATTACGACCGGAAACAATTGCAATGTTTTCCGACGTTATCACACACCTTTCATGCACTCTCATCCGCACAGTGCTGACTCCTGCCTTCTGTGATTAGTAATTTAAGCCGAGAGTAAATAGTGGTCACCTTAATGTGACTGGACTGCGTATTTCAATAGATTTAAATATAAAAAGAATATATTTCACTCATACTGATAGAAACGTTGAAAATTTCAGAACATTAAGTTTCCCAGTATTTACACTTAAAAGTAAAGGAACAACTCTCTAAATAAAGGAACAAAATAGCAGATTTTTAATAGGTTGTAAATAAAATACTATTATTTCATCACAAGCTATTTTCAAAGAATTAAACTCAATAAATGAAACACTTGATTTCAAGATTTCTCTTTTGGAAGTCAAAGTTTTAACTTGAATGTTAGCAAATCTTTGATAGATACTATGTAATGTATCAAGAAGAAAATTCAGAACTAACATTAATAAGGTTGTTTTCTACTTAGACTGCTGGAGCTATTTTTTCTTCTTACTTGAAATGAGATATATCTAGGCAAATCACTAAAATAGACACTCGTTTTTACAATTTTCTAGTTTACAAACCTTCACATTTTCATGAATTAATGATTATTCTGCATCCTGACACTATAGACACAATAATAATTTTATCTCTTATTTACAAACTAAATTTTTGAAAAATCCCTATTTGGAAATTTGGTTTCTGTCAAATAGTTTTCTTTTCCTATTGCGTTTCTTTTTTTCTGGTGTTATAACATTTGATTTTTCTTTATGATCTGATAATTTATAAAACATTCCATTTGATTAATTTTTTTATGTAACACCTGAGATCTTGATTTATCCTTTGAACAACGAAGCTACATCTGCAGGGACTTCAAACACTGTGGGAATAGACGTTTCATGGGAAAATCTGTAGTGTTAAATGAGCTCCTAAGAAACGTAAGAAAAAAAGAAAGCCGGAAATCTCTCCATACTCGAGGACATAGAAAGGGAGAAAACTGAAGACATCGAAATATGATGCATTTTAATAGTTGGTTCCATTTCACTTAAACAGCTGACTTTATGAAATTTTGTTTGTCGAGAAGGAGATTGAAGCTGTTCCATTGAGAATTTTTTGCAGTTGAAGAAACGAGCAGGTTTATTGGTTGAAGTTTAAAAAAATTCTGAAAATAATAAATTTTAAATATTTCTAAAAATATTAAGAAAAGCCAAATTCCAAAAAAGGCATGGATTCAAAACAAAACTATAAATTCTCTGTAAAAAATGAGCGGAATGAACATTCGTGTTGACGCCGCCATTAAAGCTGTATATGGTCCGTGATAATGTCATTAAAGTTATATAAGATCCAACTGCTTTTCTATGAAGCTGAATATAAAATATTTCAAAGCATTAAGCGGTTGGCTCGCAAAATTTAAAACCGGAAGAAGTAAAAAAACGGGAAGTATTAAAAGCGGAAGGAAAGAAGGGTAAGTGAAATCAGTTGTGGATTACTCTACTGCTCTGTATATGATCAAATCTGGAACATTTACAAGACTTGAAATAATAACATCATCCTAAGAAAGTGACTGAGATTGAAGGACAAATCTAAAATAATTTATAACAAAAAACGTAACATGCATTTACTGAAAATACATCCAGAAATAGTTTAAAATATTATATACAATATTGGGAATGATTTGAAAATAATTTTGAAATCGATTTTTAAAAATATTTATTTAAAGACATGTGCAAGGGTTTTTTGCCGTTAGAAGGGATAAAAAGAGAACGCTCACAAAATAAAAGCAATAACATCATCTTATGTATGTGGTCTAAAATATTCTATTCCTGTATTGCATGTAAGTGTGCTGGAATAAAATGTGTAAGAATTTTTATAATCTTATACAAAAAGTTTAATAAACGTGTTTCATCTGTCAACAAACAGGACATTTTCCCGTTACGAGATCAATGACTTGTCGCCAAAAGAAAGGAAGTTACTAAAAGTAACTGACAATGGCATCTTTTGTTTTCTTCATTGTCTCCTGGCTTTCGACTTTTCAGTAATTTTACTTTCCTGCTTAAAATAAATGTTATTTTCAAATTCACTCGTGTACTTTTTTATTAAATAAAGTATTTAAATTTATATATACTTTTTTATATTTACTTAAAAAATTTTAATGTTATTCATAAAAGTATTTTTCTTATCAATTTATACAGAATGTAAGAAAATACATAAATAAAACTTATAAATTATATGGAAATACAAATATAAATAGTATATTCATATTGAATACAAATTTTAAAATTTTAATCTCTAGCACATGGATCTATATTAAATTATCATCAATTTTATTTTTATTCATTTATTTTTTGAAAAAATTACTGATATTTATAACAAACATTGTTAAGATTTTTAGTACAAAAGGAAGCAAAATATTTATTAAAACCATGTGCTAATATTTCTAACATTTGCATTAAACTAAATTAATGTTTCGCTTTCAGAAATATGCTACTAATGAATAATTCGTTAATTTTTGTACAATATAATAAAACAAATACTTAAATAAATAGAACATGAATATAAAATTATAAAAATTAAGTTTCGCGTAAGTGAGAATAATGATTTTTCCCTTTCACCAAAAAATTACATTTTTCAGGAACATTTCTTGGTATCATTATTTAATCTTTATTTTAAAATATTTTTTCTTCCATTGTTTTTTAATTTTATCTTTACAGTAGTATTTTCTAAAATAAATTATCTCATGAGTTAATATAAATTAATAGTTAAAAGCATTTAAGGACACGTTAATCTTAATCATGATTACTTTGATGAGAAAAATCTTGATTATTTTCATTTTCTTCTTTAAAAATCGACAAAATAATTAAATATGTTTCAAAATTTGGTTTTAAATTATCAATTTTAAAGAAACATTTAAATTTAAATTTTACTTTTCGGAGCAATAATAAAAACAAACCGCATAAATTAATTTTCTGTGGTTTGTATTTAATCGAAATACTGAACATGTAAATGTAAAAATTTTAGAAGATAAAATTAATATTTAAATATTCATAATTAGAAAACAAATAGAGAACAAAGTGGCAGCGTTATAATTATTTTCCCACACATAACGTCAGGATGTGCTTCTTTTGTGCTTTTATTTTTGCCTTTACTAGATCTTTACTGGCGATAAACAGAGCAGCGTGAAATGGTGTGATATTAAATAAAGAATTCGATAGTTAAAAAATAATCTCTAACGAAACGAGCCATAAAAAGAGTGATAAATTTTACAAGGAAGTTAAATCTTTTGCAATCAATATCCATTATATTAAAAAAAATAAGACATAATATTCAAAAAAAAAGGAAAGAAGAAAACAATACTCAATATTTCACGAGATGAAAACATGTTTTACATCGTTATAATAATTAGAGAATAACGAATTCAAGTATTTTATGTTTTAAGAATTTTTTTTTACTGAAACAGTTCCAATGACTATTAAGACTATGTAAATAAACATTTAAATGTAATGCATTGGTTTCACCAAAGCTATAAATTTCTGTGTTATAGATGTTTTTGGAAGCTAGGTAATTATTTAAAACGTACCTAATAATTTATGTCGAACAATTTAGGGTATTGCTAATATTTTTATAAATAAAATAATGATGCTGTTTCTTTCCTTTATTTAAAAAAATTTTCAAGTCTCAAAAATGCATTAATTAAAAGCAGCTTTTAATGTTGTATCCAAGAAAAACTTTCAATTATTCGACATTTGATTGGAACTTATTAAAATAATTTATAATTTTAATAATGACTTTTTGATATTTTCAAAAATACACAATAAACAGTTTATTCAGCAATAAAATATTCTGCAGATTTTTTTAGAAACAAATTATTAAAAATGACACTTAATATCGTAATAACATTTAAATTTTACATCTTGATTTTTAATAATCACGTTTTTAATAAATATTTCAAGTAAGTTAAATACTACTTGTAATATGGAAAAGTCAGGAATTTCTCCAGATATTTCAAAAGCATTTTCTAAGGCTTCTGCTAATAAAGAATAATATCAATTTAAATTGCAAACATAGAATTTAGAATGCCTTCTAAAAATAAATGCGTATATTTCTAAAATGTGGTATAAAAATGTATTAACATTTATTAGAATTTTAGGACAAGTTGCATCCAATTAACGAGCCACATTTTCAGTTCTACCAATCAATAAAGAAATTCACGGTTATTTTCTACATTAGCAGTGCAAATATAAAACTATCATACACAGTATTGAATACAATGTTAAATCCTTTTCGAGCAATTTGTTATTGATTTTTTGACTGTACTTTATTTAATTGTAATTAAAATATTTGAGTATTGAAATTTGAATAAATTTTACTGATGAAGAATTAATTTCTCATAGCATAATCGAACAAGCAACTGATTTCTACTTTCGGTATTTGTTAACAGGACAAAAGAAACATAAATATTGTTGAGTACAAAGTATATGCCCTAATATATAGAACACACATTTTATTGCTTCCAATTCTATGCAACATCAAACTATATTTCTGGCAATAATTCTTGATATTGACATTAAATTAGGAGTTTATTTGGCTCAAATATTTTACCCACATGTTGCTAGCTATGTTGTTCTTTATTCATTTTGTATATAATACTAAAAAGAAACCTCATTTATAAAAATTGGTTTCTGAACCATAGTCATTACATCACCAGGTGTTAATAACATTGCTCTTGATATCCTTTAGAGAAGTTTTAATTACGCATTCTTGAAATGGGTATGGGTTAGTTAAAATGCAAATATCCCTTGTAAGCCAATCATTGATTTGTGTGTAGCGTATTTACTACTATAGTGATTGGCAAAGTTTCCAATAATTTTTAAGGGGAATAAACGAATTTTTATTTTTATCAAGCTTTTATATTACGTAGGTTTTTGTATTCAAGCATCATGATATAAAAATATTCAAGCATGTTCTCTTGACTAATTTGGTATCTTTATATAGTTACATTTTATTGGTTTCAAGAAAGTTTCCAGTTATCCATGTAAAATTGATGGATGTTAAATTGCAAAATTTCATTGAAATTGTTGTGAATTCTATTGTGAAAGAATGTTATATATGTGGAGATTCACATTTTGCGAGAGAATGTCCAAAAAGATTTATAGCAAATAATAAGAAAAGCGATGTTCTAACAGCAGAAATTCGCTCTTAATTATTAAAAGAAAAAAGAACGGAAATTGAAATAAATCCTCTTCAATATGTGGTTATTTACGTGGATAATACCCTAGTAAAGGCTCTCGTAGACTCTGGATGCCAACTTCAGTCATAAATAATGACTTTATTCCAAAATCAAAAAGAGAAAAAGAAAGAGTTATTTTAATCAGTGCTTTGGAAGATAGAAGCCGAATTGATAAGCTTTCAAGTACCGTTAAAAACGGAAAATAATAAAATGTTTTTGAAACCCATCGAAATAATTGCAGCTGTTACAAATAAAATCCAAGGGCAATGTATAATACCAACGAAATTTGTTTATTTATTGTAAAATTTAGTGCTAGAAGAAAACAAGAAGTCTGCCACCTGCTTTGTTTTGGCGTCGCAAGAAGTTGAATATCATAATGAGACTACCGAAAATATGGGTGAGGTGCTCTGTTCAAATGAGGCCAAGAATCCGGATGCTTCTGATGATATGTAAGTGCTTGAAGCTGAAACAAGTTGTAAATTGAGCCAATCATTACAATTTAAAAAAAGAACAACAAGAATGCGCCTCTTTGAATGAAGTGAGATCTTCTTTATCTCGTTGCAAGGGTAAATATTTTGAATTAGGTGGCATTTCATTCCACTAAGAGAAAGTTTGTGCTGAAACTGTAAATCAGTTAATTTTACCGAAATGTCGCCGTCCAAAAATTATGGATTTGGCTCATACCTCTATTTTTGGAAGTCATATGGGATTAAAGAAAACAAAAGAGAGAATTAAATATAGCTTTTACTGGCCGATTATGTCAAATGATATTTTAAATTTCTGCAAATCATGGAAAGAATATCAATTACGGTCTCCTGAGAAGTCTTCTGATAAAATTCCTATTTCTCCAGTGCTTATACCAGACCTGCTATTTCAATCTGTGAACTTGGATATTATCGGACCGATTGAGTCTTCGTCTGCACGTAAACACAAATATGTTTTAGTAGTGATGGATCAGCATTCGAGGTAGCCAGAGACTATTAATTTACGTTCTCTAACAACAAAAGCAACCTGTGATGCGCTATTGGAAATTTTTATGAGGACTAGTATTCCAAGTGTTATTGCCAGTGATCAAGGGACTAATTTTCCTTCCAAATTAACACAAGAATTTATTGAACGCTTAGGATGTTCTCCTAGATTTTCAGTGCCAGCGTATGCTGCCAACGATGGATTAATTGAAAGATATAATAAAGTTCTGAAGAACTCTCTTCATCATGTCATACGATCAGATCCCACCAATTGGGATAAATATATTCCTTATTTACTCTTTGCTTACAGAGAAGTGCCGAATTGCACTACTGGCGTTTCTCCTTTTAAGCTTTTGTACGGCAAAAAAGCAAGACGATCTTTAAGTGTTTTGAAATCAAGCTGGACTGGTAAAATCCCTATTACATCAAATATGAATAAATCTGTTGTTGATTATTTACAAGATCAGAAGATAAATCTTGAAAGAGCTGCCGAACAATCCTCTTTGATAGCGACTGGGAAACAACAAGACTACACCGACTACTTTAATTGCGAAACTGTTCCTAAGAAATTTAAGGTGGGTGATCAGGTTTATCTATTGATTCCGGACTATTCTAACGAATTGTATGCCAGATGGACAGGTCCTGGTGAAGGCGTTGAACATTGCTCACCTAATTCCTGTAAAGTTAAACTCCCAGATGAATATTAGACATTACCATGTAAACAAGATCAGAAAACATTATCCAAAAGTCAATGCTGTGGGAATTATCTTTGAAGACAACGAAGAATTTGGTGAAATTCATGCTTCTGCAAGACTTACTACTAAATTACATACCAAAGATCCTTTGCAAAATGTACGCATGTAACATTTATCTAGATATGGCAGGGAAAAGATTTTGATGTTTATTACGTAATTATAAGACTTTGTTTACTGGAAATGTAAAAATAGCCAAAGTTGATGAACATAAGATCATATTAGAAGAAGGGAAAGAACGTAAAAAGTCTTATGTTTACAGAATTCCAGAGGCTCTTAAATCCCAAATCGATGACCAGATTGATGAACTACTAGAATTAGATGAATAGCACATCCGGTGGAATGGTGGCACATCCGGTGGATGAATAGCACATCCGGTGGTAAACAAAAAGGATGGAGGTATTAGGATGTGTATCGACAGATCTCTTAATGATGTGACAAAAATGGATAATTTTCCTATGGAAGATTCAGTGCAATTAATTCATTGTATTTGAAAGGCTAATATTATTTCCACTCTACTGAAGGGTTACTGGGCTATTCCAGTAGTAGAAGGTAGTCGTGATTTCACCTCATCCAAAACCCATAGATCTCAATATCGTTTCAAAATCATGCCTTTTGGATTGAAAAATGCAGCCGCTACATTTCAAAGGGTGATGAATAAAGCGTTATCTTCGTTTAAAGAATTTTCCCGTGCTTACATTCATCATATTTTCGAGTTTAGAAGAACATTTATTGCATCTAAATATTATTTTAGGAAAATTAAAGGAGCTCAACTTTACTGTCAATATAAACATGTGTGATTTTGCCAAGCCTCGTATCAAGTTCTTAGGATATGTCATTGGCTCTGGTGAACATCAACCTGATCCGGAAAAAGTGCAAGTTATACAGCAACTTAAAAGACCAACGACCAAAAAGGATCTTAGAAGTGTGTTAGGGTTGTGTAACTTCTATCGTGAGTACATTCCTAAATATTCTGATTTAGTATATCCATTAACTGAGCTTACTAATAAACTTTGCCTGACAATATTCCCTGGACAGAATTGCACAACACAGTGTTTATATCTCTAAAACAAACTCTAGTTAAGACACCTTCTTTTCACTCTCCATCACTAGGTAAGCCTTTCATAATATATTCTGATGCTTCTCAGGTAGGAGTTCCTGCTTGCCTGTCTCAGCGTGCGTGCCAATGATAAGATTTATCCAGTTTCATACGCTAATCAAAAATTGACTAAAACTCAACAATCCTGGTCTACAATTGAACGTGAGGCTTATGCAATAGTGTGGTCGTTAAAAGGTTAGAATCGATAATTTTTGGTTCAGAAATTGAGTTTTATACTGACCACAATCCCTTACCATACGTGACCAAATGTGCACTTCAATCACCTCGTTTTCAGAGGTGGGTGTTTGCTCTTCAGAGATATAATATAACTATCAAACATTGTGCAGAAGCTAAGATGCCTCATGCAGATGCTTTATCTAGACCTTTTCTAGATAAAGCTGACTTTAGTGTTTAGTGTAAAAACTCTTTATATGCAAATATATTTCAGTGAAATTATTTTATTTGTATCTTTGTATTTGGTATATTGTTTGTTTACATCAATTGTATTAGTATGCCGCCCAAATTGTCTAGTGGTCAGCGTGTCTGACTGCGTATAAAGAGGTCCTGGGTTTGAATCCCGGTTCGGGTATGGATGTACTTTCTCTCTCTATCTATCCTGTCTTTGTTCTTTCCTTGTATGAATGAGGTGTAAATGGTTGCTTACGCTATAAACGGTTACCTATGGCATGAGTGTATAACAAAGTCATACTTTCACCTTCATGGTGCTTTGATTAAAACGAACGACGCTCCCAATTTATTTAAATTCGCATAGCCAAGGCATAACGAGCTTGGCTTGTCCAAGTGTCATTATGTGCTGACCACAAATGAATGTAATTTAATTTTCCAATGGCTGGCAAAGAGATTTATTTGTGAGAGGGCGCCGGGTATCTCTAAATGTTCATGCGGAGAGCGCATGGCGAAGTGAAGTAAGAAAATGACCAAGAACCGGTTTTGGCGCCAGGAAAGGAAGGAGGGAAGTGGAGATTTGCAGAGACAGACCAGGGGGCCGAACGCGTGCAGCTGCCTGAGAAAAGATCGGAGACTGGGTCGGTGTGAGACCAGCGCCGGACACTTGGAGTTGCCGCGAACAGTGCAAGGCGAGTGTCTCAGGAGAAAATAGAAACGGGAGATTGACTGCAGGGGCGAACCAAGTTATACGGTACTTCTACAGCTGCTGTGACACTTTTGCAACGTCCCTCGAGACGAAAAAGGAAGGGGCAGAGTAACGAGGAGTTCCTGGTCATCCGGTGCGTGATTAAGCCTTGCCCACGTGGGAGTGCTAATTTATTCAGTTTTAAATCTGCTTAAATTTTGTAATAGTGCGTCAAGAAAAAGTGTGCTTATCAACTATATTAATTGGACACATTAAAAAAGCATTTCTTCATTTTTGTGCAATGAATCCAATATTAATACATATGAGAGGCTAAATTAAAAGGTAAGTGCCCAGACGTTATTTTGTTTCATACCGCACACTTATTCTGAGCATTTTGATGTGCAAATTAGGTTGGTAGGATGACTGGGTGCGAAGTTGTAAATATTTTAACAAAATAAAAAATCAATGTTTTTTGGCAATTTTTCAAAAAATATTCTTCCTCTTTATTAATTAAGCATTGATAACTTCGACTCTAATTGTCCTGTCAACTCAGAATAAATTCGATTTGGAGTGGATATTTTAACGATTTTAAAAATTTATACATTATAATTGTAAGTTAAATAGTTAATGTTTTATAATTTTTCAAACTTTCATTTGCAAGACATTATTTTGTGTTTTTCTATGTGTTTTAATTGTAATTTTCATTTTAAAATTCCAGTAACATTTTAAATATTTATATATCCACTCCAATCTTTTCGTATTTATTCGGAGCAAATTCCTGTGATTTACTTTGTATCCATATGTTTTACCTTTCAAAAAATAATCATTAGTTGATTAGATATTGTCTATTTAATGTTGTTAAAATCTGTATTTTCCTCCCTATGGTTTTCATTCCTCCTCGTTGAACGTGCATTGATACTTCCTATGTCCGATTTTACGTACCCTCCATGTCCCCTTGTTCAACTGCACCTTAACCCTTTGGGCACCAAAACACCCGCGCTTAGTTAATTAGACTAAATACTAACCACATCGCTTTTCTCCACTTCTAATTAACATAGTGATTTGGGACCATTTTCTAAGTTCTTTTTTTCTCTTATTTATTTTTTATTTATTTATTTTTCTTTAATGCGCTCCTAACGAGTTTACTCAGTAAATCTTAGTTGATTTTCTTTTAATTTATATTTTTTATTTTAATACTATTCTTTATTTTTATTTCTATTATTTTTAATTTATTTATTTTAACTTTTTTATTATATTTTATTTATTTATTTATATTTATTTTATTTATTTATTTTTGTAATATTTTTTATTATTATTATTTTTTATTTTCGTTTTATTTATTTATAAATTTATTTTATTTTTTTATCATGTCTCTCTCTCTCATTATTGTTATTATTATTTTTACTTTTTTTTATCGTTTTTAGTCCATTTCTTGGTTCATTTCCTCCAACTTTTATTAATTTCTTGCTAAATTTGCAATTTCATTTTATATTCATTTATTTTATTTTTATTATTATTATTATTTTTACTTTTGTCATTTTGTCTGGTGTCAACTCTTCGCAAGTAGAACATCTTCACATAAGGATCTCAATCAATGGTGGCTTCCCAGAGTATTCCTTGCTATCGCTATATAACATTTTTTCCCTCACAGGAGTTTGCTCTTATGGTTTGTACATTGGGTGCGAGGGTGGTGTGCGGCGAGAATGACTTGATATCTGGCCTTCTTTCAATACTTAGCTTTTTTATTTCGCAACAGCTCAATTCTAAGTGCTACAATTCTTCAACTCTCTATCATGGCATTGTCTACAAATATCACTTCCACTCTAAAATTGTCTAAATCCTCTTCGGACCCCTCGACCACGGATATTGTGGGTCTTAATCCATTCATGAAAGAATTAAATCGTAGATCCATTGTTGAAGAACCAAAATTAATTTCCCCTTCGAACATACAGCTAATGACGACACAAATAAAGAAATCGTTCACACCAACATTTTGGAAAACCTTGAGCGCATTATCACTTCAAAAACAAGGGACAAATTTAATCTTCCGGGCTACAAAAGTCCACAAGCTTTAAACCTATTGGGACAACTCAGAGGGCATTTGCGCCCCTCTCCAAGCTCAGACAAGCATGCAGAGATTGTACAAATCAATCATCAGCTCGCCCAAATAAATGTTAAAATTGAAGAAATCAGACAACTACAACAGACAACGAAATCGCTCGTTAGCAATAATAACAGTTTGCAACACTCAATAAAACCATCCTACAGTGAGATTCTTAAGCGAAGAAGCGAAAAAGATAATCATCACACCTGCAAAAAAGGAATCACTAACCTCCCTTAAAGCAAATCTTCAAAATGTCAGGAGCAGCATCTGCCCTAGGAAGGTCATCTGGGGTAAAAAGGTGGCTAAAGTACAATGTAACTCAGCAGAGTCCAAAGAAATACCTGCGGGAAGGGTGCTGTGTTAGGATACTCCTCATTCTCTTCACATGATGGCGCTGTAGTCATTGGGGGAGAGGAGAGGAGGGAGTCCACTCCGGTGGGGAGAAATTCCCTTAGACCAGGGAACGAGGAGGTTCAGCTGGCTCTCCTTGGGTGTTTGTTCTGTCGGCCGTGCAGGGCCATAATCAAATTTTTATTAATTATAATTTTAATATACTATGCTATTAATTACTAATTTTAATTTTTAAATAAATGTTTGTATTTGTTCGAGTTGTGCTTTCTTCTACAGAAAAGACACTACACCATATCACAAAGATTTGCATGTGCTAAGATTTCAAATATAAATCTCAAAGTTTTTTAATTTATTGTCCATTGTATGTCATATAAATTCTGAAGTTCTCTTTTACCTTATCTCTAGCATCAATTTGCTGGCTAATTTTTTTTTTTTTTTTTTGCTGATGGATAGTAACAGACGAAGATCTAAAGAGGATTGTGAGTCAGTACACATATCCGCATTTGAGGTAAGTATCAACCACACAGGCTTAACTTTTTCAGCTGAATTCAAGAGCTCTAATCAATCAGCTGTCTACTTGGTTCAGCGATTGAGAACTATTGTTTTTTTGTTTTTCTCTCTCCAATGCTTATGAGAAACAGGAGCTGTACATTCAAATAAAGTTTTAATTTTTAATCTCCTATACTTCCATTTCAATAATGTTTAAAATAATTCAACTGAGAGTTTTTTTGATTTCATTTATACCACATAATGTAGTTAAAGTTCTTATTTTAAAAATTAGATTTGAGGTTTTTTATATAAATATTTCATTAGCCAAAGTTTTTTTTAAATAGAAAGATTATTTGAATATGAATTTTAAATTTTGTTAAAGACAATAATTGAATAATTAAGGGAAAATTTGTGTTGGAAATATAATTCTTAGAACATAAAACAATTTTCAAGATAAAAAAGACGAATAACGGAAATACAAATTTCTTTAATATAAGTTGAAGAATAAATATTGATATGCAAAAAAGATGAAGAAATATCGGTACATGAAATGTTCATTTTAAGATAGAAACATTAAAAAATAAAAAAAATATCGCATATTGAAAGAAAACGCATTTCGTAATTTAATTTGAAGCAGAAACTTTGAAACGAATGCAACATTAATATTGTTACACTAAACCAATATGTATATTACGTATCTTTTATCATTTTTTTCATATATTCATCACAATGTATAGATGTATTCATAGAAATGAAATTTGTTACTGAAATTGATTCTATCTTTATCTAAAATGAAAAGATGGTAGCTTAAAAATAAGAATTTTTAAAACTTCACATAAACATTTTTTCTTTTTCATGAAGAAAAATATTCTCAAACTCATATCAAATATTCAGCATCTCTTTTATTATATTTTAAATTTTAAAGAGAGGAACAGTTGGTCATTCAGTTAAAAGTAGAATAACATTTTTTTATTTGTAACATATTAATTAAGTACTATATTTTATAAATATTCAATATGCTTAAAGCTTATGAAAAGAAACTTTTCCTTTAAATTTAAAATGTTTAAAATTTTTTATATATTAAAACATTATCAGAATTACAGCGAAATTCGGTAACGTACCTAATTTTGCTGTAGTTCTGATGTAATGACGATATGGGAAAAAGTTATATTTGAAAACAATTGTTTTTAAAAGAAAAACATAAAACAGAATGGAAAAAGCATAAGAAAACATCATTATGCAATTTCTAACGATGTTTAATAAAAGAAAATTTAATTCTAAGCTTGCTTTCTCCAAATATAAAAAAATAAATGCCTAAGAAGAATAATTCAATCGATTTTAACAATTTATTAAAAAAAAATAATTTCCTACTTAGAAATGAATTACAATCATTTAAAACGACCAAGTATTTTATGAACTTAATATGCATTTTTTACAGAATGATCTGTGTGATAAAACATAATAACACATCTTCAACATTTTATCATAGACATTTATTGATATCTGGAATGAGTTGTTCTTAAAAGTGCATTAATTCGTGACCATACCAAAATATATGCAGTCTTTTCATGTCATTGTACAACAGACTCTTTCATTTGCTCCAATTGGCTGGAGCGCTAGTCATTGCGTTTATTGGTTTCTGAATTGTGGTGCTGAACCTGCACAGAAATGATTTTTTCCAAACAACTGAAGTAAGCATTATAATGGATTCGTGCTCTTCAGATCGGAAGGTTTTGTTTTGTGCTGCTGTTTAATAATGGCATTGCATCTTTCTTTACGCAAGCATAAGATTCTATGAGTTTTTTCTCTCTTACAACACATAAATTTCTATGAAAACATTTTATATTTCTAATGGCAGGTTAAAAGACAATTATAGTCAGAATAACAAGCATTAAAATTAGAACGGAAAACAAAACAAGAACTCAGATAACGGAACTTGGAACCACAGTCGATCCAGCTTTCCAGTTTGTCTCCCGCATGTGTCCCCAGAGCAGTGGTGGGCAATGACTCACTTCCATTCACTCTCATATTTTGCACTGTCAAAATATTATCAAAATTGTTTTACACAATAAATTTTGACAGCGATCTAAGAAATGCATCAGATCAAATTATTCAAAACATTAGAGTGTTATGCAATCTAAGTATATAGAAAACGCAAAATATATGGGAAATAAACTGTGAGAAAAAAATATGCATTAAAGAGACAAGTTGAAATTAAAAATATTATATTTTTAACTTTGTAACATATCATAATGATTTGTGTGAGATGTAATAGGTGATTTATAATTTTACTGAGGTTAAAAATATAAATAATGTTCCTAAATTATTTGAAAATTAATATAATATGTATGTTTATTCGAAAAATGATTTAAATTTTCATGTTACAAAATTACGAACTGAATAATGTTAGAGGAATTGTATAATTTATGTTTTTGAATATGATATTTTTATAAATAGATTATTAATTTGAATGAACAACATATCACGGTGTTATTTACACTATACAATGAAAAGTGTGCTCAGAAAGAAACTAACAAAAATACAAACAACTTACCAATTTTTTGTCCTTTCCATTTTATTCCTTAAATCAATTTTGCAAGTTTGTTCTTTTAATATAAATATGTTAAAGATGCCTTTATAAAAATTTATAAATTTGGAATAAACGAATGCTTAAGACTTCACTCTACCTCTGATATCTCTTATCAGTTTCAATTTTAAAGTAAAATATACTTTTTCAATAGTATAAGTTTTGGAATTAATATAAGTTTTTATGCACTAACATACATTTTTATTTACCAACTCAAAATTGTTATTTAGAGGAAAATTTATATCTAGAATCAAAACAAATTTATATGTAGAAATATATCTGAAAACTAATGAGATAGCAATGTTCAAATATTCATTTATTATTTTTTGTTCTACAGACATTTTAATTAAATATACGTTATGGCATAGAGCAGAATATTGTTAAGACGCAAAGCTACTTATGCAGAAAATCATACAATATGGATTTACCAATGATTAAATGTTTTTTACAGAGAACTTTTACCCCATAGAAAGTCAGTGTTAGTTCTGTGTTAGAAAGTCAGTGTTAGAAACAATATTTTAAAATACTATAAAAATTATTGGAAATATTTCATGTATCACAATGTTCTAATAAATCAGTATGTTGTCAAAATTTACTAGCCTCATTGTCGTATAACTCATAGAATAATTTATAAGAAAGCACAATGTATGATTTTGCAAAATTATGCATAAACCGAATTATGTTTATTTTATATTGATGATATTTCAGTGATGAGACAATTATAACCATTCAGAATAGTTTAGTTATCATAATAAGAATAAAATATTGCTGTAACGATTAATTAATATGTGCAATACACTTAGAATCCTAAACGTTACAGGATATTCTCAGCTACTTTCAGAATTAACTAAAATGATTATACTTATACACATAATATTGATAGCTTTATGAAGATTTTATTATTTATATATTATTGGCAATAAAAACATTCAGTATGAATAGTTGCAATGCGAAAACTTTAATGCTAATCTAATAATAATTAATAAAATTAGATTTTTCACTCTGTTTAGAGTAAAAATAGTTTTTAAAATGCCAAATTTGGGCCTTAATTTCCTTCTTAGTTTAGGTAAGAAAATTTAATATCAAATTATTTCATAGTATATAAGCAGTATTAGTGAATAAAAATATTCTTATTCAAAAAGTATTATTTATACCTTATATGTACCTTATATGAAAACTTGTAAAATAGTTTATTAATATTACCTATCGTGTTCACGAATTTTCAATTAATCAATAAATATCTGGTTTTGCTTTATATGACTTCGATGCATAAGGAAAAAATCGTAGATGTGTCTAATGTTAACAATCTTTCTAAGAGAAAAGCGAAATAATGTTTAGTATTATGGTGAAATTATTTCTTTTATACTTTTATTTCCATGCAAATTTCTAAAGTTTATTGCATTACCTATTGAACAACAGCGATTATTTTGATTGATGCAGAACTGTTAACATCGATTTTGTACATTTTAACTTTCCTGGAAAGTATTTAAGTCAACTATAATAGTAACTTTCGAAAGCCATTCTTATGGACGAAGCATAAAGTAATTTAACTAAAATATATATACATATATATATTATGCCACTATAAATAAGTTGTAATTTTTAAGAAAACTAAATGCTAATTTTCTGATTTATTTCATATCAACACTTCTAAAAACTCTAAATTCATTTTTTAAAAATAAAGTTGAAATTAAACATTTTACTCAAGATTTGCTTATATGAATAATACAAAAACTATCATTTATTAACTGATGTTAAAATATGATAAAAATGTTTTATACTTCATCAATCAGATATATAATCAACTTAATATATTAATTTTCTTTAATGTCCTATTTTAAGAAATTAAATATAAAATGAAAGAAAATTTACCAAAAACTATTTAAAAAGAAAATGTATTTCTTTTGTTTGTACTTTAACTCATTTTTTTATAAAATATAGGTGAAATTCATGAATGCAATATCTGGTTAAACAGTCATTGATAGCCAATAATTGTGTTTTTAGCGATTTGAAAAACAGTGAAATTTAAATGGTGTAACTGATTTTCCATTGAGCTTACTCCACGGCATCTTACATCCTTTATAATATTTTCTAAAATTTAATTCGTTATTATTTTTCATCAATTCAAAAACAAGAACGACAGTCAAAAAGATCCTTGATAATTTAATAGATTGAAAGAAGTTGCTTGTAATTCAAGAAAGAATAGTATGTTGAGACCGGTTTTACGTACACACGAACATTTGAGATTAGTTCTTGCGATCAACAGATGTTGCTTCTGAAACAAACTATGTAAATGAAGTCAATCAATTATTTAATAAAAAAATATAAAACTTGAAATTATTTTTATTTCAATTACATCATAAAAACATTCGTTTATATCAAACTTAAATCTGAATTATAGTCAGCATTTTCCTTATGCTTCTTACCTATGGATATGCAGCTGGAATTTGGTTTTGCAATAGAAAATTCTATGCAAAATATGATCTGCTCACTACCGGAAAAGAATTCTCTCATTTCCAAATCTTCAATTATGACATCTAATATCCACACATAGTTTATGAAATTTTATTGCTTCCAAGAAATATTTTGTAATACAAATTTTACTACATATAAAAAATATTATGTTCACACAAATTAAACTAAAATAAATTGTTCATAAGAACAATTATAAATTTGAAAACAGATACGGAAAATACTGCTTAGCAAACAGAATGGAAGGAAACTCTTATCAGGGTTAAGAACATTTTGGTAAAAATCCTCAAAATTAAATAAAAAGAGAAAAAAATTAAGACACATGTATGTTTTTATATATTTTAAATAAATAATAACTAACAGAAACACATTTATTATCTAAAGAATATCAAAAAAAATGTCTAAAAAATTTGTTGATTTATTCCTTAAAAAATTCTTAACTTAATTAAAAATTGAAAGCATAATAAAGCTTAGTATTTAAGTAAGAATACATGTTTTCGCTTTGAATTAATTTTAGTAGTTTTTGCTTATAACACAATTTTTCTGATATTTCAAGCATTTTTTATTGAACAATTCAGTTAAGTTACTCATCTTAAATAACTTCTAATTATTATTTCAAAATTATTTTATAATACAATATTTTTATGGATTTCTCTTTTCAAGATATTTCGTAATTTTAAATTTTTTAAGACATTTATCCATTATGATATGGAACATTAATTGATTGTTCAAAGTTTTATGTGTAAATTTTATGAAAAGAATAAAAATCTAATACAATTAAAATTTTTCATATCAATTAAACTATAAAGTAATAGTTAAAAATATAATTATTGGTGATCAGAGCATGCAAACAAAAGTAATTTTATTTTTAAGAACCCAGATATTAAAAAAATTCTAACTTTTGCATTATCAGGTAATCATTTTAATAAATTTTATGACTAGTTATATTTTGATTTTAAAAAAACTAATTTAAAATGTGATTAAAGTTTTCAATCACACATTAAAATATTTTATTACTTTTCTAACTAATAATCAGCTAATGTACAAAGAATTTTTATTTTTGCTATAAAGAATAAGAGCTTTTGCTCTTATAATCACAATACACATTCCAAAATTTAAGGGCCTGATAAAACGTCGTCATTCGCCATGTAATAACGTACAATTAACGTTACTTCGAAAAATCCAATTATTAAACTATTTTATCCTTTTCAGAAATAAACAACATAATTCATAACATTATAATAAAATTTATCCATACTTACAGAAATATTTTTAAGAATTTCTGTAAATATTTTAACTTGTTTCTATGGCTCTCTCATTCAAACCGATTATAAGTTAAAAAAATATTTCTTGATATCTAAAAGAACCCAATTGAAGGATTTAAAGGTATTTCATGTTACAACATTTAATTCAATAAAATCCAAAATGCACATTATATTTTATAATAATTAACTCTCTTTTTAATAATTTTTTTCTTAATCTTGCGAGAATATTTTGATTTTATAAAAATAATTTAATGATTTTATAAAACTAGGAATTTTTAAAATCACAAATTATATTTTCCTCTTCACATAAGTATAGCAGAAAACGAAACACATAATATCAGGTAAATATTTATTTTATTAGATGCTGCTGCATTATCTATAGAAATACATTTTGTGTTTGTTTAATTATAAGCATTGTAAGAAATTGACCCGATAGAATAATTACATTAGTTGTTATTCAAAATATTTAGTGTGTAAAGATATAACTAAATTTTCTAATGATAATAGATGACTATTAGATTTCGAATGATTTGTAATATATATTAACCATCAAAACTGTCAGAAATTTAAATTCCTATAAATTTAACAAAAAAATTTTCATTACATATTCCAGCAAGTAAAAACGAGAAACATCTTACTATACATATATATATCTGTATATATATATATATATATATATATATATATATATATATATATATATATATATATATATATATATATATATATATATATATATATATATATATATATATATATATATATATAAATATATCTATATATATATATATATAAATATATATATATATATATTGTTTTCTAAATACGCAAGAATTGTGATAATGTTTATAGTTTCTCTAACTTATAAGGCGCTTCAATGAAATAATGAAGTTATCAGTTTTTATGCCATAAATAGACTCATATTTTCTGACTTTCCTTAATATTTTCACACAAAAGAATATTGAAAAATTTCTAAACTTTTATTCATCTATCTATATCTATAAACAAGTTTTCTAGGAAAACTCAATTTTTTCATGTGTTATTTTAAAGCATCTATAGATTCAAAATACTTGAGAATGAATATAATTTACATTTATTATTCTCTAAAGAATTAAGAAACCAAAGGCATATCCTTCAGTTTTTAATATTTAATTTCGTAAATAACTTAGTTAATAAATAATACGTATAAAGCAGTATATGTAACATTGAATAGCATAAGAAAACTTTTTTATTGGTAATATATTTTATTAATTATTTATCACTACCATGCAATTTTTCATTATGATTTTGACAAAATTGTCAGTGTTATTTCAGATTTATTTCATTTTAGCAACTCTATCAAACTACTAGTTGAGGAAAAGAGAGGTTCTTATATATAATCTAATTTTTACACGTACTGAAAAGCTGCCACACATATGGTAAAAGAAAAATGTTTTCAGTTTACCATGGAAAACAAGTTTTTTCTAGACGAGTAATTAATTAATTATTTGTAATAGAAAAACATCAACCTTTTTTAATCAACTTAAAAAAAATCTTAAAGGAAAGAAAATTTTCTATTCAAATTGTGCATTACAACAAACAAAAAATATCATTAGAAACTGAATAAATATTTTCTTTTTATAACATTTACTACATAATTTCTTCTATTTGATTATGTGCACCAAATTTCCATAAATTGTTTTATCAAATAGAACTATTTTGACCCAAAAATATTTAAAAAAATCCGATATACATACAATATAAATTTTACTTCAACAAACTCATACCTCAGAAAAAAATCTTAAATATGATATAAAAAAATAATTTAAGAAAACTGAGTTAACACAGATAGATATTTATGAATAAAAATAAAGAGGAAAATATTAAAATTCAATAATAATGGATTTCTATTAAAAGCGGGATTTATTTTCATTGAATTAAATGGTTTCAATTTTTTTGGAGAAACAGTTTTATGCCATATTGGAGATGTTTCATTTTTCTAATTTTTCTATTTATTGTTCTTCTACTTCAGATAACATCTAAAGAAAAACAAAGCATTTGTCAAGATGTGTGTGTGAATGTATTGCTATGTTAAATTTGCAAAAACTATAATTTATGTTACTATACAAGAAATTATATGAAATACCTTAGAATGAAAGTGCATGCTTATTTCTCAAGAAATCTAGTTGTATATTAGAGTTTAAAGTGTAAACTTTGAAACATAAGATAGCTATTAATTATTCTTTTCATGAGCAATTTTGATTTAAAAACATTGCATTATATTGTAATCATACAGGAAATGTTTTAAATGCCTCATAAGTAACATTAATATCTTCCAATGGAATATGTGATATAAATAACCATTTTGTTAGGAATAAAGTAACACAAATATTTTTCAGTGAGATCCAAATGGACGCTTAGAAGTGAATTTTTTTTAAGAAATCAACAAGTTCCGAAAATTTATACACATAAATGAATTGATATAATATATCAAATAAGCTATTAACATTTGATAATACGTGATATATATTTAAATTATTGATTTAATAGATGTTAAAATTAAAATATACATTATATACATAGATGTCAAAATAAAATGACTCAAAACTGCATAGTTAATTTATAACTATAGTTTTAATACTTTTATTTATATTTGCTAGAACTTATAAAAATGTTCATACTCGGGTGTTAATATTGTAAAATATCGAAAGAATTAGGACAAACATAATAATTTATTCCTTGATATTAAAATTAAGGACAAATCGTAACATTTAAAGTTTATGATGGAGAAATGTATGCAACTTTTTAATAAGAATTTCACTGATGCTTTCATTATAACTCTCTGTGTTGTTAGTGATGCCGTTTTGAATATTGAAATTTCAAATTTGATTAATATTCTCTTATTTGTTCTCTTTGGAATTACAATATTATTTCCAATTGAATATTTTATAAATTTCGTTTGTAATGTTTTAAGATAACATAATATCCACTCTTTGTATCAAAATTTGCTAAAACAAGAAACTTTTGTGAAGAGTTAATTGAAGTTTACAAGGACAGGGAGAACAGTAAATTAACGATTTATTGATTTGCTATGTTGATCACTTTGCTTAGGCTATGCAGTAAGTCAATGTGATTAGTTTTATAACAACTGCAATTATCTCCATGAAAATTGAGAAGAGGGAACATTTTTTATATAATTACTAAGTACACTAATTTATTTAAAGAGAATATGACTCATAATATTGTGATATTTTATAAGGGCTGTTGTTAAAATTTCTAGAATTTTCTTAATATTCTTTACTCGTCTTTCTGAAAAATGAAACCGGAAGTTACGTTTTCAAATCATAAGTGGTAAAAAAAGAGTGGGTTTTCTTTTTCATTATTTTTTAAAATTTATATTTTTTTGTAATGTGTTTGATGGATAACGATAAGTAGGATGCGGTTATTTAGCTTATACCTTTTGAAAGAAACAGCAACATGGTCGCTGTCACAACTATCACTGAGGAAAATTTTCTGAAATGATGTGTTTCACAAAATCTCAAACCCCAATTAACACGGTGGCTCAAGTAATAATGAAGATGTTTGTGTATGTGAAACCTCTAGCCTATATGATTGAAGTGTTATTATTTGTGAAAGGAATCTCTAGAGTTTAAACTTATATAAAGAACTTTTTTTCATTTACAACTATTTTTAAAAGAATGTTAAGTAAAAATTCATATTCAAGACTGATGCATAATGATATCAATATTGATGCATATTTTTTAATTAAATTTTTTTATTTCTCTGTATTTTTCTGAGATACTGACTCATTTTAAAGAACACTGGCACATAATGAAATTTAATCCAGTAAAAGGAAATTATTATATATATCTTTTTTATGTCATTTATATTTAAACAAAATGCCATGAATAACACTTAATATGTATGCTGCTAAAACATATCAAATCATTATAATTAAATGTTCATGGGACATATTTATTACATAAGACAATTTATTTTTAAATGTTTTTGCATAACATTCATAAGTTTATACTTTTACTTAAAGATTTTTTATATTCATAAGTATACCAGCTGTATGCATATCAAATGACGATTGCTAACACATGTCGCCACGCATACATACAAACATTACGAAAACGTGACACGTGATTTTTTTATAGTTTGACCTTTGAAACACATGTTTAGTTCACATTTGGATTATTTTAACCGTGAATTGTATTTTTTTACTGTGTTGAAAATGTCGAATTTTATGCCTTCCTGCCACGATTTGCGGGCAGCACTAATTTTTTGTTACCATTTGAAAAAAAAATGCTGCCGAATCGCAGCAAATGCTTGTAGAATCATAGGATGGCAATGTTGCGAGCCATCCGCAGTGCTACAGGTGGTTCGAAAGGTTTCAAAATGGTGATTTTTGATGTGAGAAACGAGGAACGTGGCAGACAAGCAAAAAAATTTTTAAATATGCTAAATTGTAATCAATGAAGATAATGGCCAAACTCAAGAACATCTTGCAGAGCAATTGAATGCTGACCACAGCACTGTTTCACGTGGTCTCAAAGCAATGGTCAAGACAATTTAGGTCTGTAGATTGGTACCACACGAGCTATCAAACCATCAGAAGGAAAACCAAAAAATGTCGTGTGTGCAAAATGTGTGCAAAATGTTACTTGCCCACTACAAACGCAAGTCATATCTCTATCGTATTTATTTTTATTTTGAGAATCCCAAGTGTAATAGGTCATATGTTGACCTCGACGTCCGTGCAAATCGACCGTAAGGCCGAACCGCTTCGGCCGAAAGACAATGCTGTGCATTTTCTGGGACCAGGAGGGGCCAATTTATTATGAGCTTCTCAAACTCTGCAAAACCGTTAATACTGATCACTACAAGCAACAATTACTTGATTTGAACGGATGCTATACTCAAAAAACGCAAGCAATACAAGAAACGGCAGCACAAGGTGATTTTCCTTGATGACAACGCACCTAGCCATCGCGTTAAACTGACCAATTACATCGTTAATGCATTCGGCTGGGAGCCCTTAGCACATGCGGCTTATTTGCCAAACTTGGTTCCTTCCGATTCCCACTTCTTTGCATCATTGGACCATGTATTGGCTGACAGTGCTTCATTTCTTAGGAAAACGTCAAATTTTGGCTTGATGACTGGCTGGCCTCAAAAGATCAATCATTTTCTTGTTGTGGTATTCACAAATTGCCTGAAAGTGTTGGTTTGTAGCTAGCGATGGAAATTATTTCAAATAAAGAAATATTAACAATTTTCGCAAATTTATTGTGTCTTTTTTTAAAACAATCGTCTCATTTCATTTGCATACACCTTGTATAAGAATAATTTAAATATATTTCTTTTTATTTCAAAGCTTAAGTATAGCTCCGATATTTTGAAAACTTAAAGCAAATAATTAAAAAAAATTCACTTCACTGAAAAACAATTACTTCATTTAACTATCATTAAAATTACTGAAAAATTATGGTATTACTTAATTAACAAAAATTATTTTATTAAATTAAATATATATATATAAGTTTAAACATTCAGATACTAAATGTGTGGTTTCTATTAAAATGAAACAGCATGTTTAAACTATATAATAATGAAATATATAGTTTAATCCCTATTAAGTCAATACACATAGTATTTTGAAACAGTAATATTCCGAATAAAAGCATTTTTAATTCATGCATTATATATACAGGGTGATCCAAAAGTCAGGACCAACTTTAAAAATGAATAATTCGAAAACGAATCACGATACAAAGATGCGGTTTGCACCAAACGGATAGAAAAGTAACCGGGTTTTGTGTGACAATGAAAAAAATAGTTCTGTTGGCAACCAACAGATGGCGCTGTCGGAATTCTAATGTAGGATTACGCAAAGCAACAAACGATATAAAAAGATGCTAAACAAAGATATAAACTAATGCTAACAAACGATATAAACTAATGCTTCTTGGTAATGGTAGTCGAAGCTGGTATGCATTGAAATGCTGTCCATAGTTGAGAAAGCCCTCTTAGTTAAACTGTTTTATAAGAATTCGGAAAGTGCCATTGCGAGAATATCGCTACATGAAGGGTATGCGAGATAGCAAAGGACCAATAACGTCTTCTGCATGGAACAAAATTGTGAAAAAATTTGAAACTACAGGTTCTTTGGCGTCACGTCAAAGAAGTGGATGTCCCTCAACTGCAGCTGCTTTTGCCACGACAGTCTAGCAGACGGTGCAAGCCATGTCGGCGGTTGCTGCACATGGGAAGTGCAGTGCTTGAGAAGTTTCGAGGCAGACAGGAGTGTCGTATGGAAGTGTATGGAGAGCGCTGCGAGTAACTTTGCTACGGTATCCCTACAAGTTGCAACATAACCAAGAAATGAAACCTTCTGACTTCGACTCTCACCGACATTTTGCGAATGTGGTCTTCAATAAGATGGAAGAGCAGCACGACTGGCTTCACACTGTGCTTTGGACTGATGAAGCACATTTCACACTCTCTGGTGCTGTTAACAACCACAATTGTCGAGTGTGGACCATAGAAAATCCACATGCATTTGTTGAGGTACTCATGCAACAGCCTAAAGTGACAGTCTGGTGTGGCTTCACTGCTGATTTCATAACTGGTCCATTTTTTTCGAGGAAGTCACACAGACAGGTTTCCAAACAGTTTCTGTCACCGGTAAGCGATATCTAGCACTGTTACAGAACAGCATTATTCCTGAACTGTAAGCGCGACAGGCACTCCAAACAGTCACCTTTATGCAAGATGGAGCACCACCTCATATTGCTCTGCCTGTGCAACGCCTGCTACGCTCAACATTTGGGGATGATCGCAATATCAGTCGCTACTTTAATCACGCATGGCCTCCAAGATCTCCCGATCTCACACCCTGTGACTTTTGGCTGTGGGGCTTCTTGAAGTCAAAAGTGTACAGCGACCAACCGGCATCACTAGTGGCACTGAAAGATACCATCCGCCAAAATGTGTCTGCCATAACGCAAGAAAAGCTACTAAATGCTGTGAATGGTGTGGTGAATCGTATCACAGCTTTACTTCTGAATGATGGACATCACATTGAACATTTACTGTAGTAAGTACTAATTAACTGTAATTAATCTGACTTCATTAATCATTGTTTCATTTGTAAATCATATTTTGTTGCAATAAAACACTATAGCGCCATCTGTTGGTCGCCAACAGAACTATTTTTTTTCATTGCCACACAAAACCCGGTTTATTTTCCATTCGTTTGGTGCAAACCGCATCTTTGTATCGTGATTCGTTTTCGAATTATTCATTTTTAAAGTTCGTCCTGACTTTTGGATCACCCGGTATATATATATATATATATATATATATATATATATATATATATATATATATATATATATATATATATATATATATATATATATATATATATATATATATATATATATATATATATATATATATATATATATATATATATATATATATATATATATATATATATATATAATATATACATAAATATATATTACTTTTATTTTATGTAATTCCAAATGAAATAATTGAGCTCTTTAAATGATTGCAGAAAAACTAGTTTGTATACAAACGTTTTCGTCTGGATATTAAATATTTATATAAAAATACACACAAAATAGGACAACAATTACTTTATTTCAACAATTTATGTAAGCAATTTGCAAATTATGTAAATAAATTTATTAAAATTAAAAAAATGTCAATTAAATTATTTTAAAGTTATTTCTCTAAATTCTTGAAAATTAAAGAAATGGATGCTAAAACAATTTAATCCTAAGCAAAATTTATAGAATCAACTACTTGTGAATTTAGTTATGTTCAGAATTTATTTAAACCAAGATTCCTATTTTTTCTCCAAATAATCCTCTGATTTCATTTAACAAATATATGAGAATCAAATAAAATTTCTAAATTTTATAGATAGATATATTGAATTATTCACTAAAAACAAAAGATACATTTCATTTTTATTGATCGTTTAGAAAAATAACATGAATTTTCATGAAAACAATAAATATTTCAAAATATTAGTTCGTAAAAAATGTGTAGATAAATCATTACTCTCAATTGTAATTGGTGAAAGAATAACGTCACCGTTCGTAATCTTCCCTTATCAGCGTCGTGCGTGTGAAACATAAGATTAGCTGCCCCCTCATTACACGACATTTATGAGGGTGCTAAAGAGGCTATTAAGTGCATCACTTTAATGACCGGCATGCAATGTAATCGGCATTTAATCCCGAGTTTGTATGAGTGAGATATTGAATAGATTTGAATAATGTTCAAGTAAATCTCTTTTGTCTTATTTAAATGGAAAATGGAAGGCTCGAATTATGTATGAATTTCATTACTTAACTACCGTGCACAAAGTAAGCAATTTCGATGGTATATAACTATGACACTAAAACTATATTAATCTCTTTACTGTTTTCAAAATGTTTAAATTATGTCCAAAGAAAACATCGTTTAATACAAAGTACAATTTAGTACGTAATATTTAAAAAAAATCATATATCTTTTAGAGATTTTTTTCAAAAATTGTAATAGTTGTTGAAAATAAATGACGTAAGTTATCATAACAAATCATTTATTTCAATATCCGCAGCAGCAGATGACAACAAAAGAAAAGTTGCAAAATTATTACAGAAGATCTGAGCTTTCAGTAAAACTATACAGGAAGTCAGAGATTGCATTTCAATACATCTCCTTATGGGAAATGGAATACGACTTTCAATTTGTTAATTAGTTGTCACTAGATGTAAAGATAGTTCCTTTATAAAGTGATGTATTTTATTTTAATTGTATACAAAATTTGTTTTTATTTTTTTATTATAATAAGCATTGAAATTACAAACAGCAAAATTGTGACTTAAAGTACATAATTTTTTTAACTGAAAGAAAATTCCATAAATTCAGCCTTTAATTACGTTAAACGATAAAAAAAATTAGTTTTTAAGATTATATATCCTTTTTGAAAAGATTAAGAACTCCTCATAGAGGACTGAATTTGTCAAAATTACTTTAAGAATTTAAGTGCTTAAGAGAAGCTTTTGGTTTCATGAGGCTCAATATATGTTTTTGTGTTATTAAATTTTTTCTCATCCTCTTAAAAATGCACCGTGCATAATTCAGTCACTTGAATCATAAGGAAAGATAATCCTCCACTAACAAAAATTCATCAGTGGGATATGATTAGATACATATCCAAGATAAAATACTCAAGACAGACTTAAGTATGAACCATGTTCCTTGCATTTAAAAATATTTACAAATATCCACAATTTATGTAATATTATCAAGGGAACAAAAATTTTTAAATAACAACTATTTGTAAGAAACTTAATTTTAAATTTTTTGAAATGATAAAATTTGAATAAAACTGATAAAACTCTGGTAACACTTTTTCCTTAAAAAGAGTGTAATGTGAATGACGATTTTGCCAAAAATAAATGTATTCGAAGAAAATCCTTTTTATGTTACACATGCATCAAAGATTATCATTGTAGAGACCAATTGAGAAATTTTGTTAAAACTAACAATTTGTTGAACTAGATACGTAAATTTAAATAAGTTGGGGAAAAAAATGTTTTATACCCTGTAATTCGCAATACATCCTTTTAAGTTATTTTATTGAAAAATATTTTGTTCGATACAGATTTTTCATTAAAAATACTTCGTTAATACCAGAACTATATTGATGTGTGTCTGAATAAAAATGAAAATAAAATTTCTTTCAAAACATGAATTATTGAATGCAAGGGAATCAAAATATCATTACAATAGTCTAAAATTACTGTTTATTACATTATATGATTGGAGTATACTTAAACATACTGATAAAATAAATCTCCTTTTCCTCACTTTGGTGTTTTGCTTAATGACAGGAATCAAAATTTAAAATGTAAATGTGACATATACATATCACTTAAATTATTCATTCAAACTGATAAACTAAATATAAATTCATTATTAATAATGTTTTTTTATCCTATGCTCGACCTTGGTTTTTCAACCATCAGTCTCTGTCGGGCAGCCCAATACAATCTTGAGGTGAATGAAAAGTCATCTTCCGCAGAATTTCTAACTGTGGCGTCCGAAAGTCCAGGGCATGTGTAAAAGTGGTCACCAGTCATGTCCTCTGGTCCACAAAAACGGCAGATTGGAGAGTCCTTCAAACCCAAACGGTGAAGGTGTTTTTGCAGATAATCATGCTCAGTTTTAAGGCGAAAATTTGACACTCCCACAGCTCTGTGGAGGTTACATGGAATAGGATTTGATAGTAAGGAAGCCCATGCTTTCCCCTTTATGCACATCTTGTAAACATTTCTACGATAGGAGGCTATATTTGACTTAATAAGCCTTTTAACAGTATGGTACTCCAGGGCTGGAGAAGGCTGTTGTAGATCTGAGCCAGCCTTTGCCAATTTGTCAGCTTCGTCATTTCCCGCGATACCACATTGGCTGGGTAACCATTGCAGCACAATTTGACGTCCTACTTCCAGTAGAGAACTAATTGCTATTTGGCAGTGATAAACAGACCTAATACTGCTAGGAGCAATTGAAGAGAGAGACCTGATGGTGGCCTGAGAGTCTATAAAAATACTATGTTGTTCTCATTACCATTTCTGATCTCCTCAAGTGCTAATTGCACAGCAGCCACTTCACCATTGTAAGTGTTATAGTATTTCCCAACAGCCTGGCAAAGCCTGAAACTCTTAGAGTATACTCCTGCACCAGCATTTCTGATGGCATATGCAGCTGAACCATCTGTATAGACATGGAACCAAACAGATGATGGATAATGCTCATTGATAGTAGCTAGGTTTATCATCCTTAGCTCAAAATAAGTGGAGACCTTCTTACTAACAGGTAGTATCAGGTCTAGACAGCAATCAGCTCTATAAATATGGTTTTGAAAGATAGGGGCTCTAAATAAAGGCACTCTATCTGCATCCGGGATCTTATACCTATCTGACAATTCCCTGGTCAAAGTCAAAAAAGTTCTCCGTGTTTTCAATCTTGGGAAAACAGGAATATAATTTTTCCAGAACCCATCATCCCTTAGAAGCCTTTCGGAAAGTTTCAGGGCAGCGCTTTGTCTTCGATCTGCCAAAGGTTCCAACCCAGTCTGAATTTGCATTGCCTCAATAGGTGTAGATGAAGCCCCACCGGTGATAAGTCTAAGGACATTATTCTGAACAGTCTCGAGTTTTTTTGGAGGGTATCCGATGCAGTTATCAGGAGCTCAGCTCCATATTCAATTGCAGGTCTGATGTATGACTTACAGCTGGTGCAGAGTAAATCTTGTGAAGCTCCCCATTTTGCTCCTGCAAGTCTATTTAAAAGTTTTGTTCTGGATTTTGTGATGCCTATAACTTCAACAGCTTGGCTATTCCAACTTAACCTTGTATCCAAAGTAATGCCCAGATATTTGGCTCTAGCTTTTTTACACAGACGATGGGGGTTATAATATAAACTAATATCATAGTGTTTTTTACTTAAAGTAAACTGCTGGTAAAAGGTTTTATCAATGTTCACTATCATTTGATTTTCATTAGGCCAATGATACAGTTCTTTTAAAGCCCTGTTAAGGGAAAGCTGGATGTGCTGTATATCTCTGCTGGTCGACCAAATGACCAGATCATCTGCAAAAAGAAGGGCTCTAACATCCCCATCAGCATCCATAACCCTCTGGATTACATCATTTATCATGAGGTTGAACAAGATAGGCATCAACACAGAGCCCTGAGGAAGTCCCTGTCGAGTTTGTTTGTAGGAGAAGACAGATCCACCAAACCTGGTTCGGATAAATCTCTGGGTCAAAAATGAATTGATCCAACTGTACATGTTTTCACAGATTCCCATGTCTATAATTTTCTTAAGCAGTTTTCTTCTCCACACTCTATCAAAAGCAGTTTTTTATTAATAATGTTGTTTTTTAATAAAAACAAACTATTATATACCGGGTGATCCAAAAGTCAGGACGAACTTTAAAAATGAATAATTCGAAAACGAATCACGATACAAAGATGCGGTTTGCACCAAACGGATGAAAAAGAAACCGGGTTCTGTGTGGCAATGAAAAAAACAGTTCTGTTGGCCACCAACAGATGGTGCTGTCGGATTTCTGATGTAGTAGGATCATGCAAAGGAACAAACGATATAAAAAGAAGCAACTGCAGCAGGTAATGGTAGTCGAAGCTGGTATGCATCGAAATACTGTCCATAGTTGAGAAAGCTCTCTTAGTTAAACTGTTTCATAAGAATTCGGAAAGTGCCATTGCGGCATTGCGAGAATATCGCTACATGAAGGGTATGCAAGATAGCAAAGGACCAATAACGTCTTCTGCATTGAACAAAATTGTGAAAAAATTTGAAGCTACAGGTTCTTTGGCGTCACGTCAAAGAAGTGGACGTCCCTCAACTGCAGCTGCTGTTGCTACGACAGTGGAGCAGACGGCGCAAGCCATGTTGGTGGTTGCTGCACATGGGGAGTGCAGTGCTCGAGAAGTTTCGAGGCAGACAGGAGTGTCGTACGGAAGTGTCTGGAGAGCGCTGCGAGTAACTTTGCAACTGTATCCCTACAAGTTGCAACAAAACCAAGAACTGTAACCTCCTGACTTCGACTCTCGCCGACATTTTGCGAATTTGGTCTTCAATAAGATGGAAGAGCAGCACGACTGACTTCACACTGTGCTTTGGACAGATGAAACACATTTCACACTCTCCGGGGCTGTTAACACCCACAATTGTCGAGTGTGGACCAAAGAAAATCCACATGCATTTGTTGAGGTACCCTTGCAACAGCCTAAAAAGACAGTCTGGTGTGGATTCACTGCTGATTTCATAATTGGTCCATTTTTTTCGAGGAAGTCACACAGACAGGTTTCAAAACAGTTTATGTCACTGGTAAGCGATATCTAGCACTGTTACAGAACAGCATTATTCCTGAACTGCTAGTGCGACAGGCACTCCAAACAGTCACCTCTATGCAAGATGGAGCACCACCTCACATTGCTCTGCCTGTGCAACGCCTGCTACGCTCAACATTTGGGGAGGATCGCATTATCAGTCGCTACTTTAATAACGCATGGCCTCCAAGATCTCCCGATCTCACACCCTGTGACTTTTGGCTGTGGGGGCTTCTTGAAGTCAAAAGTGTAACGCGACCAGCCGGCATCACTAGCAGCACTGAAAAATGCCATCCACCAAAATGTGTCTGCCATAACGCAAGAAATGCTACTAAATGCTGTGAATGGTGTGGTGACTCGTCTCACAGCTTTACTTCTGACTGATGGACAGAACATTGAACATTTACTGTAGTAAGTACTAATTAACTGTAATTAATCTGACTTCTTTAATCATTGTTTCATTTGTAAATCAACTTTTGTTGCAATAAAACACTATAAGGCCATCTGTTGGTCGCCAACAGAACTATTGTTTTTTTTCATTGCCACACAAAACCCGGTTTTTTTCCATCCGTTTGGTGCAAACCGCATCTTTGTATCGTGAATCGTTTTCAAATTATTCATTTTTAAAGTTCGTCCTGACTTTTGGATCACCCGGCATATATATATATATATATATATATATATATATATATATATATATATATATATATATATATATATATATATATATATATATATATATATATATATATATATATATCAAATTTTAACAGTCAAATATTATAACGTTAGAAATTTTTAAGGATATTTCGCTTCAGAAGAGCATGCAAAATAGTTGCGAATTCTCAATATTGAAGTAGAAAAATGTTTTGATTTTAAATTATTAAATAACAGCTTGCATTAAACTAAATTAAAATATGCTAATGGAATTTAGACTCTTTTAGATAGTAATCTAATAAAATGTAAAATAGCTTATATTAGCTTTTAATATCAATTCTTTTAAACACTTGATACACCTCTTAACTTTTCTGAGTATTTGTAAATTGCTTAGCATATTTTTCAATTGTTTTAGTTATTTAACAAAATTATTACATTGAAATTTAAGAACAACATGCCAAAGATATTGTAAGTTAAAAATGTTCATAAGAATAAACTTCTTAATAAAACGACGCTCTTCAAAGACTTTTTCAACAATTAAATCTCAAACTAATATGAAAAGTAAAACTAGGTCATTCAAAAATTGTATTACGGCACAGTTAGTTTTTTCTATAAGAATCCGTTTTTTATGGGAGCTTTATTACTTTTGAAATAAGAGGCTGAGATAATCATGTCACAATAGTAAATGATTCTCTTTTTGAAACTTACTTTCCTGAAAGCAATAAAGTAACAAAACCATTAAAACTGAAGATTGTTTTAGAAACTCCGAAACAATGATAAACTTAATCGGGTGTATTTTAATTTAAAACAATATTGGAACCACCAGTCGTATAAAATCCCATCTTCTTTTGTTGTACCTGAAAGCAATATATATATATATATATACATTGTGAAAGTTTTTAAGCATTGAAGATTTCTTAGTGATTCAATATATGAAATAAATTATATATTGCTTAGTTCATTTATTTTTTTCACAATAATTATTATAATAATAGAATTTAATGATTTTTTTCTGTACGTTTTTGCCATAATTCATATAAACAATATTTTTAAGCAAACTTACTAATTTTCTTAATATACTTTCTTAGAAACTGAATATTTTAGTGTAAAATATACTTTACATCGAATAAAATATATATTATTTTCTACATATTTTACCAATTACAAATATGTACGACAATAATATTTAATAGCACAAATTAGAATTATTAAATTACATACTTTATAGAGGATAAAGTTTATATATCAAGAAATTGTATAGAAGTTATTACCTAATTAAATTATGAAGATTATTGCAAAATATTCACAATTTGTTTTTCTGATAATATTAGTAATTTACATAATAAGTATATACATTTCTCTTAAGAGTTTTGAACTTCAATAAAGGAAATGAAGTTTTTTCATTATGATAAAAATTTTATTCAATGAATTTATTTTTCAGTGATATATTATTCAATGATTTTCAAATATATAAAATTTTAAATACCAAGTAATTTATTTGAAATAATTTATTTTAAAAGTTTCAAATGCCACTCAATATATACTACATTTTAAAAAAAAAAAAAAAAAACTTAGAAACTACATTTTCCTTCTTGAATTAGTTTAGAGTTTTAATATTTGATTAAGCTCTAATGTCTTGATTCTTCTTAAAACAGTCTAATGTTAAATCTCGATTAAAGCTCCAATAACAATTAGATTTAAAAGCATGCATATCTAATATACAAGGATTTAGATTTATTAGAAACCATGAACTGATAAAAAAGTGCATAATGGGAAGAGGATTTTGAAACACATTCTCTTTTTCACATATTAAGCTGGAAAGCAGATAATTAGGGGTAAAATGAGTGATGTCGCATTTCCTACTCATGAGAAGGTTCTTGTTTTCTTGATCTATTGTAAGACACTTCAGGTGTCCACTAATGAGTCTTGAAAAAGCAGTCACATGACTACCCTTAAAAGTGCCTCTTGCACTATTCCTGTCACGAGTCGGGGGAGAAGCAATGCTTGATTTGGTTCTTAAGCAGATTTCCAAGCAGAATTCTACGGCAAAAAAATCTTTGCGATTTCTGTATGTCATTCAATAAAAATTTCTTTTCACCTCATATGTAACACAGTTATTTTAAAAATGATAATTTAATTAATACTATTATGCAAAAAACCAAAAGAATAAATTTATGATTTAAGTGTGTGAAGAGAATAAAATGTATTGAATTATTGAGGGTTTTAAGAATAAAATTTTTACATAGAACTTTATACAACATTTTGCGGATATAAATTTAATTTTAGTTATGTTTCACACATATATATATGTACACGCACACACACACACACACACAAATATACATATATATATAATATAATATATATATATATATATATATATATATATATATATATATATATATATATATATATATATATATATATATATATATATATATATATATATATATAATATATATATATATATATATATATATATATATATATATATATATATATATATATATATATATATATATATATATATATATATATATATATATTTATAATATATATATATATATATATATATATATATATATATATATATATATATATATATATATATATATATAGATATATATATATATATATATATATATATATTTATATATAATTTTTCCTCTTTAAATGCATGTAAAATATTTTATTAAAAACTATTTTTATACCTTTTAAATGCATTTTTGGTTATGCCTAACATTTCCTTTATTTAGTTATCAAAATTAATTCAAAATAATTTAAGCACTTTGTGATTTCATAAGTATCTGCAAATGAATATACGTATTGTAAAAAGTTTATAACTAACTTATTTAACAATGAATTTATTTGTACATAATCTCGTTCCACCTATCGAAATTGTGTTAATAGCAAAATCGTGTGCTTGTTGATTAAACTAAAAAAACTTTGAAAATATATATTCAATATGACAATTATTATCTTTAAACTAACATGTTGACAGTAAAAACTTGTTTTAATGAATTAATTGATTTGGCGTCAACCATGAATTGTAAGAAAATCATTTCAGTAGGCAAAAGCTATAAAATTGTTTATATATTTGATAATAAATATTTTTCACGATATCAAATAGTGTTTTTAACTAACGATGAGTAACAGATTATTTGACCAGCATAGTCATAAGATGTTGCTCAAAGTTTTATCAGTTATTTTTAAAGGAATTCCCTGTATTTTATAGTGAGATAACACGTTTATCACTTTCTTACGTTTGTAATATTTACCTTCTCTAAAATAACTCAAATCGACAGAGATACATATGCTAAAACTAATTTACTATAATAATTTTAATTGCATTTTCCACCAAACGCCCTTTTTATTTTTTGATTATTTTCTAAGGAAGTTTTTGAAAATCTCGCAGTTGATTCAAATCAAACTTGAACGAAAAGTAATAAATTGAAAATTTCAAAAAAACATTACAAGCAAAGACACGATACTTAAATATGCATTATCAGAAATGAATATACGTATTGTTAAAATATGAGTACAATAAAAATATACATTAGCGATAATATAAACATGATATTATTTTATTGAACCCTATGAAGAATGACATGAAGAATATGAAAGACATTGTGAGATATGCACTTTACCAGAGAAGCAAGCAATAATAAAATTACACATATACCTATAAACATGATTAACTCATTTTTATTTTAAATTAATTGAAATGGTCTGAAAGTAAGAAAAATATAAGTTACAATACTATATTTTTCCATATGTAATGTAATAAAGTATCTTCAAAATTCAATCACCAAAATTTACTTGCTTCTAATCAGAAAATAGATTAAACTTGTTTCTCTCAGATTTATTATGCAATGTGTTTTCAAGGAACCGGAGTCAAATTTTATGAAATTACATATCCCAGAAAAAGTTGTAAATTATCTTCGTAAACAGCAGTTATATTTAAATTGTTTTTATGTGTCAAACATTAATAGCCAGTATGAAAGAAAAAAAATTAATTTTCATTTCGATTTCTCATAGCATATCCTTGTGATTTTCACAATTCCCATTTTGCTGTCATTAAAACGATGCTTCTTAAAGATGGACTGAGAAAGTTGTCTATATGCGAATTTATTCGTGAAATTAAAAAAACTGATGCAAAGTCACTTTTAATAAATGCATTTAATAAAAAGCAAATTTTCCTTTTATTTTATTCATTCATTTACTATTTATATATAAAAATCAATATCAGCACTAAAATAAACGTTGCTTTATATTACCAAATTTGAATACATTTAATAATTAAAAATCTATTTTAATAGTATTTGTCATATAAAATTTTTTTAAAAGATATATTTGACTTTTTCTATAAAGGTTAAATCTTCACAAATAATTTGTAGTTTTCTCATCCAAGGAAACAATAACTGTTTCTATGTTTCTACTTTAAATTTTTTAAAATCAAAAAATGGTGATTTTGATTTCCAAAAAATAAATGCATTAGTATTGTTTCTTATATGACACTTGGGCAAGATAATCTGACTATGCCGTTGGCTATGCGAATTTAAATCAGTAAGGTAAGTCTTTCGTTTAACTAGAGCACCACGAAGGGGAAAGTAAGACTTTGCTCTATGTCTCCTCCGATAGAGGGCACCACCAGAGAATCCACTCCCTTAATTAAATATCAAAATAAATTTAAAATGCAAAATATTAAAATAATATTTTAAGTATTTAAAATAAAAGCAAATTAGTTCTTTTATTAATTAATAACTTTCATTTTATTTAAATAATATTAGTCAATATTTATTTATCTGTGATATTTAATATCCAATAATATATGAACAACAAAAACAATTAATTTAGAATAACATTGCACATTATTATTTGTGCAAAGTATTTCTTTATTATTTACATTTAGTAGTACAAGAATAAGCACATCGTTTCTTACCAATGGTATCGCTTATTGTTGGCAAGACAATAAAAAAAGTATAATGTACTAGTTTATTATTTTAACACAAAACCATTTAATCATGAAAATCAGTTTATATTATTTATATTTGCAATGCTGAGAGTAATAATTACATCATGTCATTTGAAGCTAAGAATTAAAATAAAATTATTCCTAAATTTCTATTTACACAATTACTTAAGCCAGTTTACTTTATCTACCATCAATTTAGCATAAGAAATTAAAAAGGCTCATTTTCTCAGAAGGAATAATTTGATTTTGGTAAAAAATTTTATCAAATGAATGATAATTTTAGAAAGGCATTAAAAAAGCTCTTATATAAAAGTGTACAAGTTTTAATAAAATTTAAAATAGTAATAAACAATAATTTAACTAAATATTAACTATTGAATGACGGGTTGATAATATAAACCATTTTATGACTTTGTTCTTTAAAATATATTCCTGATTTTTTTTTGTCTCTAAATAGAGATTGAAAGGCTGTGAAATTATCTGCATTAAGTGATGCAGTAAATGATAAGTTTATTATGAAAGGAAAGCGTCAACACTCACTTAAAGAGTGCGAATGACTGTGTATGTTTGCAAGCGCTTTAGTTTTCTTTCTTAGTGAAAACTTAAAATTTTTCATTAGATTTTAAAAGATTCGTTTGATTTCATGACATCGCGTGAGTAAAAAAACAATTCAATTATAAATCTAGGTACTCAATGCAATTAAAAATTATTGAGAGTGATAAAAATATTTAACGGAGTTCTCATTGACTCTTTTTTATAATCTTAATTATAATTTCGAACTATTGCAATTGAATAACATTTAATAATATTATTCAGTTAAAATAAATAATAAGATGAAAAATGAAAGCCAAAGTGCATTAGTTACATTAAATATCTCAAGTCAATTGATAGTAAAACAAGAAATGAGCAAGAAATGAAGAAGAAAAAACAAGAAATGATATACGAAATTTACTATATTTTAAGAAAGTTAGATAGGAATTTTAGTTTATAATATAAAAGACACTAATTAATCTTTCAAATTAATACAAACTTTACTTAATAATTATCTTTAATTTACATTGAGAATTTTCCATTTTAACGTTTTAATAATGTCTTAAATTAATTTAGTTCAAAGCTCTAATAACTATCCTGTTTGTGTGTAATTATTATTATATAAAATAATACGAGGTATCCACACACACACACACACACAAATATATATATATATATATATATATATATATATATATATTGGGTTGGCAACTAAGTAATTGCGGATTTCACTCATAGATAGCTTCAATTGAATTTTTAGGTTTGCAATGTAGTACAAATGTAAAACACATTTTGTTATTTCATTGTTGGTTATTCAGCTGTCAATCAGTAAAAAAGTTTTTTGATCGGTTGCGTAGTTTTCGTTTGGCGTATGTTGAAAAATGGAAAATCAAAAGAAACATTTTCGTCATATTTTGCTTTTTTATTTCCGCAAAGGAATAAACGCATCGCAAGCTCATAAAAAGTTATGTGCTGTTTATGGTGACAAAGCCTTAAAAGGACGGCAGTGTCAAAATTGGTTTGCCAAAATTCGTTCCGGTGATTTTTCTGCTCTTTCTTGAAAACGCTCTGCTCATCCGGTTGCTGTTGATGACGATTAATCAGAGCAATAATCGATTCGGATCGTCACAGTACAACACGTGAGATTCCAGAGAAGCTTCATGTATCACATACATGCATTGAAAATCACTTAAAACAACTTGGCTATGTTCAAAAAACTCAATACATGGGTTCCTCAGGAACTGAAAGAAAAGCATTTAACGCAACGCATCGACAGCTGCGATTTGCTAAGGAAACGTAATGAAAATGATTCAATTTTAAAGTGACTGATAACTGGCGATGAAAAATGAGTTGTTTACAACAATATCACGAGGAAAAGATCGTGGAGCAGGCCAGGTGAACCAACACAAGCAACATCAAAAGAAGGTTTTGTTATCAGTTTAGTGGGATTACAAAGGAATTGTCTACTTTGAACTCTTACCACCCAACCGAACGATCATCTCTGATGTTTACATTGAACAACTAACGAAATTAAACAATGCAGTTGAAGAAAATCCGTCTGAATTTACAAATCGAAAAGGTGTATTCCATCTTGACAATGCAAGGCTACACACATCTTAGGTCACTCGAAAAAAATTATTGAAGCTTGGTTAGGTTGCTTTGCCATATCCACCATATAGTCCTGACCTTGCACCATCTGATTACTTTTTGTTTCGATCTTTACAAAACTCCTTGAATGGTAAAAATTTCAATAATGATGATGATGTAAAATCGTACCTGATTCAGTTTTTTGCTAATAAAAACCAGAAGTTTTATAAACGTGGGATTATGATGCCGCCCGAAATATCGCAATAGGTCATTGATCAAAATGGGCAATACATTACAGAATAAAATTATTTAGTTCCAAGAAAATTGTGATTGATTTTCTATAAAAAATCCGCAATTACTTAGTTGCCAACACAATATATATATATATATATATATATATATATATATATATATATATATATACACTACTGGACATTAAATTGCGACACCAGGAAAGCGGCACACCACACACGTGGAATTTGCATGACAGGTAGAACTTGCTGTGATATGGAAATGATTAGATTTTCAGCGCATTCATACAAAGCAGGCGACAGTAGCAACATCTACAATGTGTATAAAACCAGAGATTTGACAGCAGTTTTCTCATATTTAATTTCCGTTTCAACGTTGTTTTCGGCAAAGAAAATTGTTGTAATGCCTCGTGTAAGGAGAAGAAATGCCTATCAGCACTTGTCTGACTTTGATCGAGGAAGGATTATAGCCTACCGGGATAGTGGTTTATCGTACCGCAATATTGCTGCTCGCGTCGGTCGAGACCTCATGACTTTTAGCAGAATATGGAATCGATGGGTTCAGGACAATCATACGGAACGTCATGCAGGATCTCAGCGACACACCATCACTAACAGCAGAGAAAACAGACATCTTATCCGCATGGTCACAAGGGATCGTACAGCCACGTCACGAACCCTCAGTCGAGAAATGGAGTCATTTGCAAAGCAACAAGTTTCTGCTCGAACAGTTCGACGACGTTTGCAACAGCATGTATTGTCTGCACGGTGACCATGGCTTCGGCTACCATTGACGCTGCGTCACAGACAGGAGTGTCTTCAATCATGTGATCAGTGACGAACCTGGACGCGGGAATGGCATTACGTCATCTTTACAGATGAATCTCGGTTCTGTATACAGGACCATGATGGCCGCATCCGTGTTTGGAGGCATCGTGGAGAACGCGCATTGCCAGCTTGCATTGGACATCGCCATGCTGGCCCATCTGCTGGAGTGATGGTATGGGGTGTCTTTGGATACACGTCTCGATCACATTTTGTTCGCATTACCGGCACTTTGAACAGCAACCGTTAAATTTTCGATGTGTTAAGGCCCGTGGCTCTGCCCTATCTTCACGGCCTCCCTTATGCTTTGTTTCAACAGGATAATGCACGACTGCATGTTGCCCGTACTGTTCTGAACTTCCTTGATACAGAACAGGTTCGACTGTTACCTTGTATATATATATATATATATATATATATATATATATATATATATATATACATATATATATATATATATATATATATATATATATATATATATATATATATATATATATATATATATATAACTGGCAAAGTATAAAATGCATCTCCGATTAGTCTCGAATGTTCCGTAGCAAGACCCGTGACTTTTAACGCCTGCTAAAAATGATGTACAAAATACCTATTAATAAGGAACCTAATGAATATTGGTTACCGAATCACAAAGATGTGATGTTTGTGGAAAATAAAAGTAACGCCGTGTATCCTGTTGAAGAAGGCGTCAGTACTCCACAATATTACATGACAAACTCTGAGTTATTTCATGTACTGCATGAAGCACATTTTTCAATTAGGCATGGATGACTAATATAGTGTTGAAAGATTTTTTTAACTACATTCATAAGTATTACTTGTCATAGTTGTGAACTTTGCCAGAAAAAACAGAAAGTTTTTAAGAAGGGCATTGCTGTGAAACTTATGGGTTTTTTTTTTAAATTAGTAACAATTATCAGATAAATCTTATTGAGTTTCAGTTTCGTCAAGAATACAAGTATACAAATTTATAATAGTATACCAGGATCATCTCACAAAATTTGTGATTCTCAAGTATTTAACGTCAAAAACAGCTGAAGAAGTAGCCTTCAACCTAGTGGGCATATTCTAGTTGCTTGGAATGCTATTTGTATTACAGTCCTACAATAGTAAAAATTTGCCAATAATGTGGTGACCTACTTGAAGAAGTCCTAAGCAGCACTGAAGTACATTATAAATCTTCCCATTCATTATACCGGAGTAGTGTTGAAAGAGTTAATCAAAATATTGAAAATATGAATTGTACTTGGATGCAAAATAATAAATCTTATAGATGGGATGAAGGACCGCACTTCACACAAATTATTTATTCTCTAATTTATGAAAATTAGAGATTGCCATTCTGGGATCAAAAGAAAACTATAAGAAGCTCTTTTTGTCTACAAACCTAAAGTAGGGCTTACAAGGTTTTCTCTACCCAAAGATGTTTTAAAAGACATAAATACTAATGAACATCTAGAAAAAGTTATAGAAATCATCCAAGAAAAAGTGAATCCATTGAAATTATGCAAGAAAAACAGCCTGTTTCCAAAACATATATAAAATTATTGTCAATAAACCAACATGATGAAGGCATGATTGCCACACTTGCATGCACTATATGTATCGTCAAAAAATTCATACAGTACGGGGCCATACTATTGAAGGTAAAAAATGGATACTTTGGGCAATATTTGTTTTGAAACTGCAAATGCTATCGAAGGCAAAATAAACTCTAAAATCAATTTCGATGTACAATTCGAAAAACGAAAATGAATTCGGAAAAAAATATTTACCACTGCTTCTTTGGAAGCTACAATGCTAGTTTCTATTCCTGATGTCAAAGGGTGAGGTGATTCGCGCAATGTATTGGCAGATGTAATGTGCGTGACACAGGATGGTTTCTATCTTCTGGCTTAAGAGGGTTTCAACTGGAGCTTCTGAAGGAATTTTAATATGTGAGATCACAATTCACTTTATGTCCTAAGAACTTGCTTAGAATTGAATATTTTCCTGACCTTGAAATCACTCTTTGGCCAGTTGCAATTGCTTAGTCCAGTGGATTTGTCACATGCATGCGCAAAACAAAGTGTCAAAATGTGAAATGCCCTTGAGTGAAAAAAGCAATTCACAAAATGTCATTCAATCCTGCCATTTGCAACAAGATGGTTTATTTCTTACATTTATGTAAAATTTTTGTTTCCTTTAATAAGAATGTAAATTATATTTTGTACCGATTTCATTTCTCTTCACGCATTTTGAAGAATTTTCTCTGGCACTCTCATCATTTTTTTCAGAGTAAATTTGCATTTTTTAGAAATATACATCGTTTACATTGTAACATCATTAGGACATTTCTTCAAACTTGGTCGGTGTTTATAGATAACAATTTTACATATATTACCAGTTTAATTTAAATTCATATATAAAATATAAAAACTCTTAATTCCCTTACAGATTAAGAATAAAAAATTATAAGTTATAAAAGCTAGTAAGAAATACTCGCAATGAAAACTAATTACTACAAGTCAAATTTTTTATTTTTAGTAATTATAGTCTAATAATTTATCAGATTTTAATTATAATATAGTATTTGTATTTATTAATACTTCATTTGCTGTTATTGTTACAGAACAGTACTCTCATATTTGTCAAAGAAAATGGATTTCATTATATAAGTATATATCACTCATGTATATTCATGCTTATTTTAAGACAATTCTTAATGAAATCTCATTATCTTGTCACAATTTTTTTACTAATTATTATATTTTCTACAGAAAAGTTTTTAATATAGAATACTAATAACTAATTTAACATAGAAATAATTCTCTTCTCTCATTAAAAATGTGCGATTGAAAAACGGCATGGAATTTGAAAATATTGAAAATAAATTGTCATTTAATGTAGAATGTCAAAGAAAAATGTCATATAAATAGAGGAATAAGTCAATTAAAGTTTCTAGAAGAAATGTCTTAAATAAAGGATTTAATGTTAAAGGTAATAACTTAGAAAACCAAAAAAATATTTTTTTCAACATACACTGGAACAATTTCGAATCAAGTTTTACAAACATCTGGGAATTCTGTATTTGTTTTGAGTTATTTGAATACTATTTTCAAATTTAAATAATCAGTTACTGTAAATAACAATAAAATTTATTAACATATTTTATAACTGCTAATTGATATCTGTATCCGTTTTAAATTTTCCTCCGTATAAGAAATTTTTTATTTAATTATAGCAACCTTGCTAAGTATAACATTTATGCAAATGTATTTATGGATGGTTTAATTTTCTATGCTTTAAAATATGCTTTCTATACTCTGTTCAAAATTATATTAATTATAGCATAAAATATTTAAAAATTATATGAATGTATGATGTAAATTTTACACCGTATTATTTTTAGCTATTTTCTGTAACATTAACCAATATCCTTTTTAAGAAAATATTTTGATATTGTTCTCTGCTCTTTCTTAAAAGACCTGTCTCATGAGCGTTTCATGCAGTCTCTTAGCATTCAGTGCTTATTGCTTGCAATTTGAACAATTTGAACAATATTGAAAATAAGTTTGGGGTGTCCAAATTTAAAAATGTCCTCCAATAAAGGTATTTATTCAATATTCAAACTAACTAGCTGTAAGTAGTGGAACGAATTGCTATTTCAATAAAAATTCCAGGGCAAAAAATTTTAAATCAACTGCAGCTTAAAAAATATGTGAAATTAAAAAGTACATCCCATTCAAATTAAGTAATTTCATATAAATAAACACTGATACTTATTAATCAGGTAATTTACGTAAAATCTAATTTTTTACAGAAACTTTATATTTACATAATTATGTAACAGAAATAACTTGAGATATAAAAATGAGACTTGTTTTAGTTTTTCTTTTTATAATAAATCTTTGAAAAGAAGAACATTTTCAGAAATCAAAGAGTGGTGTTTAAAGCAAAGTGCAATCAATAGTGTGATGTTAAGCTAATTGCAGAAATGGTTATTGAAATGTTATGAATATTTATTATTCATTATATTTAAGATTTTTTATTAGATTATATTTAAGATTAATTTAAAAGTTTTCAATTTATAATATTACATAATTTACTTTCTTTTAAATTTAACTATATTGTTCAATAGTGTAAACTAAATATATTTCTCTCCTACTTTCTATTATGATATATAAAACTATCTAACAAATATTATAATTATTATAAAAAAAATCTAACAAAAGTGAATTGATGAAAAAAAGCTAGCTCAAAATATTTGTTGTTATGAAACTTCAATGTCATGTCATTATAACGAGAATATTCTTGTAAAAGGAGTGACATAAATTAACATTTATTTTTGAGTTTTTTTCAATTATTTCACTTCTAAAATAGTCAACCGAAAAATTTAATGAACATGCATTTATAATTAAATGATTACCCAAGAATGAAAAATGGCTAACATATGTGATATATATTAAATTAAGTATTACAAAGTAGAAAATAATATTAATAAAATCATTAAGTCAGTTACTAAAATTTAATAATTAAATTTTATTGAACCAAATTGCTTTTCTACAATGTATGTGAAACATTTTTTCAATCCATTTAAGATATGCTGAATTTTATATTTGTTCTGTCCATATAATTATATGTTAAAAATTTTGCATTTGTAATTTTTATTAATTATAAGAAATTTTATATAGAATGAAAATAATGACAACAGAACTTTTGATAAATCATTCGTTATAGTATAAATCACAATTTGTTCTAATAAATTTTTTAACTTCACTGGAAGTTCGGATATATAATTATATAAACAGCATCATTTACATGATGCATTTAAATCAGTGATTTAGTTTAATTCCGTTGACTTCTTATTATTGCGTTACTTTCAGCTTGATAATTGTGTTTCCTTTCAAACAAATTTGTTTTACTTAAATTGATGAAGGCAGAAAAATACTGAAATTGAATTATACATAATTTCAATTAAATAACACATTATCTTCTTCATAAAAAATTCAAAAATGAATTCATAAATAATAACAAAATAAGTTAAACAAGTTTCAATTAATCCGATGACATATGATGCGCGAAACCACCTATCCTTCCATAACATTAGTACTGCAATATGTGATCGAATCTTGAAAAACCTTATGAGTGTCCTATCGTTGGACTGATTTCCAAAAAAGCATCATCTAAATTTTTTTAAGATTATATTTCTAGCCACATAAAGAACTTAATATGCTGTTCTATTTGATATTATAAGAGGAATCTATGAAATTCGTTGAGAAAAGCGTAATTCATGTAACATTAAAAACAAAAGCTGGAAATATGGTGAATTCAATCAATGCTGAAATGAATATTTAGTTTAATTCAAAATTATTGGGTTGATAAAGTATTTGTAGAATGCTTCTCAGGATTCCACCACTTTTTTCTAATATGTTATAATTTAGGAAACTATATGAGTATTTTTATTTTGTTTTATTGGCACGAAAACCCAATATGGACTTTCTCAAGAACTCGCTTCCATTCAGCTCTCTTCTTCGCGATGGTTTGTCAATTCTTTATCTTCAATATTCGAAAGTCACAAGTAATGCAATCTGTCCATCTTAACTTGGATCTTACCCTTGCTCTGCTTCCTATAGTTTTGTAAATAATTATGTCATGTAATAACTATTTAGAGCATGTAATGAACGCAATACTATTTAGTAGCCATACCAAAGATAGCAACATTTTTATATTGCAAGATATTTTGACATAATTATTGCTCAAAGAGTTTAACAGCAACAGCTCAAATAGTTTTAGTTAGCGCTACTTATGATTCCTCCCCAAGTAAAAAGAAACTTTGTGGAAATAAATATGTTTTATGAGCATTTGTATCTTTCCACTTTTCACATAGAATTGAGGTTCACGTACACATGTTAGATTAAATAACTATTAGAAAATAATAATAGCATTTTTACAAATGTTGAAAGATAAATTTCCAAACAATTGCTAAACATTAGTATGTAAACGATATGACAAACTTAAGATAAATTGCTTTTAAAATATAAAAACCCTATTTTCGTTTATCTGATTGAGTTACATAAATTTTAATGAATGGATATTAAATCGAAATTCTTTTATTAGATTTATCAATATTTAACAAATTATAAAGAATAGTGATAATAATTGACTAAAAATATCTATTTTTAATCAACCGTTCAATAGAGTTTTAATAAATGCTTTTAAAAGAATGCTTTAGTGAAAGATTAAATAATGAATTTTTTTATTGTGATGAAAGAAAATGAAAAATTTGAGTTATTGTTGTAAAACACAGTCCAATTTTAAGAAATAAGAAAAGTTATAAATTATTGATATAAGTTGTATATATGTTTCTGATGAAATGTTATTCAATAATATAAATTATTATTGATAATATTAATCTCTACTCCTGTTAGCTGCCTCACCGTGGCGAAGGGACAAAGTACGGCGGTAGCATAGCTCCTGGCAAGGTCACTCATGCCGTGACGGCTATTCCATTATACCCAGCTAAAGATAACAGGTTCTCCTAGGAGAAAAATCAGATTTCTACCATTAGCTTGTCCACAGTGCCCCAGGTATCTGCGGATTACAGAAGCTGCAACCCTTTCCCTTTACCATGAGTCCGGTTCTAATGAAACTTTTACTGAGAGTAAAAAAACGCTTATGGATGTTTGGAGGGTTCAACCTACTCATAATTGGGATGCTAGAAAACGTCCGCTGGTGCATTGCTTTTGGAGGGAAGAAGAGGAAAACAGACTTGTATCAGCGGTCCTCTGAGAGGCCCCAAATATGCGAAGGCTCAAAAAACTTTTAGCTGAGGATAAAATATAAAGCTGAATAGGCATCGCTTGAGAATATCTTGAGCTGTTGACTTTTGACTTGGAAGACGCTTTTTCAAAGCCCCTTATATTTTTGGATTTCCTGGCTGTTCATGGACTTGTGGAGTTGGTCTAGCATTGGAAGTGGAACATCTGAGACTAACAACAATAAAAACATTATAAAATTAATCATTCATATTTTCAAAGTATTTCATGTCATTAAGAATAATAATTAGTTTTTAGAAACAAAACCTAACTGCAGTAGTGAAATTGTTTTTAGAATTGTAGTGCATGTATGGATGAAATACAAGAGGAAAGTGTTAACTACATTATTTGATCAACCAAGTCATTCTCCTCATATTATGTGTCAGCAATTTCAACTTCTAATTTATTTCAAACAGAAAATAGATACCAAAGTAAACTAAATACGCATTTTCATTTCTCTTCATAAGTGTTTAGTATTTCAAGTAAAATTTTTTGTTATTTCTTTTTATTTCAAAAGTATATGTATTGGTGTTTCTCTCTGTTTGAAAATTTTGCATCAATAAAACAAATATATTTTCCGCATATTTAATAATTATTTATTTTTAAAACCAATGCAGTTTTATAATGAATAAAAAAAGGAAATCGTAAGTTTTCCCTAACAATTTTGTGAGGTAGTTTAAGCATTTATTTGACAACTCACAAAAAATGATCTGATAAAAGATTTCAATTTCATACATTGTAAACTAATCTTTTTAATATTTATAATTTGATTTCACCTAAACAAGGAACTTGATTAAAAATAAGTATAAATCAAAAATGAAATAATAAGATACCTGATTAATAAACAACATAGATTTGCATAAATGTATTAAATAAAATTTCTTATAATTGCTAAGAATTCTGCAATCATATTTAATATTTTTAAAAGTTACTTTAATGAAATAAAGAAAAGATTACAAGAATAAAATATTTATCGAATATGAAAAAGAGAGCTATTCATTGTTTTTATATTTTCATTTTTTACATTATTTACTCAAAGATTATTTACGAAAACGTTATCCAATATGCAACATGGTTTTTTGAACAAATAAATTATTTTTTTTCTTAGAGATTTCGAGGAAAAAATGCCTGAGTAAAAATAAATCCGGTGAACTAAATATTTTTTTAGCTCCACATACAAGTACTAAGAAAGGTAAATAAGAAACAAAGTATCAAACAATGGTTGCTTTAAAAAGTATAAGGAAAGAAAATTATTTTGAAAAAGCAAACAAGAAAACATTTTTGCTTATTCTTTTTCTCATTTGTTGATACATTTTCTCTAAAATCTACGGCTATTGACAATATTATGCTAAATATTATTTATTTTGAAAAAAATATTTAAACTTCAAATAACAATGCTTTTTTCAATTTCAATGTTCTTAATTACGTTTAAAATATTTATTTAAATTTTTAATTTTATATCATGCATTTTTATCATAAAACTAAAATTTTAAATGGTTCCAAAAATTGATAGCTCAGAAGAACAACAATCATGGAACACATTTCAGAACAAGACATTGACAGAGGAGAGATAATAATAAATATATTTTTATTTATTTTAATTGAACAATCATTTTCCCTTTAGTCATCCTTTAAGCATTTTATACTTTTTAATAATGGTTTTGTGACAAAATGCTTCTTCAAATGAATTGCTGAGGAATACAAATAGCTAATACCTAGAAAAAAGAAATTAGAATCAACCCAAATTCTTACTCATTGATAACACCTAACGATTACATTTTCCTCAATAAAATTGAAGTGCTATTTCAGATATTTCAATGCTAACAAAAAAGATAAGAACTAAATACCCCAAATGAATACATTACTACGCAATCAGCAAACAACATCAAGCCAATCAAATTAAAAACAATGGCAAAAATCGTTAAGGTGCTATTTAATTAATTTTCGTGAAATGTATTTGTTATTCTTCAGTCCATCAAAGTATAATGTAGTTAATTCCGAAAATATTGTGTACATTTTTATCCTTATGTGTTAATTTATTCTTATACTTTATTTTAGTATGTAAAAGTCACACTTAGTTTTGCGTAAATAGCTTGATTAGATGAGTTTTTATAGTGCTCTCTAGTAGCATGCATTGGCTGCGCTTTACTTTGAAAATACACTGGTTCTAAGGGAAACTCTCCAAATTGGTGAGATAGCGCCAAGTTGGCACTGTTTCTGAAACTAGATTTCGGCGCTTAATTAGGCGATATATAGCCAAATTTGTAGTCTAGTTGGTAACAGTTAGCGATTTTCGGGATTATTACTGGAAAGATACATAATATTCTGGAATGCCTTAAATGGAGGTTTCCAACGGGTCTGGGCAGTCAGTTGGTATCAGCTTCGCATAGCCCACGGACGTTGTTGCTAGAAAGAGAGAGATCTATTTCTTGTGTATTGAAATAATGTGAACTGTTTTGTACGCTGGCTAGTGGATTGAATAGTACTGCTAACTACTGCATTTTTGTAGCATTCTGTTATTAAATATAATTAAATTTCGTTAAATTGTGTAGTTCTTGGTTTACGAATATCGAGTACAGAACAATAGCACAAACTGATTAGGAAAAAGGAATTCAAAGTTCCTTTCTAAACTAATATATTTTTAGCAATCGTAATTACAAAACAATCTATTCAAAATTTAAGAAATAACATTTCCAGCAATCAACATCAGTTATTATTCAGTTTAAATATACATAACATTTACATTTTTTACATTATTGGTGTTAACTATTTACTTTTAACATTTATTACAGTTTAAACGTACAATTCATACGGGGTGAAGTTAAGGTATTTATTTATATTTATTTTATGTAACTGAATACGAGGTATAATGAATGATTGCAAATAATTTCCTTAACATCAAAAAAATTCTGAAAAGTAATGAGAGAAATATATATTCCCCATTTTAACATGCACATAACAAAGACTATAAAGAAATATAAATTAACACGCATTTGTGTAAAAATAATCCTTATTTATTTGCTCATTTATATTACTGATTCGGTGCAAAGCCTTTCTTTTATAACATTTATCAATAGAAGTTGTTATTTTGATTAGTTTTTCCCGAAGAAATACTTTTCTAATCAATCTGCAGCTGTCTTAAGAATTTAGGTTGGAAAAAAATCTATCCTAAATCAATCTTATTGCTCGTTTCTTATCTAACATATATTGAAAGATTTTGAGTTACACTATAGTTCTTTCTCTTCATGGATTGCACGTTAAAAACTTTCCAATACTGATGTTCGAATAAACAAAATTCATAGAAAGAAATTTGATAAGTTATACAATATTTTAAACAATGTGTACATTCCAACTGCAATTCTATGTGTCAAGAACTAGAAGCATTTATCTTTGATTATATTCACAATTTAATGCAAAAAATTATCTTTTCCCACTTTAAAATTTGTTAGGTTGATTGTAGTTATATAATCTTGAAAAGAAGTTTCTCATATGTATTTGACTTCAATTTGCATGATTACCTTTTTATATTTTTGTTGAAATTGTGAAACTACTTCTCACATTAGATCAATCACTTTTAACAATAAGTGTTCATTCTGGGACTTATAATAATTTCAATATAAATGAAGACATTAGTCTAACAAGAAATAAACGCCATTTATTTCTGATGGCACATGATGTGTTTCCAATAAATGAAAAGCAGGACACTTCTAGAAGTTTAATGTATGTCTTAAAAAACCTTCAATTTTTTTCAACTGTCCATTTTCCATATTTATACGTTATTCGATTTTAATTTATTTTGATTTTTTTAATTCTTCATATAAAGCATTCTTGGGAACTAAACACTGGATGTTTAACTTTAGCATTACCTAAGCGGTATGTGCTTCACACTCCATTCTGCTCTGTCAAGAAAATAGATATGAGTGAGGAAGAATTTGGTCCCACGGAATCTGTCGTGCTACTCAGTTAAGTTCCCTTATTATAGATAAAATACTAGACAGATGTTTCTCAAATTGGAAAAAAAATCATTTCTACTTATTACTTTAGACGTACCACTATAAGTTTTAATATCTTTACTTTTTATAAGAAAATTATTATCATAATCATTTAAAGAAACAAAGAAATCTGAATAATGAAAAAAGTTGACTAAAATAGTTCAAGTACACAAAAAGTTGATTGAAACAAACTAAACTTTTTAATTGACATATCTATTAAAATATTTATTTGTAGTTGAAAATCAAATGATAATTGGCGGCACAGTAACTTAAAATTTCCATTAAGATTGTGCATTCTTGAATTTTACTTTATAATTAGTTCACTTGTAAGGTGCGCAACCAGCATGGGGCATTTCAAATTTTTTTAAAATGGAACATTTTTGTGATCAAATATTAGCAAATGAGCAATTTTTCCTTTATTAAATTTGTTGGAAATTATTTATTTAATTTTCTTACATATCTATTTTGTGTAATTATTTTTTTAAAGATTTCTCACAACTTATTTTCTGTGATCTTCAAATTTCTGAAAAAATCTGTGAGTAAAGTTGTAAGCGAAGGCATAATATTTATGGGAATTAGAATCATGAAGATAAGCATATCAAAATACTTATGTGAAAAAGTTCTTCATTAAAATAGTTTTGGTTGCCGAGAAGACAATTTAATAGCATTTTATAGATTTTTTCATTTGGAATGATTTCAAGGACATTTCATATGAAGATATTGATCATATTTACGATCATATTTATACAAACAGAACTCCTATTTTATTCTTTGCATTTTCTACTATCTTAGTTCTTAAAACGATTATTATTTCCTCTTCAAAATAAAACAAAATATTCTGTTAAACCCTGTCATCATATACCTGACATATCTTGCCATTTTTATTCATCATCTGAATATTTATAGTTAAAGCCACATGTATTGTCGTTCAGAAACACTACAGAACATTTTCTGAGATAATAAATTATAAATTTACTTATAAAAAAGGCAAAATTATTGTGCGATATTTAAACGCAAAATAGATTTCAAAATGCATGACAAAATTTATATTTTTCTTATAAAATAAAACTTATTTCCTGCTGTGAATGTATGTAAACCTGTATAGTTATTTATTACTACTATTTTAATCATATGTGAGAATACTACACTAATCTTTAATACTATTTAAATTCAATATTATTTAGTTAAATAATATTTAATGAATTGATGTTATTAAGGTAGCACTTTCTTCCATAATTTACAATCAATAGCTCAGCATAGAATAACAGCTAATCGATATTTAATCGCGTAAATATCAAATAATTATCTATTTTTTGCAACTGTTTTCAAATCAAAAAATTTATTTTCAATATGCTTAACAATTTGCTCCCTGAAAATAGCACACATATTTATTTTCTAAAAATATTCCATATTTAATAAAAAATAATAAATTAAGGTAACCATTGTTAATGAATCAACTTTAAGACCAATCATTAATTCTTAAATTCTCTTATAAGAAAAACCCAAAATAATTTTTTTTAGAAAAGAAAATTATTGAATACAAAGGCACGAAAGTTCGGGAACAGAAATACTGTTTTTTCACACCTAAATTTTATCATATCAATTACTTGTATTTTTAATTTTAACTTACATAAAATTTAATATGTATAATTTTAAAATTTTTAAACGAAAGAATTCTTTAAATAAATAAAATTTTAAAAAAATAAAATAGGTGTGTTAAACTTTTACTTTCTAACAAAGTAAAATGGAATTTAAATATAGAATAAAATGTTCTATTTTAAGAATAAATCTGTTATAATATTTATAATCTCATTATCTACACATTATTTATTTATTTTATAACTCTCCCACTAAAATTAATTATCATGAAATCATTTAATAATATTTAGTAAAATATCATATTTGTTGAGATTTATTATTATTTCTGTCTAAGATGGACAGAGAAAAATTTGTAGCTTGATAAGAAAAATAAAGAATTTTTATATACTAATGAAAAATAAAATTTCCTTAATGAATTTCTATCTTTAGATGAAAAATATTTCTTATATTATTTTTATATTTTACGATATTCACATACTGATAAGTTACATAATATCTTAAATTATTATTCCGAAATTTTTCCAGAAGATTTTCGTCATGAAATTTTTTCTAATCACATGAAAAAGTAAGTCAAAAACCAGAATTTCTAACTGAAAATTCTAGGGAAAACAGGGGAAAATTAATTATTAGTTTGTTCTCATTCACGTCTTAAAGAGTGTTATACTCTCAATGAATAATTCATAATGAAATCAAATGAATTATAAGAGCTTAAACTTTTGCTTCCATGAAAAATTTAATCTTCGATGGAAGCAATCTAACCTTCCTGCACTTGATTTTCCAGAACGAGATCTGCACAACAGCAGATTGGGTGTTGCTCCTTCTTGTTACTGTTTTAGGAATGAGAAATGTAAATTTTGAGCCTTCCTCTATCTAATGTTAGGGAAAAGTGTAGAAATTAAAGTCAGTTATTCGATTCAAACAAATAATTAATGTCACGATTTTAACATGTGTTCAAAAAATTAATTGTTTAAAATAAATAAAATGTTTTTTTCAATAATTAAAGCCCTTCATTTTGAATAATTGTAAAACGAATACAATTATTCAAAACAAACTTAAATAAATTTTATTTTATTTAAAAAATGTTTTGCATAATATATTTATTATTCTTAGTATTTTTATAAATGTAGCTTAAGTAGGATTATGTTAAAGATTCTTGAATAACAGGGGAAATTTAATGCAAAATTTTAAAATTATATCTGATTTATGACATTAAATAAGAACTATACATGTAATATAAAATACGCGAAAAAGTAAAATACACATTATAATAAATGCAATAAAATACAAAATCGTAAAATACACATACAATATAAAACTATCAACATCAGATTATACAGTTTATGAAAATTATTTTTCAATATTTCATATAAGTTCCATAATTGTGAATATTCACTTGGAAAGCTAAAATTAAAATTTATTTTTATTCAACCATGTCAAAATAAAACAAAAATTAAGCTAAAATTGTTAGATTGTGTTTAGAATAAAACTTCATCAGCTTGGAACATTTTCTAATAAATTCTTACTTCTTATTTATTTTAAATATACTTAATAGAAATCACGTGTTAAAATTCAGATTTTTTATGTTATTATCTCTAATATAAAAAGTATAGTTTTGAAACTTATGCTTTACAAAAGCTTGATAAAGCGATTTATTAAAATTTCTTATTTATGTAAAGTAATCAATGAAGTTTTAAATGGATTCTTTTTTTCTGGGGAAAACAATTTCTATTAAATTATTTTTATGTGAAAACACTCGGAGTAAATCAAAGAACGCAATATTCAAACCATAGTTTGAAGCGTAGGTAACATTATTTATTCTCAAGTTTCATTCACATGTCAGAGATAATTTACTTTCAATCTACAAAATTTATACGAATTTCATGAGTGGATTCTATTGATAATTTCTATTAATATTCACATCAGTATATATTAAAAGGAGAGATGTAAAGTTATATTGTGCTTTAATTCACACTACAGTAAAAGTAAATTGTGCTGAGTGCCAATCAATTGAAAAATGTATACACCAGCCAACTCCCCTGTACCTAACCCAAGAAGGGTTCTACCAGTTTAGGTGGGAGTTGCTAGAAAGAATAATGGAAAGTGGCACCACCGGGGGCACGGCCCCCGTAACATTTCCGAACTCCGTACGCAGCATCTCCAGATACATCTGGAGGGCATCCCTCTGCTGTCTCTGGCTGTCCCCAATTGGCAAGTTTATGGAACATAAAAATAAGATACATTGCAATAAAACATTGGCACAATGGAAATTACAAGGTATACAATTTAACATAAGAGTATTTAATTTAGCTTAAGCAAACATGCAAGATAATAATAATAAGTTAGTAATTGAATAGAAAAAAATAGGTTGTTGAATAGACTGGGTTAAGCAAGGTTGTTCGTCCTCTTTGTTATTCCCTAGGTTAGTTTAATATAAATATAAATAATATGGTACTCTCTCTCGAGAAAGGCTAGGTTATACTTAACATTACACATTACTTACATTTACTTACAACAAAAGCTATATACAGATTAAAATTATAGTTTACAATTCAACAAGAATAATGCAGATAGATTGGTCATTAGCTACAATAACTACAGTATGAAAAATGAAAAAAAAGAAAAGAAAAGTGAACTTATGTGCATACTGAACAGTAATAAAGTGTTAGTAAAATTTGAAAAATAAAGGTTGTTACGTTGCACAGAGCTACAAGGCATAAGCACTCTATACTTTTTCATCATTGTCCAGGAAATCCAATTCTCCTTGCTGGTCATCCTCCTCTTCTTGGTCCTCTGGAATAAACAGATCTCTGTGATCTATTAAAAAGTTCATTTAGGCAATCACTTTGGTTCTTGAATGGGTATTGTTTACTATGTTTCTGGTCCATTCCCTTGTTAGATGGGCACTGGGCTTGGTGAAATGCCATGAGCTCGTGATTGGGCAGTCAGTTACGTAATGAATCGGGTTCCCCGCAGGCACAGTATTCACTTGGGGGGCAATTATTCTGTGCAGGTAAGTCGGGAAGGGGCCGTGCGCTGTAATAAACAGGGTTATTTGTCTTGGCCAGCATTGTGTTCTCTTTCTGACCTTCGGTATGACATCATATACCAGCCTTCCTCCCAGCAAACACAAAGATGCCGGGCATCCATCGGGCCGCTGCTGTTAGCCGTTTTGTCCAGCAGCGGTCCGCCGCTATTCGGCCTCGTCGGCTCCGTCAATAAAGTGGTCGTCGTTATTGCTGCTGGGCTGGCAGTATGGTCCGCTGTTGGCCCAACGCCGGGTGGCCATCAATGCCATATTGGTCGCGTGTGGCCCATGTAATTGCCAGTACGTGCCCATATACGGTTATCCATCGGCCCTTTGCCGTTTGGCCGACGATAGCCGCTCTCACCGACGTAGGGCTGGTTATGGTTATTTATTTCTATATTGAATTCATTTTTATGTTAATATTGCATATATTGTTAAATTTAATATAGAAGTATTGGAAATCCATCAAATTAATATTGAATGTATTTTTGTGATTTTAAAAGACAATTGTTATATTCATGTAATTATCAAATATCATTAAGTGCCTTTTTAGTTCTTAATTATATAAGATTAAAAAATATGAATTATTAACTCATATTTTAAATCATTTTTTTGACAATCATATTTAAATTTTATAGTTTAATTTTAATAATCTAAATTTTATTTAAATAACTTTTAAACTCTGTTTTTAAAATATTTTGTTATCACAGAATCTTTCCTTATTTATAAATTTTTTTTAAAAAAATTCTTCTGTAAGCAAGTGTCATTTTATTGCTAAAACTGAGCTTGAAAGGTATAAAAGAATTCCAGTTGTTTTATGATAATTTTATAGAATTATTTTAAAGTACACACACATATATATTTTCTTTCTTTATAAATTAATATTTCATTTTCCAAATCAGTTAACTCCATGCAACAAGATGTTGAGAAAAATGATAAAAAGTATATTAACATTTTTCATTACTTATAAAAATTAACAAAACTAAAGCCATAAATAAGTGAAATGTCTCCAAGCAAAAAGATGTTGAGAAAAATGATACAAAATGATTCAGATTAAGATTTTTTTTACTTGTAAATATTGACACAACAAAAACCACATATAAGTGAAATATCTAAATATTAATGGAATTAGCAATTTTTATTTATGATAATACTGAAAATAAAAGTATCTACTATTTTTATTTACATTTGAAAATAATTTTTGCAAAATTTTTTAACATTCTTAATTTACAAGTTTTTTCTTTTATTTTTGTAGTCCAATTTCCGAATTAGTACTCATGGAACAAATTTCTCCTTTTGTGAAGATTCACTTTGTTGTAATACTCTGAAAATAAAAAAAACAGAATTGTTAAACTGATTCAATTTAATTACAAAAATAGAAACAGCAGGATGTTAATAACAACCCAAGTAAAAAACAGAAAAAATTGAGTTGATATGTTTATATAAATCAGGTGAAACTTCATGCATAACACTTATTTTCACATATTTAGGTATTATTTCACAGTATAAATTATTTGAATAAGGAGAATACAACATAACTATTTTTAAACTTACAATATTTAACAATTAAATTTACAATCAAAGCAAAACAAGCCAAGCAATTGAATAGTTAAAATAATTTAATATATATATATATATAGTCCAAGGGTTTAATTCCGCACTTTAGTTGTGAATGCCTATAATAGTGTCAATCTCCATTCAGAATTAACAACTCATAAAAAATGAATATTACTAATACAATTTTTTATGATGTAATCTTTTACTTAATTTCAGTTTTATCTCTTTAAAAAAGGGAGAATGGTTATTTGTAACATTATGCCCACAATGAGCATGCTTGGGAACTAAACACTGGGTGTTTTGCGTTATGCTGAGCACCTAATCAGGACACGTGTTTCGCAGACCATGGGCTCTCGGTCAGGAAAACAGATAGGTACTGTAGGCCTTGGCCCACCTGGTCTGTTGTGCCAGAGTTTAGTTTTACTTAATATCCATATTGATATTTCATATATATATATATATATATATATATATATATATATATATATATATATATATATATATATATATATATATATATATATATATATATATATATATATATATATATATATATATATATATATATATATATATATATATATGTATATATATATATATATATATATATATATATATATATATATATATATATATATATATATATATATATATATATATATATATATATATATATATATATATATATATATATATATATATATATATATATATATATATATATATATATATATATATATATATATATATATATATATATATATATATATATATATATATATATATATATACACATTACAATAAATAACACCAAGTAATAAATGAAAAATCAACACATTCATCAATTTTGACAATTCTTTGATTAAAAGTAGAGACAAATAATTGGGTTAAATGAAAATGATTTCAGCTGAATGACTTAATAGAAATTCTAAGCATCTGACTTCAAAAATTCAATGCAATGTTTTAAATAGAATCTTACAATTTCAAGATAATAAAAGTAAGTAATTAATTTATAACATAAACTTTGTGTTTCATGCTTTAAAAAATCATATTTTGAGCTAATAAAAAATTGTTAATAAAATGTACATCAATGACTATCAAATTATATTTTACACATAAACTACGATTGCAGATAAGTAAAGTTTATGATATCATAGTAATTAAAATAAATACTGATGAATTTTAAAACATATTGACAATCTCAAATTATTTATACAATATTCTATGCTTAATCTTATTAGCATGAAATTTAGTTTTTTTTTACAAGTGATTACAGATTGATGGAAAAAATTACATCAATTAATGCAAAAGATTTATAAATTTTGAATACATGCATTCTAGTTGTTGCCCAGTAAAATTTACAGCACAAGTAATTAATATAATTATGAATTTTTTAGAAGAAAAATGTTTTACATAACTTTATAATTCTTATTTTACACAAAGTATTAAATTTTATTTACTATATAACTATATTTACTGGTTAATAGTATCTATAATTACAATTATTTGGAAATCTTATATTAACTACATTTAATTATATTAAAATTAAATTATTTGTTAATATTATTTACAATTATAATTATTTGCAAGAATTATATTATTTACAAATATTAATTACAATTATTTGTTAATACAAATAACTAAAAAATTGTAACACAAGGAAATAAATTATTTGGTTTGTAATTACCAATGATATGGAAAAATGTGTATTTATGGTTAGATATTGTCACTGATCAAGACTACATATAAGCATAAAATACCTATTAAAATAGATATTGTTCATCATAATTATATCACTTAACACACAGATGTAATTTATTAAATATGAAAATGAAATGAATAAAGTTCATTTTTTTATTCTTACATATTTTAAAAAAACTGTTTAAAAATAATCTTAATGAATGATTAAATAAGTTCGATTTTACATTCGAGGCTTACAGTAAATGCATATCAACACATTGCAAAGATTGACTTATTTATCAAATGTTTTCTGGATATTCTTATCATTTTTTAAAAAAAATGTTTTCGAAAATGAGTTAAAGTAAAACTATATATGTCATCACATTATAACATTTTTTTAAAAATTTTTACAACTGATTAATTTGCATAGTCAGAACTACTCAATTTGTAAATTAAATTTCCCGTTACAAAAAAATTTCTTATGAAAAAAACTTATTTCACTTTGAATATATAAAATATATAAAAAAAGCACTTAAAAGATTTCAGAAATTGATACACTGTTCTTAATTTAATGATTAAAAAAGAGTTCAGCAATATTTCAAAATTTATTGTACATTTAAATATTTTAGATATATTACTTAGATACATATTACTCTTTAAACATCGGTATTACTCACTGGCAATGAGGAAACTGATTCACTTAAAGAGTTGTCTGGGTCTGCGGTATTGTTGCTGTTCTCGAGAAGTCATAAGCCTTTGATGGAGACCACATCTAATAAAAAATATCTATTAGTTCCAAGTGAAAGTTAATTTTAAACTAAATGTTTTTTGACTTTATGTATGCAGAAGATAAAATATGCTCAATTGGGCTATGTTGGTTATTGAGGAAAAGGAAAATGTCTTAAAACTTAAAATTAATTAGTTACACGAAAATATATAAAGGTCACTTTACAGTATAATATATTTATACAAATGTTATTGATAAAAAAATTTTCTATAACAAATTCAAGTTTTGAAAGAAGCCCAAAAAAGAATAAAATGTCTAAATAAAGACTGAACTATTTCCTTTATGTATAATTTGGCACTATTATTTTCTTTTCTAAGTTTTGATTTCACAATCATTTGCAAGCTGATCCAACATGTAACACAGCTGTAAAACAACACATCCAACATGTTAATGAATGAAATATCAATTTTAAATGCTTAACTGATAAACAACATTAAACTTAAATTGTATTCTTTTTTATAATAAAGCGATTAAATTATTCTCAAGATGGATATCACAAAATTTTGCCTCTTTGATAACAAGTGGTGTTTTGAATAATTTTGACCAACATCTGGACTTTAAATTTATTCGTTTTATGTTATAAATTATAATAAGAAAAACAACAAACACAAAATAATGTCTACTATCAAAATTGACTTTAACCTCTGTATTTTCTGTAAAATACTCAAATAAAACTCAAAACAAAAGAGATTGTGCAATTAAAAACAGTTAATAAATTTAGCAATGTATACATATATATGTTTAGACGATTAACCCAATTATGCTTACTATATTAAAACAAAATAAACATGCAGTTTACAAATGCAATATCTTAAACATTATTCGTTATTATTTTGAAATTGTGTAGTGAATTTCAAAATTAGAAGTACCTCTGAAATCCAAACAGATAAACTTTTAAACTATTTCTCCGCTAAAGTGAAGAGATGGGTACAAAGGGTAAAATGCGCCAAGCAGGCGATAAAGTGGTGCGATAAGTTCGTCAAACTGGTTTAACGGTTCGGATTACGTATGTATGACCTACTTTTTGTTTATTGGGTAACGTGATCGCGTGACATGCGCGTTTTGTATGTAACCCTTGAAACTATTTTAGAATAATATTTAATAATTGAGTTTCAATATTCGAATTTTGGAGTTTGTGTGCTGCTATCGATAATTAACTATGGATGAGAATGTTTTGAACTTACGTTTTTTTTTATTTAGAGCGTGATGGTAGTAAGAAAGTAAGTATATAAATTTTTAAGTTGTGTGTATTGCATGTTAGTGTTAGAATGTGCCGCGTACTGATATTTTTTTTATGTGGGTGCCATTGCTCGGTATATTAAAATTCCAGTTTAAACAAAATGTGAAATTTGTTAACGTTCGAAATTTAGTTTTATTGCCGGTTGGCACTGCAGTAGGTAGCGCTACACTGATGTTTTTTTAAGGTGGGCGCCATTGCTCGGTATATTAAAATTCGAGTTTAAACAAAAATTGAAATTTGTTATCGTTCGAAATTTAGTTTTACTGCCCGGTTGGCACTGCAGTAGGTAGCGCTACACTGATGTTTTTTTAAGGTGGGCGCCATTGCTCGGTATATTTAAAATCAAGTGATAAAAATTTCCTTTCTATTTATTCAAATTTTAAAACTTCTACTGTATTTAATTGTAATGAAATATTCAACTTTTTAATATTTGGAATTCGAAAAAAGTAAGAAGTTATTTGAAAATTAATTAACATCACAAAAAGCTCTTATTTGGAAAAAATAGTCTTTGCTAATAAAATAAAAATTAGCGCTTAAACTAATTGTCTTAATTTTGCTGGCCAACAGCTTCAGGGCCAACAATGGCCAAAATCTTTTGTCCCACTACTTATCATCCAGGACCAGCCCGGTTTATTTTGGCCAGCACTCATCCGTGGCCGTAATGGCCGGAGCTGGGCCATCAAACAACCATGAGCGGCTTGCCGTGGCCAACAGAAAACCGGCTTGGCCAGCAGTGGACCAGATTTTTGCCGGCAGTTTGTGTTTGCTGGGCTTTTTCTGCCAGATCCCAAATTGCCTGCCATTTTTGATAAGCTTCTTCTGCTGAAGTCTCCTATAGAAGGAGCCTGGCGTTGGGAAGACGACACATGGGCTTTCGTGTATTGTTGCCTCTTTGCCCAAGCTATCTGCCAGCTCATTGCCTTCAAAGAACACGTGGACCTTTTTTTTAACGCAACAATTACTTTTCGAAAAGCTAAATGCCATATAAAGCATTGTTTTCCCCAATTAAGTGCATACTTCATGGAGTTAAGACACAGGAAATATTCTCAAATTTTAAAACTGATTCTCATTTCAATATTTTTCATTAATTTGAAAATCTTCATTCGTTGCTAAAAATTGTAAAAACTAAATGATATGTAAGAAAAAATATAACATGTTGAGAAAAATTAAAAATTGGAAGAGAGAGTACACAAAAAAATTTAAAGTATTATGTTAGGTTGGAATAATGTGTGCAGTTGAAACATGAATTTTTAATAACAATAAAATGTTTTATTTCTGAAACCTCCCAGGAGTCCATTTTATAAAGTTTCGGTAAAATTAAGACGTTTGCAGAATCCTTGTGCATACATGGAATTCAAATTTTTATGCAAATTCTGTATCTAAGTTTTGCTTTAAATAGCACTGTAATTATTTTATAAAAATCTCTTATCAAATAAAAAATATTTTATAATTATTTATCAACAGATATGATTTATAAAAAATATATGTAAATAAAACACTATTTTCCCTAAAATTTTAAGGAAAAGCATCTCGAAAAATAATCTTTTTAATCTGAAGGTATAACTGAAAGTTATAATCTGTCATCAATATTCTGAAACTAGCTTTTGTTTTTAAAGCCATTGTAATCCGAGCACTTTTTTAAAATTCTATTTTGTATGGAAAAAATCTTTTCCCGTTCTTAAATAAGTTTTTATAGTGTTAATGAAAATTTAAGAAATATTTTCATCCCTTAAGGCTTAGTACTTTTCAACATTCTTGTAAATTTGAGAACGACTATTTTTGTTCATTGAGACTGATGATCAGAAACAAGTTCTATTTATATATATATATATACATATATATATATATATATATATATATATATATATATATATATATATATATATATATATATATATATATATATATATATATATATATATATATATATATATATATTACTTTTTCTGTAGTATTCCAAATATACTGATTTACAAACATAAGAAAATTATAATTAAATAAAAATATAAAATTGCAACATAAAGTGAAAACGATTGATAGTTAGAAATCAGCAATAAAATCTTAAAATTTAACAATTAATCTTGAAAAGTAACAATAATCTAAAATTTAATTAATGTTTCACAAAAGATTAGGATAGTATTTAATCCGATTGGTTGCTCATTTCTTAATTGAAACTACAATGTTTACGCAAAAACTGCAGCCCTTCCCGTAAAAATATTCGCATATTATAAAATTTAAATTTTTAAAATAATAACAATGCTTTGATATCCGCGAGCTATGAAATAGAAATTAAATAAGTCACGGATTTTTTTTTTCAAACAAGTTCCTTCACACATACAAAAGCTGTTTTCAAGTAACAACAGTTTACATTGTTTAAAATTTAGCTTATTTATGATTGTTGTTATTATCAGTATTTAAAATTTAGCTTATTGTGCTTCGACATTATGATAAACAGTAGAATTCCAATTTTTAATCAATTGGGACAGGATCCCATTTGGAAAATTCAAAGATTTCGTTAAATTGATTTTTTTATGAAGAAAAAATCCACTTGCTTGCTGAACATCTATTTAGAGTAAACTTTTTCATTGCTTTCTTGCATTTTCTGGAAAATAATTTGCGCATCCACTTGAGAGTGAAAATTTGCGTATGGTCAAACTCAGTCTGACCGTCCATCCACTTCAAAAGCAGTTTTAAAGCGGGCAAATGCTTCACTGATGGTCTCGTGTCTGCTTCAACTTGGACATTAAGGTAATCCTTTTAATCAACACTTTGGATAAACTTACCATCATCTACAATTTAAGATCTAGGGTCTCACTTATATAACCCATTCCCCTATACCTTCAGCACTGTCATCTGATCATCCAGATATTTTAAGAGAATGTTTTGGAATTCCTCAAGTGACATCTCTCTCTCTCGCATTGTCATCTTCTCTTTCTTTTAACTTTCCTTTACTTGAGCCTTCTCAAGAAAAGGAGAGGCTTCTCTTTTTCCTTCTCTTTTTTAGTCTAATTTATTTTACTGAAATATTGAAAGCGACTTCGATAAAATCAGTGATTCGGATGGGAGCTTCGAATAACTGGAGTTCTACTGCACAAAAATGAATTTTTAAAAACAATTATTTATATAGTAATATTATTTACATAAATTATTACTATTCCAAAGAACAATTTATTTTAGCTGTCTTTATATTATAAATATTAGTTATTGAAAATTATGAACGATTATCTAGAATAATGTATTTCATTAATAATAAATATTTTCTAAGATAAAAATAGGTTACTCAAAAAATGTTATTTACCAATAAATCAAATCTTAGGTTTGGAAATGATTTTGACAGGTGAAAATCTTCAACTATATTTACAATCAATAGAGATACAGAAAATATAGATTATTAGAAACAATAAATTCAGCATATAATTTAATTAAGAATATCAATTAAATTTGACTTAAAACTTCCTTTACTTGCTCATAAATTGTATCAGAAAATATCAGAATGGAAAAAGTATTACATGTTGTTATTATACTATTTTAGTAAAACTATTTTTAAAATTCTATTATAATAATATGCAATTATTCTCTTTGGACATAATTATGTATACAAATAATTATATCCAACAAAAATATACAATTAAATAATTTTAATTTTTTTAAATTTTATGCAATAAAACACTTAGTTTTTTAAAAGAGATTGTTTCATATACATCACTATAAAATGTTCCATTCATCTTCTTATTATGTGTTAATAGTTATTTTAATAAAAGTATGAATATTTGCAAATTTTTTAACTCAATAAATTACTGAAACAATATTAGTTTCCTTAATTTTATATAGTTTATTTTACATACTATAACACCACAAGAAAAAGTATTTGTTTTTATATATACAATACTCATTCATACAAGACAAAATGGCAGTTCTTAATTTGAAAATAAATATTATATTTTAATGCCTATCACATATGGTTTCTTAGTAAATAAATACACCGATCAAGTATTCTGGATTTCTGTCATTTTCCCCCTTTACGAATAACTGACATTTAAAATGTTAAAATTCTTACTCTTGGCCAATTATTTCCTAAAGTAAAGTTTCCTAAATGTTGCCAAGATGCATTTTCGGCACATTTACCTCACAAACATTTTGTTAAATACTGTAAAATTCTGATAAGAAAAGTAAACTTCAGCGAAGCTGAGATTCATTTATAATTTTAAGGCGCACTTGATGTGCTTCTCCATTTACAATGTAACTTGCCAAGCGAATATCTTGAAACCAAATATTTTGAATTCTTTTAGGGATATAAAATTATATTCCCTATACAAATATAAGGAAAGTACTAAATATCTGCATCATAAAATGATATTCCATAAAATTAGTTTTATTAATAAATTTAATTGTAAATCATTAAAACATAATTATCTTAATTTGAAAATTGTCGTTGATGTTTTCTGAAAAGCAAGATTTTTAAAAAATACGAAATAAAAAAGAAGCAATTATATAAATACTGTGTTTTACGTTTACATATATCATAATTCAGTAGAACTCCAACGATCCGAACTCCATATATTCGAATAACTTTTAGAATTTCAGAAAAATATAAGTAGACTGATGAAGAGACGGAAAATGAATAAAAAGAAAAAGATGGAAAAAAATGAAAAATGAGATTAGGGAGAAGGTGAGAATGAGAAAGAGAGAAACGTGTCACTTGAGGAATTTAGAAACATTTTTTCAAGAACTCTTAAATGACGAGAACTTAATGCTGAAGATATAAGGGGAAGATTAGGAGTCAGACACTGGATTTAAAATGGTGGTCAACTTATTGAAAGTGTTTAGGAAGAAATGATCTCAATGACAAAGCTGAAGCAGATACGAGACCTTCAGTTATTGAAGCATTTGCCGTCTTTGAAGGGGATGGAGCGTCCACCTGGGTGTGCCACCTGTCAAGCGGATGTTCCACTTTGTTGTGCGAAAACGGATGAAGGCAGTGAAGCTGCTGATTTATTCAGCAAGCAATGGCTTTCATTTAACACTGTATATATTAATGTACACCAATTGTGATTACCTCAACAAGTAAAAGTGCTGCCTTTTCATCAAATTCTTTTTATTTAAAAGCATATAGATTTTCTCCCATTTTTTTCAACTTAAAATAATCAGTTAAAAGGGACCCTTATTATGAAAATATCAAATTAACCGATTTTTTGACTATCCAAATGAAATTTGGTCCCTTGATTCGGATAACGTGAGATTTGTAATGAATTTCAGCAATCATCCTTTGTGACGAGGGTGTTTGGGGGATTTCCAGGTCCATTCTCAGCGACTCGTGAATATAAACTTATGTTTTTTAATATTATTCCATGGAGCAATAAAACATGACGGATGCTAAAAACTATGGTATTTAATTTCTACTAAATTGTATCAAATATCCGAATGCATAAATTAATTGCACCAACATAATAAAGGAATAAAATAATAGTACATTTCAGGATGTTAGACTTTTAAATAAGTGATTTTTTAATTTGCTTTTGTTTTATATATTATTAAAAACAATGAAACAAATCTAATAAAACTTTACAAGTTCTTCCCATTGCCACATTAAAATTTTTTAAACGAGAAATGTTACACTATAAAATAACCAAAAAAAAATTCATTAGTAAATAAAAATTTAGCTTAAATTAATAATCAACATTTCATAGTATTGAAGGCGTTAACTTTCAGATCAGCGAATAAGTGTGTGTGATTTTAATATATTTATTTATGATATAAAATTTTGATAATGCTTGGAATGAAGGTTAATAATAAGAAATCTCATAGAAATCTTGAAAACTTGTACAATGAAGAATGTGAAGAGATGACTCAAAATACATTCTGCTATATATATATATATATATATATATATATATATATATATATATATATATATATATATATATATATATATATATATATATATATATATATATATATATATATATATATATATATATATGTGTGTGTGTGTGTGTAACTTAACTTAAATGTTCATGTGTAAAATGAACTGTTTAATATATACATGCATGAAAAAGTTTAAGGAAATAGTAATATATATATATATATATATAACAGTTAAGATATATATCAATTCTAGATATATATACATAATATAGATATCAATTTAAAGAAAATATTGAAACTATGGCATTAATCAAGACATTATTTCCAATGTTTCAAGATTTGAATTCCAATATCACCTTCTTTACAACAATTCGTACAAAAAGTTATGTTTTAATAATGATGTAACTGAGATACAATTTGATTCATTAAAATCATTTACAGAAAGCCTGAATGTAATTTGAATTGTTGACCGATAACCGTATCTTAAAACTGATTCATTTTCTAACTAAATCTATGGTTTGTTTACTATTCAAGAGTCATTTTTGCACATGGGGCCTTGTAAGACTGGGAACCAGTTGCCAAAAGGCTATGAAAAAACTCAATCATAAGGATGGAATCGAATCCTTGAACTAGCAAATCGAAAACAAGAGTTGTTGTTGTTGTTGCTTACTAATGACACTTGGACAAGGCAAGCTCGCTATGCTATGCGAATTAAGTCGATTGGGAGCGTCTTTCGTTTTAATCAGAACACCATGAAGGTGGAAGTACGACTTTTCTTTACACACATGCTATAGGTACCCGTTTATAGGGTAGGCAACCATTCACACCTCATTCATACAAGGAAAGGACAAAGACATGATAGATAGAGAGAAAAAGTACATCCATGCCCGAACCGGGATTTGAACCCAGAACCTCCTTATCCGTAGTCAGGCACGCTGACCACTAGACAAGTTGGTCGAAGAAAGCAAGAGTATTACTACTTTTCGACCATTTTGTTACCTGTATCCTTGGTAACGTCATACATTTTTGTTATTTTTAAAAACAATATTTATTTGGAGGTTGAAATACTAAGTAGTGTGTGTTAAAATTTTTCCTGCATTACTTCATAATTTTTATGTTTAAGTTATCTAAATAACTCTCAATTTTTTTAAGAAAATTAATTTTTACTGTTAATAAAACTTTAAATTTTCACAGGTTGTCACAATTTTTTTTATTTATTTGATTTAATTTATAACATGGAACGAAGTTTTTAAAAATCTAATTTTTTGTAACTTTCTTACAGAATTCGTCATTTTATAATTAGCTGTTCTTTAAAAACTCTTTGTTAGCCAATAAAGAAATAATTTAATGTTCATTTCGAATAACTTATAGGAATGTTGTGAAAATGATTTTATGAAAATGTAATTTAATTTGAAAAAAATTGGAAACGCTGGTTTTTATATAATTGAGAATCAGAAATTTTTTCATGTGTTTGAAAAGCTGAAACAGAGTATTCTGCCTTTAACTGATAAAATAAGTGAGCTAATTGTGTACAATGAAATACTATGCTCTCAATGAATATACTTTATGTTGCTGAGGTGAGAAATGCATGGTAATTACTGAAATGATAAACTCGTCTGCATGACAATATTTTATAAGGAATTAATTGAGATTACTATGAAAATAATTGAATAAAACCATCACATACTAAGCAGCCATTTATAAAAGAGGGTGCGCGGTGGCTCTTTGCGATCTTGTGGCAAAACTCCAAAGTTCAATACTCGGGATGGTTAATGTCGACTCAGCATTTCAACCCCTTCAATGGGTTTATGAACTGAGTACCAGGCGTGCTTGGGAACGAAACACTGGGGGTTTCGCATTAGGACTGAAAGCCTAACCGGGACATACGCTTCGCTCTCCAGGGACTCTAGTTCAGAAAAACAGAGCCGCGTATTGTAGGCCTTTGCCCACATTGGGCTGTAGCGCCAAGGTATAATTTTAGTTTACATTCAGGTTTCTTGTAAAAGTGTTTGAGATCAAGAATTTTTCCTAAGCTTTTTTTTTAACTAATTAATATATAAAATACTTAAACATAAATGATAAATATTTAAAACTTGTCATCTGAAGCTCAAAGTGTGTGAAACAAAAATAATATATTTTATGAAAAATTCTGTGAAAAAATAAATTTATGAAAACATTATAAATTTCATGAAAAAATTATAAGAAATTTTAATTTTCTTAAAGTATTGAACAAAATTATTTATATTTAATTAACTTTATTTTTATCGGCAATTTGAAGGAAAAAGTATAGTCATAGAATGAGATATTATAAATTATAGACTGAATATTATCAATAAATATTGTGAATCACATTTAAATTGATGTTTTAGTATTATTCAAAAGCAAAAATAAAATGATGCAATGTTTTCATATATATTTTGTAATAGAAATGTATTTTACATCATGTTTAAAGTATTGAAAAACAAACAAAACTAACAATAAATATTTGATAAACATTTAAGTAACTGTGTCTTGAACATATAATATTTTAATGGATTACATATTGGACTCTAAATCTTATTTTGCCTCTCGCCCACTTTGAGAATATATTTTTGTTAAAGAACCAAATTTCTTTTTACTTGTGATACAGAAACAGCTATTTCCACGAATGTATTTAAACATGTAATATTATATACTTCAGATGTTGACAAAATAGGACTCTATCTTATTTCTTTATTTAAGGAAGACTGTTTCAAGGTGATCGAAGCGTATATTTAATTATACTGATAAGAAGTTTTACTAGACTTTTGAGAAATAAAATTTTAAACTTAACTTATGATAAAGTTGATTTTGAAGAATTTTAACAAGTGTGTTAATATCAGATTCAATTTTAGTTAAAAACAGTTGTAAGTAATAAGACGCCGATATCTCTTTTTAGTTACCAATATTGCTACAGCACTATGTCCACGTTCAGCTAAATATAAAGCTAAAAATGCTGGCAGAAATCGTTGAACAATCAACCATTATCCTGAGTACAGTTGCCAAATCAAATTCTGCAGTCAAAATTCTTGATAGCCATTCTTGATTTAATTTTCAATTCCTCATCTGCCGTCAATTCTACTAATTCTTAAAACTAGGATGATACCGCTGTATTGAAATTTGTAAAGTGGTACTAAATCCCAATCGGTATGTGCATGTTTAAAATATCTTGAAATCGATCATTTTAGTCATTCCCGAATGTTGATAGTAAACACGCAAGTCTGACCGTGTCTGGTATCGCTGATAAATATAGGAATTTATAAAATCGATGCTGCCAAAATTTATTTTATATAATATTATGGACACGGAGGAATTAATGATATTTTTAGTCTTAATCAATTTTAAATCGTTAAATTGAAGTTGGAGATTAACATCATTAAACAATTTATACAATATGCAATACCGTTCTTTAACGATCAGTTTGTCATGAATTTCTTTGTCTTTTTTTCCTAGGAAATCTATCATTGACCCAAACACACAGATTGTAAAATCGAGTTAAGCATTTGTCTTTTGACAACTTCTGTGTGAAGTAGCTATCCACTGAAATTTCCTGATTGGCAAGGTGAAGCTGATTAAATAATCTGCCATACAATGATTTACTTCTGATTTTATTATGAACTCTGATAACATATTGTTATATTGTTTGGAAATAAATACCGGACATAAATAACGCAATTCAGAGCAAGAATTTCAAACATTTTAAGCGTGATATGAAGACTTTATGACACTTTGTCGTAGTTGGTATTCCATTCATAGCAATTGAAAAAATATTATTAAAGGAAATTTCTTTTTGTCAATAAAATTTCTAGCGCATCAAATATGATTTCACATTTTGCATCTGTTTACAAATTAAGCAATAGTTCTGACATATTTTTTTATCTTTGGTAAACTCCACGTATGATGATAACAACACTTCATTGATTGTTAAACTGAAATCATCCAGCGGAATTGAAGATTAACAAGTCAAAAAATTATTTCAAAATGACTTTTCAATGTTTCCAGCCATCTCATCATATTTGAACAGAGATATTATTTTAAAGAATTTTTCGCATTATATTTGCATCTGGTTTATGGAACACAGTAGTTGCTGCACCATCATGCTTCCCTGCACATAGTCCTGAGTTGACATCTACCAGTTAGATAGAAGAATCAGGGTGGAGTCTTAGTGATTTTGAAGCAGGGACCAAGTAGAAGACCCCCAATACTTGGCCTGCCACCCCCAGAAACATTATTTCACTTGCAGGACATTGCGACTACGCACAGTTTAACGCTAACCAAGCCGCTTTCAGCAAACATGACGAATTTGAGATTAAGATTCGAACTGGAGCATATTGGTAATTACTTCTTAAATTGCTATTGAGGAAGTTTTAATAAAAAATTAAAAATTCCCCAATAGTATGTGACTCAGCAACCAACAAGAAGATATTGTGCGAAACTCTGAATCTTCATTTTCATTTTGTTCAGAAGCTGATGAAATTTTTTAATATAGTTGTCTGATTTTCAAACTTCTTTTTTCTTGCCTATAAATATATATATATATATATATATATATATATATATATATATATATATATATATATATATATATATATATATATATATATATATATGTATATATATATATATATATATATATATATATATATATATATATATATATATATATATATATATATATATATATTGTAGAACAGTGTGCAGAACATGGAATAATTTAATTATTATGGGGTGCGCTACTCCACTTTCCCAACTGAATTGTATTTTGGTGTGGAGTCCTACTGCCTCAGTACACACACGTCATAGGTACTCGTTTATAGGGTAGGCAATCATTCATAACTGATTCATAGAAAGAAAGGACAAGGAAAGTATTTGAACCCAGAACCTCCCTATCAGCCGTCAGGCACCCTGACCACTAGACAAGTTGGGCGGCTTGTTTTTAATATAGTTGATAAATTAACACTGAATTTAATTAGGCGTTTTACTATTTAAAAAGAGAATAGGCTTTAAAGATAGTTTTATATAGAAGCAATATTCTATAGATAGTCTAGATAGAAACAATAAGTTTTCCTGCTCTCATCAGTGCTTGGAATAGAATCTGGAAACCTTCTTTCTTCCTGCTTAACTATAATGTCATTACATGAGCTAATTTCTGTGCAAATAATTTATTTTTTAGTATGCGTTAATTCTCTATATTTTTTGTGCATCAAACTACTTGTAAAAAACGTGTACTGCCACAAAGTAATTTTTTAACCAAAATTTTAATAAATTTTTGAGGAAGAAAAAATTAGTTCAGCTTAACTTTTTCAAACAAACTATTTACGAATAACAAGTTTTTTTTATAATCGGTCAATACATTCTTTTGAAATAATCTTATTTTCATCGTAGATAAAGGAAGGTTATAATCCTTAAGGAAGATTAAGAACAAAGTTCTGCTTCCAGAATTAGGGTAATCCATTAATGAATTATTAAAAAATTATAATTGAATTAGAAAAATAAACCTTTTATGTGGTTTATTATATCTTTTCATAAAGTTAAAGAAAACATTATTTATTATATTTACACCATTACATAAACACCTTTACCAATTTACAAAGTCTGATTGTGATGACAATATTATCCTAGATATAATATTGTCAGAATTATTTTTATTTACTTTTGATTTTCCTTAATATTTTTCAATATCATTGGTAATTACAAGCCAGATAATTTATTTCCTTGTGTTACAATTTTTTTAATAATTTTATTAACAAATAATTGTAATTATAAATTCTATTAGTAAGTAAATATAGGTAATATGTTTTTGTCAGGTAGTACTTGGTTGACGACCCTCTTCTGGTTTTGGATTATTGTAGAGTGTACAACGTCATGGACCTGGTCTAGCACTGCTGGCCTTTAGGGGCATGCAACAACAACAACATTATTTTTAAAGTAAAGTAACAAATTATTGCTTATATTTATTATTGATGGCTATGTTGCTAATATTTCATTTTATACATTAGCTTTGAAGATTGTGTTTCTAACATCTCCCCACTCCATTGTAAAGTGTATCTATTTAAACTATAGTCCAGAATCAATAACTTATTTTCTAATAATATTGGATTAAATATAAATTTAATACTTAGTGTAAAATAAACATTATAAAGTTTTGTAAAACATTTTTACTTCTAAATAATTCATGATTATGATAATTACTTGTGATGTAAATTTACTGGGCAACAACTGGAATGCATGTATTCAAAATCTGAAAATCATTTGCATTAATGGACGTAATTTTTTTCATTAATCTGTAATCACAGGTGTATAAAAAATAAATTCCATGTTAATAAGATTTTGCATAGAATATTGCATAAATAATTCGAAATTATCAATATATTTTAAAATTCATCAATATTTATTTTAATTACTATGATTTTATAAACTTTACTTATCTGTAATTGTAGTTGTGTGTAAAAAATAATTTGGTAATCATTGATGAATATTTTATTAACCATTTTTTATTAGTTCAAAATGATTTTTTAAAAGCATGAAATACAAAGTGTATGTTATAAATTAATTACATTCTATTATAACCTTGAAAATGTAAAATTCTGCTTAAAACATTACATTGAATTTTTGAAGTCAGATGTTTAGAATTTCTATTAAGTCATTCAACTGAAATTGTTTTCATATAACCCAATTATTTGTCTCTATTTTTAATCAAAGAATTGTCAGAATTGATGAATGTTGATTTTTCATTTGTTACTTAATGTTATTTATTATAATGTGTATGTATATTGAAATATCAATATGAATATAAACTATAAAACTAAACTCTGGCAGGACAGACCACATGGGCCAAGGCCTACAGTGCCTATTTTCCTGACCAAGAGCCCCTGGGTTGCGAAGCACATGTCCTGATTAGGTGCTCAGCATAACGCAAAACACCCAGTGTTTTGTTCCCAAGCATGCTCATTGTGGACATAATGTTACTAATAACCATTCCCCTTTTTTTAAAGAGATAAAACTAAAATTAAGTAAAAGATTCCATCATAAAAGAATTGTATTAGTAATTTTTTTATGAGTTATTAATTCTGAATGAAAATTGACATTATTATAGGCATTCACAACCTATTCAAGTGCTTGGCTTGTTTTGCTTTGACTGTAAATTTAATTGTAAAATATTGTAAGTTTAAAAATAGTTGTGTTGGATTCTCCTTATTCAAATAATTAATACTGTGAAATAATACCTAAATACTAGAAAATAAGTGTTATGCATGAAGTTTCTCCTAATTTATATAAACAGCTCAATTTTTTTCTGTTTTTTACCTGGGCTGTTATTAACATCCTGCTGTTTCTATTTTTGTAATTAAATTGAAATAGTTTTACAATTCTGTTTTTTTATATTTTCAGAGTATTACAAAAAAGTGAAAATCTTCACAAAAGGAGAAATTTGTTCCAGAGTACTAATTCGGAAGGTGGACCACAAAAATAAAAGAAAAAACTTGTAAATTAAAAATGTTAAAAAAAATTTGCAAAAATTATTTTCAAATCTAAATAAAAATAGATATTTTTTTTATTTTCAATATTATCATAAATAAAAAATGTTAATTCCATTAATGTTTAGACATTTCACTTATATATGGCTTTTGTTGTGTTAATTTTTATAAGAAATAAAAAATCTTAATCTGTATCCTTTTGTATCATTTTTCTCAACATCTTGTTCATGGAGACATTTCACTTATTTATAGCTTTGTTTTCTTAATTTTTATAAGTAATAAAAAGTGTTAATCTTTATACTTTTTATCATTTTTCTCAACATCTTGTTGCATGGAGTTAATTGATTTGGAAAATAATTCTATAAAATTATCATAAAACTGGAATTCTTTTATACATTCAAGTTCAGTTTTAGCAATAAATTGACACTTGCTTACACAAGAATTTTTTTAAAAAAATTTATAAATAATGAAATTCTGTAATAACAAAAATTTTAAAAACAGAATATAAAAGTTATTTAAATAAAATTTAGATTAAAATAAAACTATAAAATTTAGATAGCATTTTCAAAAAAATGATTTAAAATATGAGTTAGTAATTCATATTTTTTTAATCTTTATATAATTAAGAACTAAAAAAGCACTTAATGATATTTGACAATTACATGGATAACAATTGTCTTTTAGAATCACAAAAATATATTCAGTATTAATTTGATGGATTTCCATATTAACTTTAACAATATATACAATATTAACATAAATAATGAATTCAATATTTATAGAAATAAATAACCATAACCAGCCCTACGTCGGTGAAAGCGGCTATCGTCGGCCAAACGGCAGAGGGCCGATGGATAACCGTATATGGGCACGTACTGGCAATTACATGGGCCACATGCGGCCAATATGGCATTGATGGCCACCCGGCGTTGGGCCAACAACGGACCGTACTGCCGGCCCAGCAGCAATGACGACGACCACTTTATTGACGGAGCCGACGAGGCCAAATAGCGGCGGGCCGCTGCTGGCCAAGACGGCTGACAGCAGCGGCCCGATGGATGCCCGGCATCTTTGTGTTTGCTGGGTACATCTCCTTAGACTGTCTTTTTTTTCCCCTTTCTGATGATTCTCAGATAGAAAATTTATAATTAAGATAGAGGAAAAACATTTAAAATATTTAAATGATATTTTAAATTAAAAAATTAGAACATCAAAAAATTAAAAGTGTTTGCTAGTCTTAAATCGTAAATTTTTATTATTAAATTAAAATAAACTGCTTTTCATGAAAAGTCCTTTTTTCTTAGACAATCTTATGAATAACTGGTAGGAATAAAATGTTTGGAAAGTATTTGTAAATACTTAATATTTCTTTTCATATATTCTTCTTTAAAAGGTTTATTTTTTACTGATAGATATTGAATAGGATTCACACTTTTTATCTTCAAAAATTTTATTCATTTTTAAATGATTAAACATTTTCTACAATTTGGAATTTATTATTATTTTTACAAAAGTTAATATTCACTCATTTACCAATTATAGATCAACATTGGTTCAAACTATTCTTACAACTTTCGAATAATTTAGCTAAACCCATGATATAAAGTATCAAATATTGTCCTTAAATTCCTGAAACTTCAAAAATGTTTCCATTTTCATAAATACTCATTTTTATTTTCAAAGGAATAAATTCATTTGAATTCTTTCGAAGAATTTTATATTAATGGCTATCCTTACAACTATTCATTTTTCATGCTCCATTTAGAAGAATAAGAATCAGTTATAAATATAATCTTCTTCAGAAAGTTCAGATTCTTATGAAAATATATTTCAGTATGAATACATCCACCTACCATTAATAATAATGGTAGGTGGATGTATTCATACTGAAACCTACCATAAATGTACATCCACCTACCATTTAGAAAAAATCACATTGGTAGTCTGATGCAATTGCTTAAAAATAATTTCTTTTGATCTGATACGAATAACATTTTGCAATATTTCGATAGTCTAGTAAACTTATTGTAAGCTCTCTAAATTCAAAATCAAATGTACAAACATTGCGAGCTAATATTATGTCTTTATGAAGTTTAAAAAATATATCAATAAAATAGTTTACAAAACACAATATAATCGAAGAATCTAGTTTGATTTAATATAAATTTTTTAATCTTCATATTTGTAGTTTCCATGAAAGTTGATTGGATGGAATCCTTATTTTTTGAATAAGTAAGTAATATTTTTATTATTGTGCACATATATATATATATATATATATATATATATATATATATATATATACACTTTTGTTCATGGAAAATGCAACACTGCAATGGAATAATGCACACGCAATACCGGTAATTTGTTTAATCATTTGGAGGGATGATGTATACAAATCATTAGCATTGCAGCGCATGCACAAATGATGAGTGACTGTAAAGGATAATATAAAAGAAAATTAAATGATTGCGAAACTAAGATATGCAGCAGTTGTTTTTTCATTCTCATACAAGCTTTTTAAATATTACTCATAGAGGACGTCTTTCGAGCAAGATTCTGAGTTTTATTCAAGAGGAATAGTAGCCTGCAAGATTTGACAAGTACCCTTCTGAGAAATAAGGGATGCTGATGATCACTACTAGTAAATATGTTGTTTATCAACAATCTCTTGTTATGAAATTGAAGGCTTGAACAATGATACACACTTCATTACATACCGCATTGATTACAAGCGTACTGTGTTCATAGACGTTAAGCTCGTACTCCTCATCACAAACCATAGCATAAGAGATTCAGTCTGTTAGGCTTTTCTGCGTCCTCTCACATCTTTCATCCACTTTTGCAACTTAATAGAATCTCAGCAAGACCCACTTTGTTTCGCTTATCTTTGACTCAAAGCCACAGGTTTTGCTTGTGCGGCCGATGCAATGAGTGATGGACACAGAATATGTTATGAAATGATATTTCCTTTATCGCACAAATATTTGTCACACACACACAGATATTAATAGCAACAGAAATAAATGTTATTTTTTAAAAAAAATATTCGTTTATGTTACAAACTAATGCACTTATGTATTGTTGACATATTTCTAAAATTAAGAATTCCTATTTAACCTGCAAATAAATCGATTGTTTTTAGAAAAATGTGACCCTGTAATTATTTAAGCAATTTGATAAAAATTGGTTTGTATTTAATAAAATAAATACTTAGATTTAAATTATTAAATTGCTCTAAATTAATTTGTTATGAATTTGATTAAACTTACTAAATACAAGAAATTAAAAAAATGAATGCAAGAAATAGTTTCTTCAGTAATTTGCAAATTAAATGTAAATTCTTGTTTTATGCACTTAAATGTATTTTAAAATTAATTTACCAGATATTTTAGCGCATCTATAAAGATCTTGTTCTTTCAATTAGATGATATATCACAAGTATCAATAGGTTTATATTTGCTTTTTGCAAGATATTTTATGTTGAGATAATATTTCTGGTCCAATTAATTAATGGCTTTAGCATCAAAAAGTTCCGTTAAAATAATCTCATAATAGAAATACCAAGCTCAAGATTTAATGAACTTTAACATTGAATTTTGGTATAAATGTCATGAAATTAGAAATTAATGGTTTTACAATGTGGATTTAAATAAACCATGAAGTAAATATATTAATATGAAATTAGTTACAGAAAACTGCATATAATAGTAAACAACTTGTCAAATAGCCCAGAATTTCTGAGATTAACCAGAACTTGGAATTTCGCCAAATAGTAAATATAATTTACTTTACATTAGTGTTAAAGATATTATGTTAAGAGTAATTCGATTTAATTTTATACGAATTGTTTTACTTCATCGCAAATTTTAACCCGTGAAAAAACTATTGCATTAAATAGATTTTGAAATAAAATTTAGGTGCAATTCAATTGTTGCAAAAATATTAATTTGCATCTTCATCAGCCTCAGTAAATATAGAATAAAATGTGTTAATACTTCCGCAATAAATAATGAAAAGAGATTTTATTAACATACAGCTATGAAATTAACTATGCCAACATAGAATACTGTCACATCAATACGTTTTAAATTGTATTTATTAACTGACTTCTTGGCTTTAAAATTTTTATAAATTGTTTTTATTATTTAAAATCTTGTATTGTTACAGGTTGTACGAAAAAAGATATATGTAACAGAATAGCACCCTCTTATAAGGGAAATGACACAGAATCAATAAGCTCCAACCCTAGAGACTGCGGATGCTCGAAGATGTCTGTTAGAGTTGCTTTGTTCTAATGTTTTCGTATTGTGTTGTGTGTGCGTTTCCTCTGTGTGACATAAATGTTGTTTAAAAGAAGAAATATAAAAAATAAAACTAACCGTTGTGTAGATTATTCCTCATACCTATGACACATAGACTCTATGCCGTGAAAACAAGAGAATTTTTACTTATAAATTCTAATTCAAATATCCACACTATGCTCAAGTAGTGAACTATACTTCTTCTTAAAAAAGGAAGTATAGTTTACAACTTGAGTATTTAGAAGTAAAATAATTGTTTGAATTGTACTTACCTAATAATAGTTGTAATGTTAGCAAATTATACATTTCTAACTTATACTTTGAAATAACGAACTAATTATAAAAACAAAAACTAGCTTCGGTAAAATTTATACAATATATAAATCATATTAATGACATCTTTCAAAATGCAAATCGATTGTAAAGTTATTTAAACACTAGTAAGGAAGATATCCGGAAGTTTTTCTTTGAGTTTTCAGAATCAAACATTTTTATGAGGCTTAGTGATTGAACCGTCATTTAAAGAGAGGAACTTTTAATTTTTGAAAAACATTTTTAAGAAAAACATTTGGACCTGCCAAAGAGGGTATAGAGAATCCTATTCAATGATGAGATCTAAAAAAATACGGTAAATTTGGTGAGATTGATAGTATAAGAACTGTCACATCGTCACGCATCAGATGGCCGGGCAATCTCTAAAGAAAGCCTGATGTTAAGCTATAAAGTGACCTTCTCAAAGATGGATGAAACAAGAAGAAGGGAACGACAACCCATAAGGTTAACCCATAAGCTGATGTTGAAAAGGACCTCAAGATACTGGGAGCCAATTGATGGTGGGCCACAGCTCCTGACCGGGTCAGATGGAGAAGGATCTACCAGTCAGCCGTGGCCTGCAAAAAGCTGTTATGCTTATGAAGAAGAAGAAAAGATATCGAATAAACTTTAAAAAGTTGCATTTTATTAACAAGTTCGATCAGAGCAGTTAATTATTATTTGCAGAAGAAACTAATTGCTATTTATTTTACTGAGCATTTAATATTAACTAATAATAACATTTCAAATTATCTTGAAATTAGCCTAATTAGTAAGAAATTTAACTTCATATTTATTTTTTTAAATTATTTTATACAAAATCATTAAAACTTTATTTGACAAATTAATAAAACCAAGATTATAATATATGCGAAAGAGAGAAAAACTAATATTTAGCTGATTATAAATTCTAAATTTAATTTTTAGTCAATAAAATTCAATGGAGAATTTTTGGAAAATATATTTTTTTCATTTAAAGAAATAATTCAAAAATGTTTTTAATAACAACAGATGTTGGCATCTATGCTGTGGGGTCAATAGCAGTTTTCTTACAGGTGATATGAGAGAGGCCACTAGCAAATAATCGACGACAATTGATTCTGCTCGATATAAGAGCATCCAGGATGTCTTGCACATTATTACAAAATTTCGATAGATGTGCCACCATCTCCGGTCGGACCCCTGCTGACGTCGCTCTAGCTGCACCAGCACCCCACAAATGTTCACAAATTCCTTCTTCCAACCATCTTAGCACAGCCGGTTCACTTCACTATGGATGGTCCAAGTGTTTGTTAGCTGCGATTTGCTTTAAGGACTAACCTGCTCTTCTCAGTCCGATCGCCTTGTCCCCTCGTAAACGCGCCTGTCTGCTGGAAATGATCCGTCAACGATGGCCTGGCATTCTTTGAAATTACAGGCGACCTTTGCGACAAGAACAAACTTTCAACGTTTGTTTTTCAAGCCACAATAACGGTGCGAATATTGCCCACTTTATATGTTCCTTACTTTATATCTTATCCTAAGTTCACTGGAGAGCTGCGCATTTCACATCATTGATATAACTCGGTAAGGTGCGTCTACCCTGAAGTTTCTGATCATTCCATCTTGGTGTAGCATTTTCAATGTCAGACAGTGTATGACAAACTTCAGCCAAAACATTGGGCATGACAAACAGATTGCAATGAAAAAATATTAATAATGTGATAAATACCACAATCTTGATAGGATACCACAATCTTGATAGTGAGAATTCTAATTCAATTCTATTTCCTATTCAATTGATATTTGAAATAACCATCAAATAAGCTCAAGATCAAAAGCTCAAAGAATGCGGTATAAATTACCACTTTCTCTGGATGAATTTCTTCCCAAAGGAAATATTATTCGCTGAACATTTTAGACTTGCAAAAAAAAAACCATTTATAGATTCGCAAAGAAATAATGAGAAACATTACCTAACTGGAAACATTTCGGAAATTAAGCATACAAGAAGAAACTTGCACAATTTAAAAAGACTGAGGTACACCAACGTTTCGCCATTTATTATTATTATTATTATATTATATATATATATATATATATATATATATATATATATATATATATATATATATATATATATATATATATATATATATATATATATATATATATATATATATATATATATACATATATATATATATATATATATATATATATATATATATATATATATATATATATATATATATATATATATATATATATATATATATATATATATATATATATATATATATATATATATATATATATATATAATATCTTGACATGTCAAAAAATTTAAAAATGTTTATAATAATTGAATAATTTCAAAGAGTGAAGTCTTTATGAGGAAATAAAGTTTTTTAAATTAATGTATTGCATCATTTTATTTATCAAGGAAAGGAGAAAAAAATTGTAAAAATACACAATTACACATAAATATAAAACTACTTTACATTGGAAAAATACGAATATGGCCGTGAAAGCCTAGGGGCTAGTGCATAGGCCTTCTGACTTCAAACGCTCGGTTCCATTTCCAATGCTGAAAAGACCAACCGAGTGCATGCGATATACCTGGTCGTGAAATCTAGAGAATCTAATGTCTTGCGATCGGTCTTTGTGTGGATACCATGCGTATTTTAAGAGTTGAGAAAATTTCCTCCTCCTCCAGTTCAAAGTAAAAATCACGGGAGTGGAGCCTCTGTTGGTGCCATTTGTCTGAGAAATCTTATAATGAAGACATAGTTTACCTTTGTTGTGCTCTGATTAAAACGATAATTATATCCTTTTGACATAATTTCGCATAGCCGTCGGCTAGAGATTGGCTTGTCCAAGTGTCATCAATAACAACAACAAATATGAGTTTATTTATATAAAATATCTACATGTATCAAAATTATCGAACATTTTCCAAAATCTGTTGTTGATACTTTCGTTGTTAAGTTATACTGCAAGCACGATTTCAAATCATATAAATTATAATATATATATAATTATAATGTATTTTAAAGTTTATAATACCTTCATCTCCTTTTAATTATTTTTATAGAGAATAACGCATTGAAGAAGTTTCTGCATAATGTTAATTTTAAACAATTTATGTTACACTGAAATTCAGAAGAAAACTATTTATTTTTTGTAAATTTGTATAATTCTCTCATACATTGTATAAATTTTACATAGTATAAAGTACTTTTTCTCGCTTAATAATGTACATGACTATAAAAGTGATAAATATTGTGACTGTTCTATGTTTGTTGTAAGAAATAGTTTACTTTTCAAGTAACTTAAGACGATAAATTTATTCATAATTTTTTGTGATAATAGTAAGTTTATGATACTGCATATTACAGATAACTCTTGAAACTGAATATACAATCAAATGCCTAATAATATTTTATGTAAAAGTTATATTTATTGTTTTTAAAAAGTATGTCTTTAATTAAAAATTAGTAAAAGATTAATTTTTGAACGATAATTGTTTGTTATGTGTATTTTGGAGACGCCGCATAGTCACTGAAATCGCGTGTACTGTTTGTTTATTAATGAATGTAATATTTATTTAAGGGCCATGACAGCCTAATGGTTTGGGTATCTTTGTTTCGTCCCGAAGGGTGGGGTTTAATTCCCAATGTCGCCAATGACCCACCGAGTACATGTGATGTACGTGCTCGTTAAATCAGTGGAATCGAAAGTCACTAGTAATCGGTCACTGAGCAGTTACCATGGGTGTAATGGTTTGAAGAAAAATTTCCTCCCTCTTCAGTTCTATGTCAAAATTGAGGAAATGGATCATCTTGTGGTGCCATCTATTGGAGGATCATTGAGGAAAATCATAATCTCATCTTTGTTGTACTCTGTTTAAACAAAAGAAACACTCTATTGACTTAAATTCACATAGCCAACGGCATAGCGAGCTCAGTTTGTCCAAGTGTCATAACTAACAACACGTTTATGCATCACATATGTGTTGCTTTCTTTCTTGTGTGTAAGTTTTTCTTACATTATTAAGCACAACAAATGTAATTTAAAAGTAAATAAATAGAAGAGTTTACATGTGCTAAAATTGTGTTGGTGCGAATTTTTTTCCATATAATATATTATTTTTTTATTGGTACTTCAAGTATTCAGTTTAAATTACTTATTTACACAACACAAATATTGATTTCTATATTATTTTTCTCCCATTCACATAACTAAAAAAGTGTATAATATTCTGAAATATTGATAATTTTTCAAATCATATATATATATAATTTAAAATAAAAATATTATTTTAAGTAAATATTATATTATTAAGTAAATTATAAATATTAAAGTGTTGTTTTATAGTATGTAATTTTTTGCAAGAATAAAATTTGAAAATCTTTTGTTTGTGAATTACAGGCTTCATTGTACTAAAAATTCAACTATGTTCTAGATTTTTTAAAGATAAGTGAGAGTAAATTATTTTGAAAATATTATGAATGATTATCCAGTTTTTAATTCAAATCTGTTGCGCGTCAGTGAAAATTGATTGTTATACGTCATGCTTATTTTGGAAGAAAAAAATTCACTGTATTTCGCAAGATTATAATTATTCGATACTGAATTCATATAATGTAAAAATGTCTTGCTTGTTAATTATTATTCATTCAAACAGAAATTAAACTTTAACTGACATTTTTATAAAAATGATATTTTCGCAAAATTTTTAAAAAGTTCAATCAGAATGAATAGAGATACTTCAAGCGGATGAATAGGAATACTTTAAAAAAAGTTATCTTTCTTTAATTTATTTTGAGCAATTAAATAGAAACATGTATATTTGTGAAAATAATATAATTACTTTCTTTTTAATATAACATTTAGTAGTTCTATTTAGAAATGAAAAGTAAAATGTAAATATTCATGTTCCTACAAAAGGTGTAAGAATATATTCATATGTAATATAAAAATTTATAGAAAATTTTACATTTTTCATCTCCTGGAATAATTAAGCACTTGATTTTTATTCCATCCAATTCTAAGGTGCAGGCATATGATAGACTCTTAAGTTATCAAATTTGTCTTTGTATTACACAAAATTTGTTTTAACGTTTGCATTGAAGATGGATTCATAAACTCAATGCACATCGATTGTTTATGAATTACTTTATGCATTGCCTTTAAATCGGTATTATTAAAACATTGTCCCATTGTACTAATTCATATGATATACATTTGATTTTATGTGATGGGAAAAAAAAAGAAATTACATAATTGAGAAATTTATTTATCCAACAGAAAACAATTTTCTTGATAGATTTTAATATTTAATACATCAAAAATAATTTAATAGACAACGAAACAAATATTAAGATACCATCTTAATTTTTAAAGTTGAGCTGATATAAAATGATAATGAAAATTTATGTTTATGGTTTAAAAATTATGCTTCAAATCCTATAATTTCATTTCTATATAGACATTATGTTTTAAACAATTTAATAAACATTAAAATTTGTTATAATTAATAAACACATTTTCAATACATCTGGCAAAATATTTTACAGTATTCAAATAAGTGAATCTTTCAGTAAATTTTAATATCATTTTTACTTGCGCTAGTTTTAATATTACTTTGACAATGAATTTATAGTCTAACTTTCAAAAAATAGATAATCAGCAGAGTTTATAAAATGTTTCCCATATTTTTGTTGAATTCTATATTACATTCTAAGTACTCTTAAAATGTGGGATACTTATATATACCATGATAGAAGCTGAAATCTTGTACCCTGAAAAGAAACTAAGATTTCAAAATTATTTCTTCATAATTCCAATATTTTTTGAAATTATTTAATGAAAAATCTAATTTTGAAAAAATAATTATATCATGAAAAGAGAAATGTGTATTGCGAGAGAATCTTACAATGCCATTTTTCCACAGTTTTTATTATTATTTTATTTTTAGAAACAAACAGCTTTTTTTAGCATTAACAACTTTCTTGCTAAATAAACAAATTTCTACAATATTTATTAAAAATTAAATATGCTAGTCATAAAATTTGTAAATAAAAAAAGTCAATTATACAATAAGCAGATCAAAATGAATCTTGGACCAAATGTTTAGGAGAATTTATGATTCAAAATATTTCATTTTTGAACTTTTCTTTGTACTTAACAGAAAATGAGCATCCAATATCTCATTATGATAGGTATTTCGATGCAAAATCTGTAATTATAATGCATTTATATCTCATAGTCAAAATATAGTGCATACTATATGAGGTATATTCTAACAAATTTCAAGTGTTATTGTAATGATAACAACATTACCATTATAAAAATGATAAAATTATTATTATTACCATCTGGGAGGTGTTTTCATATCCAGTGGACTGTATTAATGTGTCGCAAAGGAGGAAACCTGGAAAACCTAAAAACACAATCATTGAAAGGCATGCATATCAAAAGGCAAAAGCACAGCATCCATTTCGTGCTGTTAAGCAGATTCTACCATTGACCTCGTGACCTTGCACTCTAAAGAGAGAAACCCCATCACTCGGCTGGAGGGTAGCAGAATAAAAAGTAATTATGACTGTTACAGTTAAGTAAGCTTAACTTAGATCAACATATGCTTAATAGAAATAATGTTAGCTACGAATTTCATATGGGAAATTTAATTAGATAATGTATTTTTTGCTTAACATTATATGAAAATAAATCTTTATTAAACAATTGATTTATAGTGACTTAATCAGGTGAAAAAAATGTTATGAAATTTACAAGTTTGCAAACTTATCACAGCGATTGCATTAATTATTTTGATATTTATAATTATTAAACGACTTACATTTAAGAATAGCATATAATTTCTGAAATGAATTTTGAAAAATTATTTCACCTGATTTTAATCGACATATATTTCTTAACAAAATACCAATGACAATTTTTAATAAAATTCATAGGAAAGCGTTAAAGTATGTGTATTATTATTATTATTCAGTTATTTTTTTATTTCCTATAGTGGAGAGAGAAAACAAATGCAACTAAGAATAATGAAAAGACAAACATCAAAAGGAGACGCAAAAAGTAAAATAAAAAGACCAAAGTCATTCCCCAGAAGCTCTCGTCCACCCATAAATATAAAATTCAAAATCTACAAATCTTTACAGGTCTTGGAAGTGCTTTCTGTAAGGAGAAAAGCGCTTACAAATTCCAAGCTTTAAGGGCCATCATATTTTGGATTTAACAGTAATTTTTAAAGAAATTTTAGTTACTGTTTATGAGTGACTACGAACTCATTGTGTTTAGGATCAACAGTGTTTGCATCGACTGTATCAGTTTTTGTTCCTGAAACTAAAGAACAAAACTTTCTGTAGGATATATTTTTATATTTTATATTTCTTTACCTAAATTACTCTTACCTGCGCTGAGGTGTAATGATTGATCACATCAACATAGGAACTTTAAAAGGAAAATAGTTGATTTGCTGAAGTGGTTGAGTTGTTAATTATCAAATGTAGCCCCATTTGTTTTCGCGTACGTTTCTTTATTTTCAACATTTCTAAAATGAATGCAGAGTTTCTTATTTTAGCAATATAACGAAACTTTATTTAAATAAGAAAGGAATATAAGAAGAAAATAAAAGCACTTTTATTTGATAATGAGTAATCAGATAACTTAGTATTTTGAAAATTATTGTCTCGATGTGAGGTTAAATTACATAGAGACGTTTCAAGAAATATAATCAATACAAAATGAGGGATTAATTTAAGATTTTACATCAGAATATTTTAACAAATAATTTATATTTATTTCAGAACTCCTAAAATGATAATAAAATATTTTTCCAAATAATAAACATTTGATCAACTGTGTATACTTATAATCAATAAATTTTCACATATAAAATTTAATTATTTAAACTTTTAAATTAATTATTTGTTCCAAACATTACTTTTTACGCTATTTTAAATAAATATTAATTAAATTCCACACAGAACATTTTTGTAAAATCAACACGCACAGAGAGGGAGAGAGAGGGAGAGAGAGGGAGGAGGAGAGAGGGAGGGAGAGAGAGAGAGAGAGATTAGATATAGCTATTATAATCACGCACAGGGATTAGTGTGAAGAAATGGCTGAAGAATATAATCGATTAATGCTTTTACAATTCATGGAGTTTAATCAACTCTGTTGCTTTACGTATGTGTTAGTTGTATTAATTAACGTGTGTAAAAATTAAAAACATGCAATTAAATGCATTTTTAATAAATGGTACTCCGATGCGGCTCAGACATTACCAGTGATGAAATGTGTAAAAAATAAAAGAATACAAAAAATCTAGGAAAATGCTTCTTTAAGAAAAATATTGTAACTGTAATTTAAGAAATGATGCTAAATAATTGAAATTTATAAAGTGTAGAGAATATTGAGAGATAATTAGGTTTTACTATTAGAATACAATAAAAAGAGAATTTTCGAGCAATTCAGTAATTTTCTTTAAAAATACTTTTGGTTAGATTTAAAAAGTCATAATTTTCTTGATAATTCTCCATTTGAAGTGTACATTAATTTTTTTTTCCATTTTCACTTATTACGAAATTATTAACAATTAATCAGAAAATAAATACACATTATATTAATAAGATAATCTGTCATACCAAAAAATTAAACATCCCACAATATTTACAAGTAAAATTAATGATTTTTAATATTTATAAATACTGTATATTTTTATATTTGTTCATTAGTTCATACTTATAAATATTTTATTTTTCATAAAATTTTTGAGAAAATTTTTACTGAACGAAAACACATACTTTTCTTAAATAGCGTATCGAATTTTATTTAAAAAAGGCAGTGTTTTTACACATATTTAATTTATTGAACAAGCCGACTAAGATGCAATTAAATTAAATTAATATGAATTTCTGATGTGTGTTTTACTTAATTATGACCAAATCCACTTAAATATTTTGACAAAAATTAATAAATGTATTGAACTCTTTCTTTCCATGATCACAAAAAAATTAATATTTATTGATTAAAATAATATAATTATTTTATTAAAGGAAAAATGCCATGAAATCTGAACAGTATATATATATATATATATATATATATATATATATATATATATATATATATATTATTATTATTATTATTATTACTAATGTAAACTTCAGCAAATTTGATAGCATATGTTATTATTAGAAAATTAGAAATAATATATTGCATGTAATTTTTGTGAGACAAACATAGTTAATCATTCCTTTAACTCATATATTCGCTTTAAATTTTAATAAAATATAATCATTTTTCTAAAACAGAATATTTTTTATAAAATTTGTCTTCAACCTTACGTTTGTGATTAAGATGTTTTTCTAGGTTTTCACCAAGAATAAATTTTGTAAATATCCGAACAATTATACAAATGTGAAAAGATTTTCGACATTCCGGCTCATTCAGCTGTATTAAATAAAATCGTTATCCATTGTGGCATGTAGGAAATTGAAAAATTTACTTCAAAAGAAAATTATGACTGCTTTACAGACTACTTTCTTCACTCCTATGATTTTTCACACAACAAAATTCTTAATTAAATTGAAATTTGTGAAGAGGATTGGTTCCTACTTATCAGTTGAAGCAAAGAGAAAGATCTGAGGATGTCTAACTGTGATTCAACGCCAGTCATCCTAGATCTCCCTTGTTCTGTGGCGTGACTTTAATTCGTCTTTTGACCCTACATGATTGACTAAATAATCATCTTGTTAAATTTTGACTTAGAGATTCTTATATCTGAGAAATCTGTATCTCAGTATGTTCTTTTAAACGAAGTACGCTACTGAATGACTAGTCTGTTTGTTGATACATATATATTTTTATTTTAAAACATTGGAAAGCAATATCATGGTTAATGAGTAAAATTATAAATATTTGACATTTTCATAAATAAAATAAATATGTTATTGTGATTTTGCATAGAATTTAAAGTTTAGAGTAATATCAAAAATATTAAATTGTATTAAACTGGTATTGGAAGGTTAACGAAATATTAAGATATTTAAATTAATCTTTTTGTGCTACTAACTTAATATTTCCTGAGTTATTAACAATTAATTTTTCCCTATTTATATTATATTTTATTCTAATTTGGAACTCTGAAAAAAAACAATAATGTCATTGAAGATTTGTATTGTAAGAAAGAATATTCTACTTCTTATTACTTTGAAAACCATTTAGAACGGTTCTAATCAAGCTAGCATCCGCTCTCTCCTTCCTCTTGGAGCACCACCAATCCAGATCCTCCGTGGCTTCCGGGGCCCAGAACTGGCGTCACCAGGACTTTTGGAGGAATATAAAATTCATTTGCACTTTGCACCTTTATGGACACGACCACAACAACAACGGGTCTAATTACGAGCAAATAATAAATAATAAAAATATGTATAAGTATATAAAAAAACGATTTCCAACTTTGAAATATAAATTAATTGCTTTTGATTTCACTTGTATTAACCATTAAGCAATAAGAGTAAAGGAAGAATATCAGAAAAGAGAGTTTACCAAATTACAACCTTTTAATCTATTTAAATCTTGTATTAAAAAAATTTGAAACAAATACAGAAAATTAAAAGTGTAATACTTTTTTATGAAAGATTTGCCACCATTATTATCATTTTTTCATTTAGTTGAAAATCAATATTTGATTTTAATGTATTATAAGATGAGAAAAAATGCTCTTCTCTTCAACGTATTCAAAAATATAAAAGATTTAACAATCAGAAGTAATGAAGATAACTAAATGACAGTGAAAATAATGAACAGATGTTTTTATTTAAAACACAAACCCTATTCAGTCAGGAGGAACTGAAACAAATCTTATTCTTAACAATGACATTTCAATGAGTCAGACAGTAGCTGAAGCCCTGAAATCTCTTGCGTTGTGGAAAACATTCAAACTGAGTAACCAGACGATCTTTGGCTACATGTTTGCATAGATGACTCCTATTCTGAATCATACATGACAAAATGTTTTGGAGTATTTTCTGATTTGTTTTCATTCAATGCACCTGCCGGAAAATACAGAACTGCATTTGATGACGAAGTTCAAACTCTATATATTGCATTGAAGCAAGTATTCACTATAAATTTGAAAAAGGCTGTTTTACTCACTGATTCCAAGGCTGCAATTCAAGAAATCAGTTCCCAAGGAGGCTCCCTATCGGACAGTGTACTCCAGTCCCGGGAACTCATTAGACTTCTAGTAGAGGAGAACAAAATTGTTACCATCCTATGGATTCCCAGACATTGTGGCATTTTCGGCAACCAGCAGGCTGACTTCCTTGCTCATAAGGGCTCTCAGCTGATTCAGCCAAATTGCTCTGGGTTCTCCTACCACTCTGTGAAACTAGACATAAAGCAAATAATGAAAATTAACAACTCTTCTTGTCTACGAGAAAGGATAAAAAACAAGAAATGGTATGAGGATATTTTGAGGCAATACCAGGAAAACCTCGCCGAGATTCTGTAGTCCTCTTTCGATTCATAAGTCTCTCTCTTCTCTATCAACAGTTAACAAAAAATGAAAAACCTAAGTAATGTCGCATGATTAATCAATCATATTACATTATTGTTAAATCATAATATGTTCTACTATATAAATCTATATGATTCACTGGTAATGAAGAGCTTGAATAAATTTATGAATATTTGTTCTGAAATAGCTTGTTAGATGTATCTATGAGGAAATTTAGAAAAAACTCAAATCTTCTTACAATGGATTTCAACAAAAATAAAATAAAATTGTTTTACTTTAGTATAGTTTTAACATAGTAAATGAATACTGTAAGTAGGGATATTGTAGTTATATATTCAAATTTAAATTTTACAGCAACTATTTGCATAAGAATTCATTACCCACAATATCAACGTGTTTTCATGAACCAATAAATAATTGTTCATCGTTGCAGCAATGTGAGAACATAATACTTAAATATTTTAGTTTTTACATAGACAATAATTTATCAAATGGAATTATTCTAAATTTTTCTGTTCAATTGATAGAAATAATTAATTACAGATATTTATTAGATATAATTTTTCTCATATAAGTAATTTGGCTTTGAACTTTTCTATTTGCTTATAAGTTACAGATGATAAATTATTTGCTATATTTAACAGTATAAAATATTTTAATTGAATATATTTCTATTTATCAGAAACATCAGTTTCTAAAATTAAATCACTTTTATAAATATAAAAATTTTGAAATGATAAAGTAGTGATTACGAAAACTAATAAATAAGATACTAAAATTAAAAGTATCCAAAGAATGGGAAAATAAATTTTGCTTCATACATGTCAAGTTTCTAACAAAATAGATATTTTGCATACTTCTGTAATTTCATTTATAAAAAAAAGAAATATGAATAATACCTCATTAATTTGGAAAGATTAAATAATACCTCATTAATTTGAAAAGATTAAATAATTTTATTTAAATCTATAGCTTTCTATTGGATATTAGCACTTCTATTTTCTTCATAGGATTAAGTGAAAAGGGGTTTAATGTATATATCCAATAAATATCCTTAAATACATCGTTCTTTTTTTTAAAGTTTTGATCAGTTTTACAAAAATGTTTACTTTCAACATGAATGACCTTCGATTTCAAAAGAAAATTTCACAATAATTATACATTGGTAAAATATTTTAATATCTTTAAAAAGATTGGAAAGTATTGCATTTGTCGAATAACAGTAATTTGCAAATTATATTAAACAACTTATTTCACTGTTTTGAACACGTGACACTGCTTTGAAACAAAGACAAGTTGTTTTAGATTTCTCTAGTTCATTTGTAGATAATGGTGCTTATATATTTATCTTTGATGAATAAAACTGAATAACTTATATAGAAAAATCAAAAAAAAAGTCTCTTATAGTAAAAACATAATTTCATGCAGTAATTCTCACCATTAAAAATATTCATTATATCAATTTGTCTTCAACCTAATTTTTAATTCAATATTTTTAAATGCATTTATTTAATTAAAATGAGCATAAATTGTATTAATTCAAAATTTGTGAATATTGTAACTCAAATAATACTAATATTACATTTTTTATATTTATATTTTGACAATGAACAATGTGTATCATTTATTTTGCAGGAGATATTTTTTGCTTGATGCACCTATAAATATAAGAACATAAGGAATAATTTAATTATCAATAAAATCAATGAAAAAGCGAAAATGAACCAATTTTATACTATTGAAAAATAAGATAAAGTTTTAGGTCATTAACGTACCTTAAATTAAGTAACATAATTGTTATATAAACGTTACAGTTAAGTCATATTACATGAAAATTGACAAAAATACTGTATGGCATTTTACTAAACAGTACCTTAAATATTTATAGTTTTTTTATAAGTATGATATGGTGGTATTTGTACTTTTTATTTAAAAGAAAATATAAAAGGAAGAATTTTACAGAATTTATTCATAGAAAATTACTGAAAAAATAACTTTATTTTTACACATTAAACATGATTTAAATAATTTTAAAAGCTTCTAAAAATAAGGATCTTTTTGAAGGAACTTTGCAGAATATGCAATGAATTGCATTGCAGATCCTGTATTTTTCAAGGCATTTAATTTCATTAGATAAAACATGAAGAAAATGTTGATTATTATAGTTAAGTGAAATCAATTTAAAATAAATAATTTAAACTTTTCTCCTTGAAAGAAAAACAATCCAAAATCTTATAAATGCATATGAAAGATAAATTATATAAAATGTATTCACAATTATCATTCCGTGTATAAAAGAAATATTTCTAATACTAAATTATAAACGTTTATCGTAGAAAATATAAATTTAAATCATTTACTTTAAGATAAATTTATTTCACATTACACATATTCCTTAAATTATTGTAGATTCTCTGGGTGGAAAATAATACTCTTATGATTCTTCGATAATTAAAATATCCCTTCCAAGAACTATTTAAATTACAATAATAAAAAATATTTGCTATTTTTCCAAAATTAATTTCTTAATGCATACAGAAATAACTAATTTAAGGAACGTTAAAGTTCTGGTGACCTTCATTCCTAGAACTATTGATGAAATGCAATTTATTTAAATTATAATTTTAATAGTAAAATAAGAACATTTCATTAAAATTTAATTAATGTATTTTAACTTGATTTCTTTAGTATATATATATACACACACACACACACACACACACACACACACACACACACATATATATATATATATATATATATATATATATATATATATATATATATATATATATATGATATAAATAGATAGATAGATATGATAGATAGATAGATAGATAGATACATAGATAGATAGATAGAGATAGATAGATAGATAATATAGCCTAGCCACGCAATTCATTTAACTATGTTATGTACTGCACTTCTAGATAAAATGATTTGCGTGTTACATAAGTCACGTTGATGTGACCTAATGTTTTTTGATTCGTTAAATTAGATTTACCAACAAAGAGTTGCATCCAAGGCGCTTTCGTAATTGATATTTATAAGGCGCTCAGCATGAAAACTGTTCCCATTGTATTTAATAGATGTTTAAAACCATGACTGGGAAAGAGCGCACAGCGACCCCTCAATAAACATTTGATAGAAGAAAACGTAAATAAATTAATATGAAACTGCCTAAAATAATGCAATTCACAATAATGAAATTTATGGGAGGGAATAACATTGCTAAATTTATCCATATTTACTATTTTTGCTAGATAAAATATGTTCCAGAGAGCATATTAAATATTACTTGAAATACACTGATACTTTTTTCTTGATATTATTTGTGTTGACAAAAGTATTTCGAATAATAATAATAATAACATTAAGCTTAATTTATAGTTACATATTTTGACATTATCTAATATCCTACTTTTTTAAAAACACATTCGATTTTCTTTTTTATTGGTACAAAAAATTCTCAAAGAAATTAAAACACAATAAAAATTAATTTACATTAAAATCTTTGACAAAAACTAAAATATCAATTTCTTTATTTGTATAATGTTGACACATTCAAAGCAAAATTTATATTTTATTGCAGAATTTTTCTTATTTTTTATTAATTTTAAATAAACTTTCTTTCAAAACTCTTGTATTCAATATTTATCACGAAATCAAAACACTTTCTTTAATTTTTCCTGAATTCAGTGAAATTTTGGCTTGAAAATATTCAATCTATGATACATTAATTCCTTATTTAAGGTAATCTTAATATAAATAACCTTCTATGTAAGGACACATTCATTTTCTGCTCATAGTCATTCAACAATGTTTTGAAAATAAGAATTCATTAATACATTCATAATTAAATGAAGTCAATAATTAGTTTTTAATAAACATTCAACAGCTTAAAGGCGTTTTTACGTATTTTTTGGCTTTTTTCAAGCATTGATTTAATACAAGAAAATAAAATTAAGAAAATATTTGATATTAATGAATGGCAACAAACTGATTATAAAATTGTCTGAATGTAATAGTTACAATAATGAATTATTCTAAATGCACAGGTGGAACTGTACCATTAAAAGCTGCCGACGAACTTAAGTGATTATCATGTTGAAAGAAAGTATAAATATATATTTCTTAATTTTAATAATATAATAACCAACACTATTTTTTAAAAGGTATCTTACTGTAGCTTCAAATGGTTTTCGAACATTTTTCATGGTTTTTGGGGTTTGAAAGTTGTATTATCTGCTTAACTGGTGATAATTTATTATTTTCAAACTTTTACACGAAAATTTCTCTGATTAATTTTTATTGTATTTTCGTATTTTCACTAGTTAAATAGTTTCAGATAAAATATTTACGAAACTACTCACTATAGACGATAAGTTAACAATTTTATATTACAAAGTGGTGTATACCGTTATTTTTCTCAACTTATTGTTTTTAATAAAAATCGTGCAATGCGTATTCCTTGTATAATTTATATAATAAAATATGTAATACAAGGAATGGAATACAAAGAAATTTAATTGAATAAATAGTTTTGATTTATGTTCTCAAGTGTTAAAATCATTCGTAAGTGATTTTTTTTAACTTTCTTCTTCTAAATTTTTCCAAGTAAATGAGGCAGTCAATTTTGTCATCGGCTTTCTCCATTGATCTCCAAAATGACTGTATGCAATATTATTCATCGTAAAAATTTACCAATAGTTTGATTATTACGATTGAAAATAAAATATAATGGCATTAGTGGCAGTATCTTATCTAAATGTATTGGTTGTTTTCGCAAAGTGTTAGAAACATTTTAATTATACTAATACATTCTTCAATTTGGCACGAATACATCTGCTTTTGCTCATACGGAAGTAAGTTCATTTGGACTGAACAAGCAAAGTATATAAGTCTTCTGATTAGCCGAATCTCAAGCCTTAGTAACAAAATGATAAATTGATAACCAAGGCTGTCACTACTTAAACTACAAAGTAAAATGTTACAGTTAGGAGACACTTATCACCTTTATGAAGCCACCTGACATAAATTGTTCTTTTAGAATTATTTCTTAATTTAATTTCTTCTTTTTGAAAGAAACTTATGAAATTTTTTATTCATTGGCAAGTTTCCGATGTTCAACACTGAATGAAATGTGTAAAATAAACCTATCTACAATCAATCCAAAACTGATGCTAAATTTCCTATGGATCTTCATTAATAAATGACTGATATTTAAAACTCAAACTACCTACTAATGCAATCAGCAATGGGATTGAATTGGAATTAAGGATAGTTTTCTTATGTGAGTAAATCTATATTCATTCTCTCGACCGCGCGCGCGGGGGTCTAAAGGTACTTCGTTTATTTTACAAAGATGAGCTATTTTTTCTCCCTGCGGGCACTGTGGGACTATCTTTCGTTACAACAAAGCCAGAAACTTTTCCTCATTCATCATTACCCAGTGGGCACCTGAGAACCAAGTCAGCGAAGCGAGTAGCATTACCCAAGTCACTCCACCACAAATCCGTATGTAGGGTAGGCACATTCAATAATCCTCTCAGAAGAAGAAAAATAATTAGTTTTTATAGGATAGAGTAACATAGAGAAAAAATAAACATCCATGCCCAAACGGGATTTGAACTCAAGACCATCAGCTTCAGGAACACTAATCAGTCTGCCATCCACCGTCAAGATGTGCTCTAAGTATCGATAATAATATTATATAAATTAAATATTTATTGCTATTAATTTAAAATTATAATTAAATGTAAATATATCTTCGAGTTCTAAAGACATATTAGTTATAGAGTATAAAAGGAACACAATACACTTTTGAAAATAAAAATTTATTTACATACATGTGAGGATTTCTTGATTTTTTTACTCAATCATCTACAACATTAAAAACTTTGATACATTTGATACATTCGATACATGACTTTGATACAGTGAACAGCTTCAGAACTTCTATGCAAGTCTATTAAAAATTATATTATTTGTTAATATTAATTCAATACAAGTAATAGAAATAAATACATTTTTGCATAATTATTGATATTAACAAATATTATTTATCTATAATATATGAAGAATACAATACTTGTAGCCCTTTCTACCACCACTCCGTATATGAAAGTGGACACTATTCTCTAAATTATCACCACGTATCAAAAGTTTGTTTTCATTCGGAATTATTTGAGCAACTCTCCAAATAAGGCAACAATAGGAAGAAGTGGACAGAACTTGAGAAAAATTGCAGTTCCATCAAAAAGGGCTCACAGTGGTCTTGTGCTAGGACAGCGTCCTTCGCAGCGAAAGGTCACGGGTTCAGTTGCAGCTGCTGTGAAGTAACGGAAGACGGATGCTGCATTTTTCTTTTCTAAAAAGCTCGTCTATCTGGATAGATGCTTGAGATATTCTTGGTTTCCTCCCTGTTGCTGCATGACCCCTTTGGCCAGCAGCGCTAGGCCAGCTCCATAACGTCGATGGGGAAATGTTGCAGCCATCGTTAGTCCTAGGACCAGAGCACCTAGAAGCAGAGGACTGACTTAACTCTCGTTGGTATACCATTTAGTCTGGCCCATACCCTACCGGTTTCCTCCTTTGTAATATGCGGCAGTTTCTCATTCTCTTTGAAAAGTCCTTTATGAAGGCAATTAGGAAGGGGACATTGAAATACGTTACAACAGCCTTAGTCCGTTAGGCGGCTCATAATCCGATGTCATAATACCTCAGAAACATTCATTACTTCCAATTTTACTAAGAATTTCGCAATAAAAAGTTACTTGTAAAAAAGCTTTCAATTCCAATTTTAACTTATTTTTATTATGTCATTCAATTAAAATTGCTTTCAATTAGCTCAGTTATTTTTCATTATTTTAAATGAGACAGGTACGAAAAGGAATATATTTTTGTTTTTCATTCGCTAATTATTTGATATGTTTATAGATATATAGTGAAATATCAGTATGCACAAACTGTTACAAATAACTGCCATTCTCATTAGTGTAATGGGATGAAATTGAAAATAAGTAAAATGATAATGAAATATAAAATGTTCATAATATCAAAATGTTTCACGTTTTGTATGCATTATTAGTTATGAAGGAAAATAGACTCTAAATTATAGGCATTCACACACAAGATAGGGAATTAGGCACTTTAACTATTAAACTGATTGTTAGGATACATAAGTATTCAACTGCTTGGCTTGTTTTTCTTTGATTATAAATTTAAAAATAGTCTTATTTGGTTATCCTTACTCTAACGGATAATATTATGAAATAATGTCCATGTGAAAATAAGTATTCGTCATGAAGGTTTTTCTAATTTATTAACCTTTTAAAGCTTTATTAACTCAATTCTCTCCATTTTTCATAATGTAAACCTCTGCTATTGTTGACAAACATCCTGGTGGTTCTATGTTTATGAATGAATTGAGTCATTTTATCTTTTTCTATTATATTGTTTCTTTTTTTAATAAATATTAATCTTCTAAGCGTTAAACAACAAAGGAAAAAATTTCAAATATTATAAATACATATTTAAAAACTGACGTTTTTGAATAATATTAAGGAAATGTAAACAAATTTACGCAAATATTAAGCAGCTCAAATAATAAAACATTCTTTACTCATTGAAAGAAAAGGTAACATTCATAATAATAAAACACTGACCATTAAACTTATACATGAAAGCATATAGAAAAGTAATGTTGAATTTTATTTTTTTACATTTATTTCAATACGTAATTTCCAATTTATTTTAGTGAAAATAACCTTACTTTTCAAAAATTTTATAACAATAAATATAAAAAAACTAGAGATATTTTATGACGAAAACAAAAATTAGCATTGATTTTTGTAATCAAAGTTTTTCTGTTATTTACATATTATTCCTAGTTAATTCAAAAAGTTTTTTTAAATTATACATTTATTGTTTTTATTTTATTTTTGATTTTCAGTGATTGTTACAGCATATTGAAAGTTTTCAAATAGTATAAAAATAAAGGAATCAAAGTGCTGACAAATATTTTAGAAATTTGTGCTCTAGACTATTCTGTATTTGGAAGATGGACAAACTAAATTAAGAAAACTTGTAAATTAAAAAAAAATTTAAAGAACTTACTTTACTTTAATTTTTAATGTAAATAAAAATATTGTAAATATTTTCTTATTTTGAGTAACATCAGAAATACAAAAAAATATTATTTGCATTGATATATCAAAATTTGAATGTTTCACTTTCAGAATTGTATTAGATTTTTAATCCAAAGCTATAAATAATATATAACTATATATTCAGAACGAATTTAACTTATAAGAATTAACACAACAAAAATCATATGTAAATTACAAAAACTGTTAATCTTAAAATATATATACATAATTTTTCATTATTTTTCTCAACTTCTTGTTTTTTGGAGTTAATTGATTTGACAAAAGAAGCATTAATTTAATATACAAAGACAATATGTATGTGTGCTACAAAATAATTCCAAAAATTAGTCACATCAGTATCATAAAACAATTAATTGGAATTTTTTTATACCTCCAAATTCAAATTTTAACAATAAATTCACATTTGTTTATACAAGAATTATTGAAAAACACATTTTTATTTAATAAAAATTTAGAATAAAAAAGTTTATTTTAAAAGTAAATGTAGAATTATTTCAATTATTTAAATAAAAATAATTGAAATAATTTTTAAATTCTATATTTACTTTTAAAAAGAGCTGTGAAAATTGAATGACTATCATTGTCAACTTACTGAAGTGCGAGTTTCATTTTTTGAAATCTTTCTATATAACTATTAAGGAACTAACAGTGCACTTAATATCATGAGCCTCATGTGTGTAAGGGAATTATTCTTTTACAATTAATATTTTTCAGTCCACATCTTTTAACTAAACAGTCCTTACCTTCTAGTCCAATCTCAGATGCCAATATCATGAAAATCATTGAAAAAACATTAGAAATCATTTAAACTCTCATAAATATGTATTAATTTCTATACATATAAATACACATGTGGACTTCTTTCAATTAATTATCTATTTATTATTTTGTTCTATTAACAAAAAATATGTTTTATATTTAATATGTAAAACAAATCCTAGTGCCACAGTTAAAGTGAGCCATTTCACATCTTTGCATTCATGAATAGAATGTCACGAAAATTGTATCTTTATAACATTAATAAGCTGCTGGAAAGAATGATGATTCAAGTTTTCACTCACGAGAAAACAACTGGAAATTAAATTCGTTTTTAAGTACTTTACTGTGTGTAATAGCAAAAGTGATAAGCATTTCACTCCAATTCTTGCGCAATTAACTTGTGTCCTAAATTCCTTTTTATTCCACACCTATTCCTTCAGATTTTAAAGCATGAGACACCTTGGAAAGCTTCCAAAGAATTACTCGTTAAATAACAGGTTTCAGTGTAAGATTTTCTCCACCCTTTCTCTTTGTAAAGTATTTCAGTGGAGTCATTTCACATATATTGTTTCAAAGTACTTCAAATCTATAAATCATCAAGAAAAATAGATGTGACAGCGCCGGCAACAAAATGAAAAAACGAATCTTCAGTTATTGAACGCTTATTTTAAATTAGAATTGAATGCTTTGTCACAACATGTAAAAGCTTACATTTTTGATTTAGTTTTATTCAAAAACATTTTAAGAGAAATAAATCACTGTAAGTTGAATAGCTTTCTGAATTATTGATTTAAACTTCTTCTCCTTGAATAACCATAATTAATGAACATAAAAAGACGATCATTTTCACTGAGAGCTTTGAATACTTAGTTATTTTCTTAGAAACATGTAATGAAACGATGTACGTAGTTCTTAATTTTTAAAAAAATGAGATTAAATTCCAGAAGATTTTAAGCAGAATAAGATTTTAGGAATTAACTGTCATTTTTTTTTAAAATGTTTTGCCAGCTAGTGAACTTATTTTATCACTGGCTTCATAATTGACTAATAGAATGTAATTTGCTACTTATTGCGCTTTTAAATATAATTCTAATTGTTAATAAAATACAATTAAAATGATTTTATGAAGATATTTTCAAGTACTACTTATTTTTAAATTAAATATTTCACATCTCATAATTGAAACTACAATTGAATTCCGACAAATATGCTTAATATAATTTGATATTATATAAAATTGTATTATAATGTTATTATAATACAATTTTTTTCCTAAATTTTTACAGCATGCACAGTTATTGACAAATAAATCTAAAAACAATTAAACTAGTTAAGATTTAGAGTAAATTTTACTCTCAAAAATCTTTTTTGAAAAAGTTTTTTTGCTTGTTTTTATTTCTGTATCATTCTGTAACTCAAAAAATATTTTCTCATATACTGTCAATACTGTGCTATATGCCATATATATATATATATATATATATATATATATATATATATATATATATATATATATATATATATATATATATATATATATATATATATATATATATATATATATATATATATATATATATATATATATATATATATATATATATATATATATATATATATATATATATATATATATATATATATATATATATATATATATATATATATATATATATATATATATATATATATATATATATATATATATATATATATATATATATATATATATATATATATATATGTGTGTGTATGAAATATACATGAAAATCATTGAAAATATACAATACAAGTAAGCATAGGATGGAGATGGTCAGCTATGCAAATGAAAAACTCATTTTTGACAAGCACAAAGTACGTATATGTAAAGATATTCAAGCAATTCTTCAAAGGAGTGCTTGTATTAAGTGAAAGAAGCATGAAGATAATTATACTAAAAATTAAACTAAAACAGTATATCAAAGCGATGTATATGAACCCATAGTAGAAGGAATTACAGATAGGCTATTGAAATGTCTATATCAGCAAATCAGAACCTTTTTAAATATCGGAATAAAATTGTCAAAAGTAAATATAAAATTGGGGTAAGTTGCCAAGAGTAATTTGAAAAAAATACAAGTTAAATTCAAAAAGTTAAACTAGTTAAGAAACCATGCAATAAATTCAAAGTTAAATAATGTTAAAAGCGATTTAATGTGAAAGTAGGTGTTTTTGGGATTCTTGTAAGATGTTCAATGCTTAGGTGGCCTTTCTGTATTGATTTAAATATGTAAATATAGAAAAAATTAAGTAACTTAATATCAGTACTACATACATAAAAATGAATTGAAATCCACTGGTTATTTTAATCAAAACTGCTATTCTTTTCCTTCATCCTATCTCATATATTGCAAAGCAAGTAGTCCGGAGTATACTCATTGATAAAAAATGTAGATTTTGAAGCTTTATGCTATGGTAAAATAAAAATAATAAGAACTTTCATTTACATCAAAAAGAATTTTTACTTTAAAAATAGGACCCCAGACTTTTGCTGTACGTTTTTTGATACTTTTTAAATCCACTCGACTCTTTTCCAAATTAAGATTTAAATTCTCTTCATAATTTTAAGATTTATTTGAATTTAGTAGGCAAAAAAACTAGTAAATTTAACTTAAAATACTATCATAAAAAGGATAAAAATAAGAACTTGAGAATCACACAGCTAATATATATATATATATATATATATATATATATATATATATATATATATATATATATGTATATGTGTATATATATATAGTATGTGTGTGTGTGTGTATGAATATATATATATATATATATATATATATATATAAATATATATATGTATATTCTCTTTTCTAAGAACTTACACCAACTTGAAATCATAAATCTTGAATTAATGTTTTGATAAGTGAAACTATTTTTTGTGACTCTTGAAATTTAAATGCTGATAAATGCTTATTAATAGTTTTTTAAATCTTAAAAATAAATTGCTAAGTGAATTTTGATGTTAGTTTTTGATAGAATATTAACATAAGATTAAAATTTAATTAGTAGTTTATGAATATATTATAGATAATAGATTTTATAGTAAATTTAGTTTAGTTTCTACATGAATAAAATAAAAAAGATTAATTTTGTTGTGCAATCAAGCTATGATATTATGTATAATTTATTTATAGATTAATTTTTAAGATTTGATTTCAAAATCAATAATCAATTAAAAATAGACAGCCGGAATGAAAATATATCTGAAACTGAACGAAACGGAGATTACTAACAATGTAAGTAAGCTAAATTTCTTAATTAAGACAACATAATTTTCATAACCTTAAAAATACCACAAATGGCATTTTATTTATTGATTTTATAATAGCATTTTACAGTATAAATTTAATAAATTTTACTTAGAATGTATAACTGAATTGAATACATCTACTGCATTACTTAAAGCAAAATTTTTTGTTTGTTGGTCTACTGCGTTAAAGATATAACTTATGATAATAATGACACATATTTTGCTAACAAGGTTGTATACTGGTGAAATTTTTTTTTTTGTTTTAAGGGAATCTTACTGAGAATAACAAATTAGAAAAAAATATAAACATTGGTAATGCAAAATTAAACGGTTGATTTTGCTATAGCAAGTATAATTTTCCAATATTTAAATTGTGGTAAATTTTGCATCAAGTAAATAATTATATAAATTAGATTAAAACATTCGATGTCCCCACTGCTAGATTTGCAGCACAATCAGTTCAATTTAGTGAATTCTCAATTTTTGTTTGATCGTCGAAACAACGGATAAGTTTGCACACGAAAAGTATAATCACACCTGGACTTCTGTAAATTAAAAAGGATTCCACAAATTTCAAATGTAATTGTGATGTGAGCTTTAAGCCTAAGAACAGTTTATGCAAAAGACAGCTAAATATTCAGTAACAAGTTAAAGATGAAAATGCACACACCACTTCACTGAAATAACGTTTAAAGATGGTATTTAATTAATATTACATTTTCACTCCGTAATTTTAAATTTAATCAATGTAAATTTAAAATAACTTTCAAAAATAAATTTTAATGAAATGAAATATATTTTTTCTCAATCAATATGAAAATTAGAATAACTATGATGTTCATTTACACTTAAGTTTAATGTAGGATCATAAGCTTATTATAAAAACTCTAAAATACTATATTTTAGTTAAAATTCCAAAATAATTTAATTAAAATAAATGAATGATGTAGAAACGTCCGAGTTTCAAAATTTTCTTATAATTTATAATTTAGTAAAATATTTTCTAAAATTTACTGAAAAATGTAACAATACAAATAATATTCAATACATTATTTTAATGATTATTTGTTGCTTATGACAAACACAGTAGGTAACATATTTGATTAATATATTAAAGTTCTGATTTAAAAGTTAATCAACATATCTTTTATTGGGTTTTTTTACTTTTTTGTGAGTATCGAGTTCACAAATTTAAGAGCTTTATGTAACTAAATTCATTAAGTATTTAAAATGTAATGAAGAAAATTTTCCTTTTTTCCAGTAGAAAATCTCATTCAAGAAATGGCAAAGAATGTTAAAACAATCAAAAAAATTACCATTGAAATATTTCAATTTCCCAAACAAATCATCTTTTAAAGTTTGGTTGAGGTAATTAATGATATTGACATGAAATAATTTTTATTTAAAAAAAGCAGCTTGATTATGGACTATTGAGTTAATCAATTAATTTCTTAAAAATCAAAATACAATATAAAAATATCACCCTTGGATAGAAGGATATAAAGCATTTTTGTATGAAATTCAAGATATTTCGAATTATTTTTGAGAATTCATTTCGCTCAGATACCTAAATTAATAGGAATAGAAATTTTATCTCTCTATATTTTTTAAAAAATAAAACTTCTTTTAATTTCGAAAAGTTGCCCATCAACATCATAAATTATATAAATATTAAATAGAAATATTCTTCATGGAGTAAATATCTTAAGAATTTACAAAACGAAATCTATTTCTCATATTATGTGATTTTTGGAGAAATTATTTTGAGAAATATTTTATTTCCTGGATCTTAAACTTTGACACAAGAATTTCGATAAGATGTTTACGTTGAGGATCAGAAACACGATATTAATCAATAAAGATCTATTAAGAAGAGATGAGCAATATTTCTCAAGTATCAAGTCCTGGAAAAAAGTAGCAAACATATATTTATCGAATACAATAAAAGTGATTTCAATAACAAAGTATGCTTCACTGCATCTGAAAGTTTCAAGGTAAGCAATTTATTGTTACAATTGATAAGGATATCAGAGAATCACTTCTCCCAGAAATATTTTAAATAAAAGTCGCATGTGTTTACATCGTGTTTCAATATATATATATATATATATATATATATATATATATATATATATATATATATATATATATATATATATATATATATATATATATATATATATTTAACTGAGTAAATAGAATAAAATGTCACAAAATATTTCCTAGTTCATGATATTTATCGATGACGACTATAAGCAGTTCAAGTTATATAAATATAACTAAACTACAAATTCAGATATGCACTGAAACGCATTTATGTGTTTGTAATTTAATATTCTTTTTTTTTCAAAAAATAAAAATATTCCAATAAAATTAAAAGTTTCATTAAATAATTCACATTGAAGTTCCAGTTTTATTTTTTATTCACCTCTTTATAGGAGGTATTTCAATTGAAGTTTTTTTTTACATAATTTAGAATAAAAATAAAATGAACAGAATCATAGATATGTAGACAGAATGGTGCAAAAGTATAAATTTACGCAATATAAAATATTAAAGAAGAGTATAACAGCATGTTCCCAAATTAATTTAAATATTACAATTGGATAGCTAATTTGTATATAAATTTAATACATTAACCCTAATCAAAAATTTTCGTCCACTATGACTTGACATAGATACCTACTATCTTAGTGCTTCGCGATCCGAAGGCACAGGTCTGAGACTCGATCCACGGGCTGTGCAAGGTCTACTCAGCCTTTCATCCCTTCAGAGGGTCGATAAACTGAGTAACAAGCCAGTCTAGGAACACGACACTGGGTATATTGCGTTAGACAGCCCCCCTAACAGGGCCATATGCTTTGAAATCAGAGGTACTTGGTCAGGAAATCAAATATAGGCACTATATTTGATTTTCTGACCACATAGTCCTTGGACACCATTCGACTGTTATTTTGAGTATCCGCTGTGCAACAAGTTTCATTTTTATTAGTTAATATATCTTGCATTTGCTTGTTAGTCTTTGAAAAATGCTTGCAGCATAAAAAAATAATAATTTTAGTAAATATATTACAGATATTTAATCAATGATTAGTTCAAAATTTGTATAGAAATTTATTTTTTAAAAACTGAAATATGTGATCGATGTATGCTGTAAAATTTGAACGATTCCCAGACAAAGTGGATGTGAAAATGCATTATTTTCTGCATAACATTTTAAGTGAGTTCTTTGCAGTTTTCTGAGCTGAATCGTTTTTGACAATTGAATATGCTCCACAATGAATGAAATGTACTCGTAGCAGGAAGATACAGACAATATTCAAATGACTTACATCAGTCTTTCACTGTTAAACTGTATTTTGTGAAAACTCACAATAAACAAAAACAATGAGATTCACAACACACTAAAAGTAACTGTTTAATCGCCTTTCTAAACATAAACATTAGAATTAATTAAAAATATTGATCACTGTAGTTGTGTTAAAATAATCCAATATTTTTATTTTATGTTTTTATCGATACTTTATTTACTGCCAGCAGTAATATTTATATTTAAAATGAAAACTTTTATACACAAATAAATATCGTACTTACATTGTGATTTTCTGGTATATCAAAATATTTCATATTCCAAACACATTTCAATTAAAAGAAATGTATATATTGCATGCTTGACAATAGTTTTCATTTATTTAAGTAAATCTGCAGAAATTCTGCAGAATCAGTTTAAGTATTTAGCGGAACTTGAAATAAGTAAACTTCATTTTATACTTGTAATAATAATTAGCCCTCAATGATATACTAAATATGTGTATACATACATTCTGATGGGTGAATTATTTAGTGGTATATTGAAATTTGTTTATATCAATTAAATTAGAAAATCATTCATATTTACTTTAACTGTATGTTAATGCTACGATTTTACATCTAGAAGGAAGCCGAATTGAGAGATGAATTGTTGGCTTCTGATCTTGCTCTCAAGAAGTTGAGTTGACCCAAGGAGGGCTGCATAAGCATTATATATTGGTTAAAGGCTTCACTGTAATTAATTCTTGTGTGTAAAAAGTATTTCTGGAATGATGAATTGACAGATCCATTAAAATAACGTGCAAAATAAACATTTTGAAAGGCTTTATTAACAATTTCGATGTAATAGGCATTATAATTTTACAACCATCATTAATCACATAAATGGTCAATGTCATATGAATTACCAATATTAATTGAAAATTACTGTCTAAAGATTATTTTATAATCACCAAATTTTATTTTTAATACATTTTATTAACATGTATTGATTTATAATATTTTAAATAATAGTTAATTTATTGTTTTTCATAAAAATTTTACACCAAACAGGAAATAATCAATGCAAATCATTCTTTTATGTATACAGGAACGCTTAATAAATGGGTTATTGAAAGTTTTATGATACATATTAATAATGATTAAATTATGTGAAACGTATGATACGATAAAGTACCTCTAAAAAACTATTTGCTTATAAAAATATTTCTTGCAATGTAAAATTTTTATAATATTACCATGGGAATTATCACAAAATTGCAAATAAAAGTGTTTATTCTAAAGATTTTGTCTAATTTTCTTATGAAATAAAATTTGACTGTGTAATAAAGTAAGTTTTTATTGAATTATATTATTTTCGTGCATTTTAATGTAAATTAAATTTGACAATCTAATATATTAAACACTTACTTTCCTTCTGGCTTTATCTTAAATATTAAATCTTAAATATTTTTTACCTAGAAATAAGCATTTATTTAATATTAATAAAATGAAAATGTATTTGAATGATATTATTTTGAAGAAAAAAGTATAAAACAATGATACTTCTTTAATCTCATTAAGGCAAAGAATAAATATTTAAGAATAAATAAATAAAAATGGAAATAAGGAAAACTTTATTTCAATAAGAAAATTATAAATCAAATTTTTTGACGATGCATTTCGCCTTTATAAATTTATTTGGAAAAATAAAATATGCACCATTTCTCACGAAGAATATTTTCCATGTTCAAAATAAGAGATTTTTTTCCCCAAATTTATGAACTATTGTCATGATGCTCAGACAAAGTGCGTTTATATTCGTCAAAACTTATTCGTTGCTCTATCAACAGTCATTGTTTTAAATGCCATTGTAAATTACAAACATATTATGCTTAGACCTTTTCATTTATTTTTATTTCGAATAAAATTAAAATAATTTTCGATGTTTAGTTCGTCTGAAGAAATTGTCTTATAAGTCATTTATATAACTGTGATGAAACCAATTACTTAGAAATGCATCGAATGTTTACATGACTTTAATTTGTGGCAAGGAAGTTGTTATTTCATAAATGTGAAATGAAAATTATAAAAGAGTTAATAATAGTCATATTAAATAAATTTAATTAACAGTTATATTGAATAAAATTCTTATTTTTTTAAACGTTGCCTTACTTATTTATACTTAAAACAAATATTCCAAAAAAGTCTTTCTCATTTGCTAAAATAAAATTAAATATATAAAACTTAGTATAGAATGTAACAGTTTCTCTGAAAGCATTTATAAATGTAAAGTTCTTTAATTTTCATTTGCTAAATTGTTAAAATAATTTTTAACCAATTAATTTATTAAAAGAAATAATATTTTTAATTTTTAACAAAATATTTTATATTACGAAACATGTTTAAATAAAAACCCTATTAGCAATACATATTAAACACATTCTTCAACATAACTATATAAATTTTAATAAAAACTATGCTTAATTCGTAAAACCACAAATTAAAATAAATATATTGATATAAAATGCGCATATTAAACTTGTAATGAAATAAAAATTATATCAGCTATGCATCCTTAAATTATAATTTTCAACATAACTATTATTAAAATTTAATAAAATCAATACTTACTTCGTAACACCACATTGAAAAAATGTAAAAATAAAGAAACTCATCAGAATGTTTTTTGATTTGTAGAAAAATTAAAATTATATCAATAATCACATTGTGTTAATGCATATTAGATAAATAATGTATATCTTTTTATTAAAATTTACATAAAAGTAAATCTGTAATAGCAAACATGATTAGAATGAAACAATATTTCTAACTCATTTATATCAATTATTAAAATGTTTTTGGATGAAAATACATTTTTTAATTTTATTAACTTATATTAAAAAATAAAAAAAAATTAATTTTACCATAGATTAAATTATTACCAATATGGCTGCAACATAAAATATGTCACTTTTTCATGAAGTTAATTCACGTGAAATTAAATGTATAAAATAAAAGCAAAAATCAATTATAATTTCTAATTTATTTATGACAATCATTAAAATATTTTAATTAATAAATATACATTTCCTTATACCTTGTTTTAAAACTATATATAAGATTTATTGAAAAAAACGAGCATTATCACTGCTAAAGAAATAATAAGCTTCAAGCAAAAGAATATTTTGTTTCATAAAAGTGCTTTTAGCTGTCACTAATCTATTTATCAAAAGCAGATTAAATCACTAGGCTGTTACTAAAAAGTAGAGATTGTTTAAAGAACAATGGTCGTGAAGTTAAGAAGAGATGAAATTCTTAAGTGAAACACTAAACATTTCTTTCGTTGTTAAAAGCTCATACTTTCTTTTAACTTTATGAATTCAGTTATTTGAAGAGTAGTTTTAGAACAGTTGCAACAAAATATTGCATTTATTTTATATATGTTGTAGCAAATATTTTGAAGCTATATGACTTTTTATCAATACAAAGAAACATTTCCTTTAAAATTAATTTTGTATGTATAGTTGCATAAAACTTCTAAAGCTTATTGTTTAAATCAAATAATTTGAACGATTTTAAAAATATCTGTTTGAGGGAAACTATTATTTCCTTTTATCAAATATACATAATTACCTCATAGTTATTAATGAATAATTTTGAGATAAATCTTGAAAATGTAATATAAAATGCATATATTTCATTAATAAGTATTGTTGCGAATTGGTGCTTGTTCAGAGCACTTACAAATAAAAATTCCCAACTAACTATACAGATTATAACGTAAATTTTATTTTTGTAAAAGCAATTATTATTTTTCTTAATAATAACCATTGATTACAAACAGCAATCAATTGGCAGATAAAAGTGGATAACTTACATGAATTTATTACATTGGCTGCATATACCTGGGAGAAATAACTTTAATCACATAAATGACTATCATTTCATTTAGCGAGAAAATTCAATCACGCACGCGCAATGTATTCGCGCAAATGATGTTAAAGATGTAGCATTCAATATACTATTCTAATGATGTCAATGTGAGGGTATCTAATTTTACATCTTATATATAATTATAAGTGTGATGGGAGTTTTCTAATCTACTTTTATTTGGTAGAATGCCATCAAAATTCTTAAAATATTCAACATTTGAAAAATTATCATTTAGGAATTCATAAGAAAAATTTAGAAAAATATATTATATTGTAAGTTGTTTTATCATTAATTAATATTTTGAGTAAAATATAGTATAATACTTGATTAAATAATTTTTGGAATATTTTATTGAATAGCAGTTTTCTGTTTATATTTTTATCACATATACATTGAATTAAGTTAATGTTGACTCAATAAATTGTAATTTTCTGATCATATTAATCAAATTTCATATAAGAGATTTTAATGTTAACCAAATAGACTAATAGGAGACCATTATTTATTAATTTTATTGCAAAATATTTGTTTTTAATAATATCATAAATAATATTTTAACAATTAAATTCACATATATGTGTGACCGTACGGTTGTCAATAAAGGGCTTGCAATATATAATGTTACGATTTGCATGGAATATTTTCAAAAAAATTAATTTAATTTAACGCATAAAATAAAACTATTTAAATGAAAATGTAAAATAAATAAGAAATTGCAATTCTCAGAATATTTATACGTTTATTAATTGGTTTTCTTTTTAATAAAATTTAGATTTGAAAAGTTCAACAAAACTAAAATTCTTAATGAAGTGATATTTTAATGAATTTCTTATTTTCATTTTATGCTACCTAGATAAAATGATTTAAAAAAATTACGCTGTAAAGCTCAAAATTAGTAACTGTGAAAAAATTAATTAAAATATCATGATTTTGCAACTTTTAACACTTACCTGATTCAAAGTTAATTTCCTGCAACGAAATAATGTTTTTATCAATAAACTGTTATTTGACAAACGTTTTTACAGTAGAAATAAATTTTTAAACCAAGATGAGACAGGAACGAAAGTATGTGTGGTGAATCTGCATGGCATGATATTTTTCCACACCAAAGGAAAAATAATTTTTATGTATTGTTTATTTAAAACTAATTGGCGATACACACGTTATTATTCATTCAATGAGAGCCATCACCCGTCTGAATGAGTACAAAATAAAAGGAGTAAAATACGGCAGCACGACACTGACATAAAGTCGCCAAGCAACGGAAGATCTCGCCAAAAACTATTCTCACCGAGTAGCGGAAGGTGTTACGTTAAAGTGCGACGAGTAGTACAGAATGTATCTTCATCCTCGCGCTTTACTAGTTACAGAGAAAATTGGTCATTGCGTAATATACTAGCGTGCTACCATTTTTTGTCTGCAGAACTGAAAACTGTAAAAAGGGGACACATAACTAAATATCGCCGCATCGTCGCCATCGTCGCAGAGTGAGGGAGAATTCTTTAATTCCTTCTCCTTCAAGTATTGTTAAACTGTTACCTCTACACAAGAGTCTCCGCGTGAAAGTGTATCAGCTGTTTTCCGCGACGACCTCCGCGTGTTTTGGTAAAAGAAACATTGACGTTTTCGCTGCGGCTGCGTGAGAGAAAACTTGTTTCAGGAAAGACTCTTACTACTCATTTAAATGAAAACTGTGACAATTCACTTTTTCATGGATTACAACCACCGGTTTTTTCTCTTCCTTAAATAAAAGGTAAGTCCATGGTTATTGACAGCTTGCGTAATTTAATATTATCATCTTCTTAAATTATTAAATTTGTATCCGTGATATATTATTAAATATTTAAATAAGATAATACAATTAAGTTTAAGCCTTATTTATATTTTTATGAATTTAACTATCATTAAAATATATACATCAACTTATTTTATGCATAAAATTAATGTAAAAACATTATAGTTATTAGCTGCGTCTTTAAGCATATATATCAATCTTTCCATTAATCAAAAATGTTATAGTATGCTGCTGGAGTTTGGAAGAAATGATGAATATTTCCCTAAGAAAAAATATTTAAACTACAGAGAATTTGAGACTTTTACTACGATGTATAACAAGTGGACATAAATCATTGTAGTAGTATGTAATTTAACAAAATATAACACTGGTATTTGTCGAACTATAATAAACACATCAGACTGAATAAAAATTATGTAATCCCATTATAATCTTTATAACAGTACGTTCTTTTACTAATGTTATGTATTGTAAAACTACAAAATACTTTAATATACATATTTTTCATTTAATATATAATATGTGCTAAATTAATATTTATAATTTGTCATTTGATTAAAATATTTATGTTGAAAGAAGTCAAATTGTATAATGCGGACGTATTTAATTCAGATATTCTAGTTTTTCACTTCGAAATTACTCATATAAAGAAAATAAAATATGTTGGCACAATTTATTTGTATTATGATAACTAACAAATATTTATATCAAAGCTATTCGAATGCATAATGTTTGTTGAAAATTGATAAAGATGTAAATATATTTGAAGTATTATAAAACTAAATGTATGAAAAACATCTATACACATTTATTTTATGCAAGTGTTGAAATTTGAATACTAGTTTTGAAAATCAAATATAGTATTGCTTTATGTAATCATTATCATATTTACTCTAAATAAATTTGTTATACATTGACTTTTTAAAAAAAAAAACTATTTATTTAGTAATGAATATTTCATAATATGTATTACCTTATATTTACGTTGCTGTGAATATAAATATTATGAAAACATATATTTGCGTAATTCAGTTTCATTTGTTTGGGGAATGAAGGGAAATTAAATATTTTGACAGCTAATTTACTGCTACAATATTAATATTCTCTAATATGTTCTGTTATGCAATTTTATCATACATACATTTTAAATTAAATTTTCAATTCCAATATCAACTTAAAATGAGCAAATTATTCAAATTTTTGGAAATATTCTAAAAATCGATAAGTTGGTAATATTAAAAAGATTAGTTTCAGAAATTTTCAAATTACAAATATATTTTTTGTCTACTTTCATATAACATTCATGAAATATTCAAGTGAGGGAAGTACCATTTCTCATTTCATATCATATATAACAATTACAAGGAAACTTAAACAACATTTCTGAATAGTTGTTGCATTAAAAGTTGTTATGTATATCAAAGATTTTAATGGAATACTGATAAAAACTTATTCACTTTACTTTAAAAATTTTTACATAATCTATAAAAATGAGTCAAATTATGTATTGTGTTTTCAGAATTAATATATTATTTGGCATTTTTGTGTACTTTTTGCATAGAATCATTATCAGTTTTCAAAAAGATGAAATTTTAGAATAAATAGTTGAGAAAGCGTGTTTAAAATATAAATTATGATCTTCACATGGGATTCAGCAAGTTTACTAACATTAGTTTTCTTCTCTTTGTTATTCACAAAATTTAACTACACATATTTTTTTCAGAGTTCATTCATAAATGGCTGAGCAATTTTTTTAAAAAAATTTTATGCGTATTATAGGAACAAGTTCAATATACATATTAAGAGTAAACAGAACAAACTCTTTTGCTTAACTGCTTTGATTTACCAATTTCAATTAATATTTATAGGAAAATATTAAATTTGCTTCAATTTTGAGATCAGCTCCTTACAAGTAACTTCATAATAGAAGCTACTTACATTTCCATTAAAATAAAGCAAGAATATTACTTCAATAAAAGGTTGTGAAAAAGTTTATATTGAAATTTAACAGTGAAAGCTGCTTCCTGTGCAATATATATATATATATATATATATATATATATATATATATATATATATATATATATATATATATATATATATATATATATATATATATATATATATATATTGGAATTTTGTATTTTATTTTGGCAGTTGTTACTATCTTATTTATATTTCTTTTTTGCTATTACTTTCAATTAAAAGCAAATCGTATGGCTTCGCGGTGTTACGGCTGGACTTAGACTTGAGTCTTCGGCCACTGCAGTAAAGCCATACTTAGTGTCAATGTGGTCTGGTCAACCCTGGCCATGTTTGTATTTCATTTCATTTATTGAATGTTTTCTTTTAATTCTGCATATATATATATATATATATATATATATATATATATATATATATATATATATATATATATATATATATATATATATATATATATATATATATATATATATATATATACATATACTTGGCAGTTATACAAAATTTTAAAATTATTCTAAAAGGGGTGGTCCTATCTTACAATGCTTAATCATAATATAACAAATATTGTAAGTTTTGTCTTAATATTTCTATTTTCTTCTTAGTAACAATTCATGGTAATTATTATTTTTTTCATGTTTTGTTTGTTTGTTTATAAAATTATTTATGTTGAATTATTTGCAATCGGGTAGTGCATTAAAAATTTTTATCTCCACATTTATGCTTATAGAAACTGGTTAGTGAACAACTTAAAGGAATATATCTGTTGCAAAGCATTTTAATATATTTCGCTCTGAAGAGACTTATCCTATCATTCGACCATAAAAAAGTAAGCCTGTTGTAAAGTATTTTAATATCCACATAGGGCATTTCATTACGAAGAAAATTATATCATTCGGCAACGGTGGCAATTTATTTACATTGTTGTTTTAAAACTGGCTAGTGAGCAACTTAACGGAATAAGGTTGTTATAAGGTATTTTAATATCGACATTGGGCAGTTCGTTCGAAGCACATTCTCTTAAGCATGGCTTCAGTGAGCCCTTATTCATTATATTGTTTTAAAATTGGATTGTGGGACAACATAACGGAGTAAGGTATTTTAATACCCACTGCGCAAAACGCTTTTCTCGTATAATTGAAACAATGTGGCTCAAAAGCTGTTCCCGTTTCAGGAGTGGAGATACGGGAGGTGCGCTTCCTTCGTTTATAACTGCCGCTCACCTGTAGCCACTGAGCGTAGGGTAAAAACGAGAATGAAAATGAATTGCCCTTCACCGCTTTTTAAACAAATAAATGATATTTACAGTTACTTTATTGAGGTTTGAAATGTTACTGTTTTCGCCAGCAGCAGAGAATGTTTTCGATTTTCCTAATATGCCTCCGATTGAAAGTACTCTAGGGGCTGAAAGAATTCTTCATTTTTATATAAATACATTCCAAATAAAATAATTTATTGAGTCTAAACCATCTCATTTTATTTGTTTTTCGTTCATCCACACGTGAATCTCCATTTCGTGTGTCATAGAACAACACCGCTTGACAAAGCTAAATAAATAGTAATTATCATTATAAAGAAGTTAAAACAGCATTGTTTTTCTGGATAGCAATCTTCTTCCAAAGGTATCTACGTATATTCCATTAAGCACAAAGACAATGAAGGCCGAATGTCTCGGTCCACTCATTGAACAAAGTATTTGAAATTTAAGTCTTTGAAAAATTAATAATGAAATTATGATAAATTTTATGTATTAAGAATGATTAAAAACATTGTAATATTCGTTGCAAATACAGATCCAAATGAAAAACTAATTATAAACTAAATATGTGATTTTCTCCAAATATTTTAATTCAAAAAAATTATCAGAACAGCTTTTCTATTCACAGCAATAGAATATGCTTATATTCCAAAAAATGATTATGTTGCATAATTGCATTTTAACTAAGCTTCACAGAGTTATCCAGCTAAATTGAGACTTACTTAAAAAATTGTGCTCATTTTTTAAATTTTTAAGTTATTATAATTAATTTTTTTCAATAAATTATCTTTCTTAACTGCTTAAAACATAAGTATGAATTCAAAGTTTAGAAAATAAGTAAATTGTAAAATATTATGGGAATATGTTTTTTGGCAATACTATAATGTGTTGTAGCTTCAATCCTAATATTTTGAATATTTGTAATTAAAACATTTATAATAGAATGCATTTATACAGAAAGTAATATAAAGTATCTTAATATAAAAATATTCTCCAATTAAAGAGCTTTTAATTGATCAATTAACATTTCATTTAAAAAATTGATTACATCATTATTCTGTTGCAGCATATTATATTTCATTTAGTATTAATCTCAATATATATGTGTATTTGTGATATGAAGTGTTGTAATAAATGAAATAATATTTTTGCGTTTATGTATATCAATAAAATGTATTTTTAAACTAAAAGATTTTCACTTGAATATTAAAAATATTTATGAAATTTATTGTATAGTTTACGATAGTTTGCCCTATTCATAATGATTTCACCAGATATTTTAGTTTGATGATTTTGCATGGAAAATATTGTTCCTCATATATAGAGTAAAATGTATTTATAAACAATCGAAAATTTATTTTAAAATCTAATATTTAAGCATGATTGTCCATGTTTCTGGTGTAAGATTTCTTTAATAACCAATAAATTGCTCGTGGAAAGTTTTAAAATTTTTAAGGTATGGATATTTTTGGAATGAGGTGATATGAAGTATGATTTTAAAATAATGAATGAAGATACATTTTTGTTCAATTGTATTTATTATGAAATAATTTTTATGCTCCTTGACGCCATTTAAGCTTTGTAATTAAATACTATTTTTTTAAAAAATTAAATATAACTCAGTTTTTATCGATTGTAAATCTATTAATACTTTCATTAAATAATGAAATTTCTAACTACTTAAAATTTGTGCAAAATTTAGAAAATGTGTTAGTTGCAAAAGAATTCACCAGTAACTGATTGTTATGTATCCAATTTATTCTGAATGAAGTGAAAAAAGTGAAAATGTAGCAAAGCAAGCAATTCATTTTCAGTTTATTAAAAAGCAGACTGACATTTTTTTTGTTAAGATAAGTAAGCTATATGTTACAGCTTCAACAAATTCGGTTGATATCGCATATCCTGTGTAAAACTGAATAAAAAATTAAAGCAATTCATATCCTTGACTATCCGGAAATTTCTCTTTGCTTGGCACAAGTTCAACAAAGTAATCCAAAGCAGCCATCACTGGCAGAACGAACTCTGAGGTTATTCATAATGATATCCTAAATAAATCAATAAATGGTTATATTTTTAATGTCTGTTTTTTCAATTATTTATGAATAAATGTTGGATTTTTGTAATGTTAACTAAATATTGTAAAAATATCAAATTTAAAAAAATTTATAAATATAAGTGTATATTTTTCAATAAAATATAATATTTTGCGTAACATATAAGTGTTTAAAATAATCTTAATTTCGATGTGTTAATCTTTTATTGATATTTTTATTGCGATGCTTGATATATATTAAATGGCTTGAGAAATTGGTGCAAAAGCAAGTAACATTGTGTAAGCAGACAGAGTCTTATACATTAATATTTTATTATTCTATGTTTATTTAGAATATCTATAATTCTCACGAATTTCTTCATTTAATTAAGTGTACTACGATTTATATTTTAATGAGGTATAATTTATTCTCCTAATAATCTCAGCTAATATGTAATATCACAGTCACTATTTTTATTTTTTATGAAAATTTAATTTATTAAGAAAAAAAAGTGTGTTTTCTATTATTGCTTATCCAATTAGTATTTTTTTAATTTTTTCATTAAAAATTTCATAAACAAAAAAGGCACTTTGTAAAATAAAATGTTTCTACTCCGTTTTAAAATAAAAACGATATTTGACAGAACCTTTTTTTAAAAAAATTATGAATAAATAATAAAAATTATAAATAAATATTTTAATGTGTGACTGATATTACTTGCAGTAGAAGCTTAATTGTATTTGCTGTTACTGTGAAGATGCATAAAAATATTTAATTTACTCATATTGAACATTTTGGGATTAATTTTTGCTTATCACGCATTTACCCTTCAGAGTTTTGAAGTTTTTTTAAATTTAATTTGAATTAATATAAAAATATAAACAAGTATAAAGTGTTTTAAGGCAAAATTATGGTGTATTAATAAACACAGCAGATATCTCTATATTTCTTTCAAATTGGTATTAAGTAATAAAATATTCTGTATTTATTTATTACGAAAGTTACTCAAAAATGCTTCGTAAAAATAAATTTTCTCTGTAAATTATTTTAATATCATTACTTTAAAAATTGTATTGCATTCTATTTGAAGTTATAAAGTAGTTAAAATTTTTCCCCTCAAGATCTCCTTTTTTATTTAAGAAAGGAAATTTAATATAAATTCACAATATTTATACTAAAAGTTAAGAAATTTTTAAAGAAAATTTTAATGACTAAAAATAATAAATTACTTTCCTTATACTTAGTACAACTTAGGAATCATAAGTCAATGATTTTTCATCTTTTTCCGCTGCATCCTATACTATCTATACGCATCACAGTATCTTCTTTTCTACAATTCCTTTCACAAACTTTATCTGTAAATTAAAACAATATATTTAGGTGTGTTTATTCTCATCATAATAGTTTCCTATCTCAGAACATTTTCAAAAAAGTTATCTATCTGTAGGTAAAAACAATATATTAGAAAAATGTCTCTGAATTTGACACCAGGATGCATTTTCTTATCGAACTAGCTATCAAATGGCAATAAAGCGTACTACAAAAGTTTAAAAAAAAAAATATTACCTTAATTGTTAAAAATAATTTATCCAGCATACTTTGTTACTATTAAAAACAATATCAAATGCTTAGTTGCATTATATTTATAATTTTATTTCATTTCTTAAATTTTTCTTACATGCATTCGAGTTCTTTTGATGGAGAATGTTGCAAAAAATTGTTACTTTTCGCGCGGCGTTAAAAATTCTTAAGCGGAGCATTTCCTTTGGTGTGGCGGTGAAATCAATAGGCGCGGTCATTAGAAGTTCGGAGTCCGCCCAAGTGAATGCCGCAGGGGACCCCTTGGGGAGATGAAATTGCCTTCGTCTGCTTTCGGCTAAAGAAATGCACTAGAAGCAAGTTATTAAATTTTGTGTCCCTTTATGCATGTGTATAATATATACTTGTAAAATTTTTTAAATTTAATTTTTCTTAAAAAGGTTATGTCTATAATAATGCTTTTTAGTACGAATTATTTCATATATACATAATTTAATAAATTAAATTTTATCCTCAATAACAATAGATATCCCCTCATAGCATAAAATGTATTAGGGAAATAATATTATTCAAATATTGTGTATTTCAAGCAAAACTATTTATAAGTGCAAATTCATAAATTTATTTTAAAAATTAAAGTTTATTAGCGTCCAGCTTTCAAAATGAAAATAAATATACATGTTATTATATTTTTAATGTATCGGTGTTGCATTCAGCAACTGAGGAAACATTAAACAAAATTTCTGGGAAGTAACAGAGAAAGTGTTTGAAAAAATGTAATTTTTTATTTCAAAATTTAGCAAAATTTAGTTAACTTCAAGTAAATTAATGATAAAAGAAATTTGTGACAACTGAAATAGGTAATATTTATAGGAAATTTTTTTGGATCACTAAAGAAATAACTTAATATTGCTAAATAGCAAATTATCGGAAGAATTCCGGTATTATTCTTTTGTTGACTTACATGTTTTCATTGATATTTCTTATCAAAACTTATTGTAGTATTTGTTAATCGTCTGTTAATTTTCCCTCTAGTTTTTGTATTTTTCACATGCGGGTTATATGTTTTCCAATTATATATCTATTATATACACCGGGCCGTGGTTGCCTCATGGTTAGGGTATCGGCCTTCCATCCGGAAGGGTGGGGTTCGATTCCCAATGCCGCCAAAGACCCACCGAGAACATACGATATACGTGCTCGTAAAATCTGTGGAATCGAAAGTCCTGTGGTCGGTCATTGAGCAGTTATCATAGGTGCAATGGTCAGGAGAAATTTACTCCCCCATCAGATCAATGCCAAAATTGAGGTAGTAGATCCTATGGTGCTGCCATATATCGGAGGATTTGAAGAGCAAATATCGTACTTTTACCTTCATGGTGCTCTGTTTAAAAAGAAAGACTTTCCCAATTGACTTAAATTCGCATAGTCAAGGCATAGCGAGCTTGGCTTGTCCAAGTGCCATTAGTAACAACAACAACATTAAATACACCTTTTATTGAATAGCCTAACTGGCAAACAATTATAAGATTTGTTTAAGTAGATTTGTAATTTGTAATTTTTCGCAACTAGACTTTAAGCACATCCCTTTGTGAAGAAAACAAATCAGCCATTCAGTCATGATAAGCCCTTAATAGTAAGATAACTGTTATTACTGAATTTTGTGGCTGTGTTAAACTTGGACAGATCTTAGTTCTTCTTAGCGGATAGTTTAATAGGAGAAACAAAACGGGCATAACTAATACATGAGTAATATTTTATTGTATGACTGATTGACTTAATACACTTCAAAGAATTGGCTAATTTACTCGATCAAATGACAGTAAATATGGAATTATGTTGAACCGATATAAATTTGCAAACATGCGCCTTTTTCGAAATTGCAGGAAATTGCTAAGCAAAAATAAGAAACAATATACAAATTTTTTCACAAAAAATTGTGTACATAACAGTCTTTTAAATTGAATAAGGTAGCATAAAATGGCACGTTTTGCCTTTTCAAAATGATGAGATATTGAAGCTGAAATATTTGATGATTTATTTTTTAATACGATTTATGGTTTTCTTTTGATTGTTGAGACTTGTTCACTTTCATTTTTGGGAATGATATTTACTATCTTCAATCTGCTCATCAGGAATAAAGTAATTTGAATTGAAATTCATGTATAAAAAATCTTATTGATGTTATCGAATTTATTTATCTTACATTTTTCATTTTTAACAGCGTTATGAAATTTTTAATAAAATTTACTATTAATTATTATAAAATGCAAAACTTTGTTATAATATAAATTATTTTGTTACGTAATTTTGTTCGTTATTTATTGGTAATTTAAAAAAATATTTAAGGGACTTTTAAATGTATTTTGTATTATTTTTGTCACTCACTGAACCTTAGTTCTCTTAATCATTTATAGTGATGTTTCTAATGTAATTACTTTAGAAAAAACACATTTTAATATAACTTAGTTTTTAAAAAAAATTATTAGCAATAAACTCTTGTGTAAACTTGTTTCTAATTTTTTTCTGAATTTGATTTCTCGATCAATAAAATTTCATGTATTTAATGTATCACTTCATGTTGAATTTATCTATATATCGATATTTAAATTAAAGTACCACCATATACTCTGAATAGGCGATTGGTGACTATTGTTCCAAACATACTCTAAAACGCTTCTCTAAAATATGTAGTCATTACTAAGACTTAAGGTAGTCAAACATATTAATCATATGTTTTTCTTGTTTAAGCACATGACTTAACAAGAGCATGTGATCGACTAGTCAAACATCGAGCCTTAACACGACAATGAAACTACTTCAGTCAAAAATGATTATATCCTTTTCTTGTCCTAAGAACATTTATTAGTCTTTTTAAGAATTCAATATACGATATTAATAAGTACAAATCTACTTATTAATATCGTATATTGAATTCTTAAACCAGTTCTTACTTTAAGTACAAATCTACTTAAAACCAGAATTAAATTATGTTGGATTTGAAAAAAATTTGGTGTCAATAAATAATATTAATTAAAATTTTTTATCAAAATTTACCAGGTTTCTATTAAAAATGTTTTTTAATTAAGTATGTTTAACTTTTTACCTTGTAAATTGTCAGTTTCAATTTTAAGCAATGCATTTTAATAATTCATAAATGACATGATCCTGCCTCGTAAATAAACTAAAAGTTCTATAGAATAGCAGCATTGGTATATTTAAGAGAAAATAACTGATTATTAAAATTTATAACTATTTGGTATAGTTTTACTAATTTTAACTTTATTATTAAATGCTGAGAATAATACGTATTCACTTTATCAATAATTATCGTAACATTACGCTATATTTTGTTTGTAATCTAGTTGGGTTACTCTTTATTATGTTAATCGTGTGCATTAAAATTATTTTACTCAATATTTTTAAACATTCGCTATTTCATTAATAATTAATTAAACTGAAACCATTGTTCGTTAAATGTAATGAAGTAATTGCAAACTCTAAAATTCTTTTATTAATATTAAAGAAATCACTCGTTAGAAATCTAAAAAAAAATGGAATTTTTTATTATTTTTCCAAATTTGTTTTAGTTTACCTTTATACTTATAAAACATGTTTATAAAACTTATTTATAAATTGATTCTTAATATTTGTTTATTAAATATAGTTGAAACAAGTATTGAATTTACTTCAATGAAAGAGTAATTTTCTTTAATTTTTCACATGATTGAATACTAATAAATTATTAATGTAAAAATTACTTATAACAAGAAATAATTGCATAAATGTCTAATTAAAGTGTAACGCATGTAGGTTTTACTGAGCATCCATCAAGGAATATATTTCTTTGAAAAAAATACGTAATCAACGGATAATATATTTTAGTATTTAAAATTGTGAATAAAACTTGTAATACAGGTAAATTATGTTTTAAAATAAATTATTTAAAAGTAATCTATGTTTAAATTATTAGATAAAACTAATTTTAAGCTTGATTAATTTTTTATTCCTAAACTGGACTAAATTACAGTTGAAAACGTATAAGTATTATTATATATTTATATCAAAGAGGTTTTATGGAATAAATATTTTGCTAAAAAACATCATCTAAAAATTTCTGATTAAAAACATTCCTTTGAAATCTTTGATATATTTATATACACCGCATTCAATTTAAACATAATTTCTCGGTTACCAATGTAAGAAATTTCAATGAAACTCGATCTAGCATTTTCTCTTAGTATTACAGAAAAAAATATATATAGTAATAACAAAAATTTCTAACAAAAAGTTAAAAGCTATAAAAAATATAAGTTCCGTTATTGTGGTTTTTTTAAAGGAAAACTATAATTGTTGAAACATTCTGGAAAAGAGAAAATATTTTTAAAAAGTACATTTTATTTGTATACAACTACAAAGGTTAACGTTTAAAAATAATAACTGAAACGAATTCCAAAGACAATAAAACTGTGTGTTTATTTTTTTATCTAATCTTTTTTAAACTTTGTTACTTTTTTAAGTAATTTTGAGGAGTTATTTTGAATGTTTTAGAGTTGCTTTCACAAACTGAATTTCTATTCTTTAACAAAAATCGTCATCTATGTAACAGTGCTATTTCTGAATTTGAAACGTGATAGATGAAGAGCATACATGAACAAAAAGTATTAAAGAAAGAATTAGTACCATTAATGAAATGTACGAAATAGGAAAATTCATTGTTCAACTATGAAGAAATTTTTAGAAAATTTATTTTTCTTATATTTATATTTTATAGGTTGTAACTTAGCTAAAATGCATTGACCATAATGTTACTAAATATTTTAAATGTATTTAACTAAATATTTTGCAAAAAGTTAAACGATTAACTAAAAATTAAATTCAGGTCAAAAGAAATGATTTGCTACCATTATTTAGGAAGTAATTTTTATGGATATAAAGGTAAATTGGAAAGCGCATCAATAATTTGTTTCAGTAAATGTACTCACTCAATAAATATACGAAAGCATTTTTCATTATCAATAAAAAATACTAAAATTTAACACCAAGTCTTCATTTTGCGTGCGCTTTAATAAAAATGAATCTTTTATGTATTCAGAATAATTACCTGAAAAAAATGTCTTTAAAACTATATATATTTTACTCTTGACCAAAATAATCCGCATTAATAGAAAAACGTAATATCTAAGCGTTCTTAACTATGTACATTGCCAATAATATCAAGTAATTTTGATAATGTTTTTGACTTATTAGCATACACATTAGAAAACATTCAGTATATTGAAATGAAGATTTTCATTTTAGTAGAAATTAAATTTAAATTACTATCAAATTATATCAAAAATGCAAAATTTATGTATTAATATATTTTTCTGCAATGTATTTTACAATATGTTTATATTTTATAACATAATGCCTCATAAAATTTTGTCTAAGGAAAATACGTTTTAGGATCCCCTTGGCGAAAATTATGAGTTTTTGACAACAAATGTTTTTTGGGCTTATTTGAAAAAACATAACGGTGACATAAACACTATGCAATTTTAAAAAAATGACACAAATTTTATAAACAATTGCTCATTATTACCACCCAGTTGCCTTATATGTGATAACAGTTGTAACGCTTTGGTGGAAAGAGTCATTATATGTTTTTTTTTCCTCTACAATTCTATACACTCTTCCACCAAAACTGAGAAAAAAGGCAAAATAGCCCGGACTTCACTCGAACTCTTTGTTTAGGACTTAATCCTAGTATACGTAATAGGGTGCATTTGGTGACATTTTGTGCGATATTTAGGGATACTTGAGAAAATGATAAAGTTTGCAATTTGTAGTTATTGATTTGACGAGATTCGTTGTTTTATGTCTTTTTAAGCGTTTTGAAGTTTATTCATTTGTGACTTATATACATTTTTCGTCGATGCTTATATGTTTCCATTTTGAGATTAATATTTTATTTCTTCTGTGCAAATTCTTGGCAATCATCTTAAAAACATCATTTTGTCGTTAGAAATAATTTGACGACAATTTTCAACGCCTCACTTTACTACAGTATATATATTTCTGTAAATCGTGCTAAATATGTAACGAATATTAAGAACTTACCTTGTTTATATGATTTTATGTTTTTGATTGGTTAAATCTGTAACTTTTCTACTGACGTTAGAGAGCCATTTTGAAATGAATGCAGTTATAATTGAATATAATGTTATATTCATGAATTTCATATGCTATTGATAATTTTTTAATCTTAATAATCTTCTCGTGATTGTTTGATCATTAGTGAAAGCCTATTCATCAGTTCAACAGATATGCCAATAAATGAAGACGAAAATTATGATTCATCATTTTCTATTTTAAACTATCCTATGAATCAAATAAGAATAAATATTTGAATTATAATAATGATCGTTTAGCGAAAATGTATTTAAATTAAATAAAAGTTTTTATTCATTCAAGCATTCTATGTAAACCATTTTTAAGCAATAATACTTATCATCTGGAAATCTTGATATTGGCATTTGATGAACAAAATGCAAATACATTCTTGTATAAGTTTTAAATGTATTTGTAATAGATACTTTGATTGAAAAGACTAATAGTATCAAGAAACAATATATGAATTTCTATTACACAAATTTATTTCATTAATAATTAAAGCCTTGCAATATATGTAATGAAAATAATTTTTAGCACTAGCTTGAATATAAACAATAATAAATGAAAACTTACAAAAGTTGAAAGATTTATTCAAGATTTTGAGTAATGATTTTTGACATTGGCTCATTTTGATACTTTTTTGACTTTGTTTTTTACTTTTTTGTCTTTTTTTAAGTAAATCTTTTAAAAAGCATATATTTCAATATTTCTGAATCTATAATGAAAATCTAAAAAATGAGCAAATATTGAACAAATAGATACAAAAAATGCGGTATCTGAGATTAAATAAAAATCATCATCTTGTTAGTTTTCATATTCATACGTTTCTTATAAATATAAAAACTAACAAAATGATAACTTTTAAATTATACTTACTAAAAATTAGTTAATACTTATTAAAAACTAATTTAATACTTTAAATTTCTATTAAAAAGACATATCTGTTTATTTTTAACTCCTCCCCACAATCGTTAATTAATTTTTAAATAATACACATATTCCTTTCAGTAAGTGTTTTGTGAATTTCGTAAAATAAATAACGTAAATGATGTTATCTAAATCGCTATATAAAAATTTTAATTTTATATGAAAGCACAAATTGAAAATAATCTTTATTCAGCTTTCAATATTTATACCAGGTATATTCTCTGAAAACACATATATACATCGTTTCTGTAGGCACAAATATACATTGAATGAGTTCATAAAGTTTTTTTAATAGTTTCATGTTTTTTCCATGTTTGAAAACTTTAATAGGGAAAATACTATATAAGTGTTTCATAAAATAATATATAAATACGCTTTTATTAACACTTGAAATACCAGGGAAAATATGCTTTAGGATGCTCCTTGGCAAAATGGCCAATTATTTTCGCCGTGCCGATGTTTTTTTTTTTTTTTTTTTTTTTTGTCACAAGCGTGTTATTCTGCACGTTTGATGAAACAAGATGGTGCCAAAAATACCAAGGTAGCGAGAAATAAACCAACATGACTAACAGTATGTTACAAAATTACCGAGGAACTGCGTGGCACTCTAAAGTAAAGACCACCCGAAATATCTAGTTAATATCTAAGAATTTTCCTCTCTGATGTATATGTTAAATTTTTAATTGTTCACGCAAATCAGTTAGTTATTGCCTTAACTGCATTTTTATCACCTTAACTGCAACTGCAAATGCAGTTTTTGAAAATTTGTTTTCAAAGTTGAAAGAAATGTGTTTGTCTGTATTTGATTTTTTTTTAATTTTTAACCTTCATATTGTTATAATCATATTGTTATAATATATAAATTACTTTAAATAAAATGTTTTTAGAAGTATGAAAGTTAATTTTTTCTAAATGGCTAAAATAGCCTGATGGTGTAATATGTGGTTAAAAAGATCGGAGGCTGTAATCAAAAAGGAATATTAAAATTAAAAATAGCAAAGAATAAATAGCTATTTCATATTCTAGTGTGGGTGCACATTTATTACAAGCTTTTTTACTACAAATGCGTCAGAAAAATTCTATGCAACTAAATATAAAGATTTAATTATATTTTTCATAGTATGGTAACACTCAAAATATACCATTAGTTTAGGAACCCAAAAATATTTTTAAGCATACTTTAGGTGTGGTTCGAAGAAATAACTTATAAATATATAAACAGGCAATAATAACATGTAAAATAGATATCCTTTGGTTGTACAGAATCCGTGAATTTTTGAAACCCAAGCCCACGCGCGCACGCTTATAATATTAATAGAAATAAGTAAATAAAATCATATATTTTGTACCTTACACATGCTTTTCTTATTTTTATAAATGTAATTTTTCACTTCCTAAAATCTTTTTAGACGGTTCCTAAGATGTGATTTATTGCATCTATTTTCATGCAGCTTAGTAAAATTCGAGCTTCGAAAAAAAAATTTTTTTTTGAATCTGAATCTGATTTTCAGGGATTATACATTTTAATCTTTGAAATTAATCATTATTTAAAAATTATTCCTTTTCACGAGTTTCTTTGTTCAATTTTATCTCATCATTTTTTTAAAAATATTTTATTCATTTTTACATTGTGGGTTTTCTTAATGATAAACATTCATGATAGAAAAATAAAAGAAAATTTTCGGTTTTTATAGCTTATTTGTTTTTTATAAGATTATGATCATTGATTTTTTTATCTATACTGCTGTAATTTCTTATGAAATTATTTTTTGGTACATAAATGCATGACACTGCTTCTTTACTCTTATATAAATGTGTTTTATATATGGAAAAATCGTATGAAATATAATAATAATTTAAGAATTGTGTGTGTGTGTTATTATCAGTTATATTTCTTCGTTACCTTTGAGTTTTATTTTATGTATATAGCTTAAATCATTATTTATTTAAGTTTTGTATATCATATTCACTAATCATCCAAATTTGAATTAAGGTGTCGAATATTTTAAACATGTTGTTTTAAAGATGTGAACATACATTTTTTCAATTTTGGAAATTATACGCAGTAATTATAAATTTCCAAATGTATATTTTAAGCAGTATAACCATGCATTACATTTTTTGAGTTCTTGTAGGATTGTGTGTAATTCTTAGAAATTTATAAATTTACATGAATAGATATTTTGATTACATATGAATAAGTAACGCTTCTTTAAATTGAAATATGAATAGTTTACTATTTTGTAGAAAGAGTACTTATGTTTAGGAAAATATTTCAATGAAAAATTATAAAAAATAACCAATTTCTGTAATAATTTAAATTATGGTTTATTATAATACGGAATATAAAATTAATATTTGACGACCAATACAAAATGCGCTATTTAAAAACGCGTTCTGCATTTCTCATTGCAGGGAATTTGCAATTAGTCTGGGAAGTTGAAATTTTAATATTTTAGTAACTTTGTGATTAAATGTAAGCCCATTTGGCTAATTTGTATCATTTACCAGTTATATAAGTTGCTAAAAAGTTTTGATTATGTTCTTAATATGTAGAGTTGCTTTCTTCAAAAATAATTTTTTCTTATTTATTTTTTTAATTTTTGTTTTACATAGCGCTATTTGTCATTTAGATTAAAGCTATTATTTTGTTGTTGGAGTAAATTTAACATCTTATTATATTGTGTCAGCTAACGTCACATTTTTAACCAAATTTTAATGGTTTGCAATTACTTATACTTAAACGTTTGTTACTTTTAGCGTAAAGTTAAATAAAATATAAAGTTTTAGATTGTTCTTTGCAGAATATGCTTTGGAGAAGTATTTAACAGCATATATTCTGAATCAGAAACCCATTTATAAACCTCAATGCAAATAATTTTAATACACAAAGAACAAAACAAAATGAATATTTCTTCTTTTAAGATTATATTCATTTTTAAGCATTCAGAAAACTTTAAAACGTGACTTTTGCTTTGAAAGCTTTGAAAGTGTTAATGGTTTCACTTCCCTTTAAAACTAAAATCTGTTCATGACAAAAGAATTAACTCGTAAATTTAGTTCACAACGTGCAATTATTATATATATATATATATATATATATGTATATATATATATATATATATATATATATATATATATATATATATATATATATATATATATCAATTGCATTTGTTATAATATTTATGTACACCTATTCCTATTTTGCTTAAAATGCAATTATACTTAACTAAGTGCATTATGATACTTTATACCATGAAGTGCTGTCAAGGTATTATGCAATTTTCATATTTATTTCTGAATATTTTAGAATATGTGTTTAAATATGAACATGATTACTATTAAGTATACCAGTGTTACACATACAGTAAATGATCTTAATGTTACATAATGTTAATCCCGAGGCAAAATTAAAACATCTTAATATGTCAAAAAATATAAAAAAAATCCTGATCAAACTATCATGTAAATTATTTTATATAAATTCAGGCATATTTCGTCGAAAAATTCTTCTGGAAATTTTTTTTTAATTTTTTTGTGATAGATTTGTTTTCGGAATAATAAAAATCTGTCACAAATTTTATTTTATATATTAGGAAAAATTATGCTCTTTTAATTTTCAATCAATAAAGCTAAGAAAATAATGCATTGAATGGCTTACAAAGAACTGCAGAGAATATATCAGAAAAAGAGTATAATTATGGTAAAATATTAAAAATAAATATATGAGTCATCTTTAAAAATAGATTAAGATCAAATATTTCACCTTTAATTTTCCTGTAGTTACCAGAACTTGATAACGTTCATCAGAACTGTGTTCAAATGATGAGATGATGTCCACTTTTACAAGAAAAAATTATTGATGCTTTAAAGAAAGTGGACGTCATCTTTTACCGAAAAGCTTCGTTTGGTCAAATGCTAACTTAAGCGTAATGGAAGTATGTACGTAATTATCTAAACTCGTATTCACGTATTTGAAAACAAAAAATTCATATAACTTTATTTTGATCTTCATAAAACTTGTAAGAATCCAGTACTTTGCATTTATTTAGTTTTTACAATTATCTTGTTTATTGTAACCCTCATTGATTATCTTTTTTTATTTGTTTGATCATGGATTGATGTGTTCGATAAATTTGCATGTAACAAAAAGTACTTTATTTTCAGGTAGTGTATCAGAAATTTTCGAAATAAATTTTTTAAACGTACGCAAAATATGAGAAAGTAAAACATATATAAGTAAGTTATATTTACTGATATCTTAATGACGTAGAAAATGTTGCAGAAATATGATAATTGTTAATTAAAACCTTTCAATGACTTTTGAAGACAGATATTTTATTCATGTTTTATTAAAGTTTTTACTTGTTTACTTAAATAACTGTCCTGAGATATTTAAAATAAATGTTTCAAAAATATTATTACAATGTTCATTATTTCTTCTTTCGAATATTGCTTAAAGTCGTCCACCCTATCTAGTGGTCAGCAAGCCTTTCTGCGGATAGGGAGGACCTGGGCTTGAACCCCGGTTATAGCATGGACACATTTTCTTTCTCTCTCTTTCTACTGACATGGTGTGTTCCTTGTGTGAATGGTTGCCTATCCTGAAATGAGTGCTCTTAGGAACCCCAAATCACGGTTCAGTTGGAGCAGCGCATCTCATATTGCCAATTTAAATGGCTCAAGACAACAACAGCAAATATTGCTTGAAAAATGAAGACTCGAAAAAAATAAAAGAAGCAATTACATTTTCTATAATTAAAATTACAGCTTAATTTTTTTTCAGTTTTTTTATCCAGTAAATAAAAAGGTTAATTATGGCCTTCATTTTTCAAGTCGAAAATGATTTGATCAAAAAAACCCAACTCTAGTCTCATATGGACAGATCCTAGTAGAGATTCTTAAATTCACAGTTACAGATATATTCTGGAGTACCAAACAACAAATAATTTAAACTAGATTTATAATTTTTAGTATAGATTCGCATTCTTTTTCTTTCAAACCACAACTCAATCAGTTGCTTCAGATTGAAGAAAAAAATTCTCATCCCCTCATGGTATTAGAAAAACCGAGACGTTTTCTTTCACTGTATTAGATTGCAAAAATAAATGGTGAAATGGAACAATGCATGCGATGGGGTTTGAAACCGAGTCCAATTTCAATCAAAACATACATGAAGAATTGTCTCTAAAGACAACTACAAAAATTGGCTATTTCTAAAATTTTATTTTAAACTTACTTAGCTTTTGGAAGCATGGAGATATGAAAAGAAAAAAATACATTTTAATCTCTTTTGTTTGAATTTTATAAAATAACCACAGTAATTGGGCTTCCTTATATAAGAAAGTTATTTATTGTATATGCATTTAATTACATCTTGAAGTCTGTATCTTCTAAAACCTAATTAACTATAAGAGCAATTCAAACAAATTTTTTGATCAGAACAGAAACTTAATTAGTTAAAAATACATTTTCTCTTATAAATGGAACATTGGAAAGTTGATTTGTTACATGAAGTATTAGTTTAGATTCCTCATCTTTTCGGTATAAAAAATGAAACCTCGCAGCAAGGTACCGTTTAATTTCCGGAAAAGCAAAGTGGATTGTTTCATTAAAACTAAATTAAACGTCGTTCAATAAAGAGTATAATTAGCATTTATATTAAACAAGCTATTTTAAATAATTTATTTTATAAAATGAGGTTATTAATAATTGAATAATAATATATATTAATTTATTTTTCATTTTTTGTAATGATCCTTTTTATACATATAAAATCTGAATACTTTATTAAAAAAAGATAATTTTGTTATAATATCAATGACATGTTTTCGTGTAGATATCATAAACGAAGAATATAAGTTATAACTATTATGTATGATTTCAGACAATTCCAATTTTAAATTGTGATTGCTGGCTATTAACTTTAACCAGAATATAATTATGGCTCATGCGGAATAAAATTCTGTAAAACTTAAAAATTTTGAATAACAAAATAAATTTGCATAGAGCAGAAAATAACCAATGAAATTGATCATAATTATAGATAAGTCAAAAGATACTTCGTTTGAGAAAACCATACAAGTAAATGTATTTCTGATAGACAGAGATAGATATTATCATGCTTGAATAGAGGAATTAAAGTCTTAAAATTCAAGCATTATATTGTGTTCAAAATTTAAAATTTACTTTTAAAAATGTTTAGTTAAATTTTTCCGGATGTGTTGCTGTTGTTATGCATTGAAAAATCATAAAATGTATGTATCGTTTAATCTTCCATATTTTCATAAGTTATTGCAAACATTCAATTGATTATTTTGATAATTTTTTAATTATTCTATACAATGAAATTTTCATTTTATAACTAATATTAAATTCTAAATAATTACATACATTTAAACAAAAATTAATATTTAAATCTCTGGCTAACCAAAAACAAAACAAAAGGTGTGATCAATTTTGAGATTTTTATTACAGCGTTAGTGGTATTCTCATTGAAATTTCCTGAAAAAATGGCTATATGTCACAATGTAATTAATTTAAATGCTGTTCATTTAGATTCCGGAACTTTTCTCGCTTCAAGAATTGAGGCTTGTGGTTCCTTACTTCCTCTTAAGATTATCCCCGGTAATCTGCCGCTTGATGTAGGAATAAAAGGAATAATTACTCAGATCTTACTATTAACACTTGCAAAGGATCGTCTTTTTTCCATATTCACATATTTCTTTTCAAAAATCAAAATATTTTGTACTACTCTGGGAGAATTTTCAAAAAATATTATTTTTTACCATTTACGGATATGCATTTCCCATTTTATAATACGCAGCACTTTGGAAAAGAATTTGAACACTGATAAAATATGTATCCCGAGTTCAATATTTAATAACATTATATCTGCAGCAAAGTTTTAAGCTTTCAACAGCTCATTCGATTGACTTTCAGCTGATCCAACGATAAGATTTCATTTCTCAATTCAAAACTGAACCTAGGATAAAGCTGAGTAGCAATAAATATCGCTCTTTGTCCGTATTATACATTTTGTACAATTTTTTTTTCACACTCTGTCGCCCGAAAAGTGATGGCCTCCACTCGCCAGCGTATCGCGAGTGCACGAGATACATTAAAAAGCAAATTTAAGAACCCTTTATGCATATTTTAATCAAACTTTAATGTAAACACTATTTTATATATAATTAAAAAGGGTAATACACAAAAACATCTTAAGACCCCGTTAAATGCTTGTGTACTTTGTACATTTACTTCAATATTTTGTTTCGAAATAGTGGGTGAATATTGGCGAAAATTTCTAAAATCTCATTAATTTTTCTCAAACATTGACAATTGCATCTGAGTAAAATTTTGTTCTTTTTGCATTGCTTTCAATTTTCGTTTTGCTTACATCTCATTTGATAAAATCACAATATTTTTTTTTATATTTAACTGAACTGTTTTTTTTTTTGGTGCTTCGTGGTTGAGTGGTCAGAGTATCACTCCGCTAATCGCTTGAGAGCGTAGGAGTGTGGGTTCGATTCCCACCGTGGCCCTGGGTGTTTTCTTCGTTATTCTTCTGTGGTTGTACATCTGTCATTGTGTATTTGTCCTATCATCGACGAAGACTTAGAAGCGGATCTCAAGAATCAAGCATACAAGTCTGAATATATGTAATGTAATAAAATAAACAAAACTGTTTTTTTTATTGATTGTAGAAAATGAGTTGTAATTTAAAGTTGTAACGGCATAAATATGCACCTTTTATTGGTATAAAGGTATATGTATGTAAAATATAATATATTCATACATATTTTGAATCAAAGTTTTTATAAAGTAGTTTGTGTGTGTTTCGCTTTTTTATTAAAAACGATTAGATTTTTGACTACATTAAATGAAATGATAAAATATATATGTAGATTTTTAAACATCATATTTTGCAATTTTTAAAAGCTGAGTAAATATTTTGAAAGAAAAAATATGGCATGATTAAATATAATGAAATATTGAAACAAATATTATATATTTCCGAAAATATTTACGGTTATCCTAAAGAATTTTAGAATGATATTTCAAAACAATTCATAAATAACATTAGCATAATGAATAAAATAAAAATTTTCAATTCATTTACACATTCATAAATATAAGTGAGATTTTAATAAGTTATCTAATATATTTCATTATTCTTTATTACTTCAAATCATTTTTTGCCTGAAATAGGATTTTTGTTACACGTTAGTTTTTTTTCCAGCGCACATTTAAGTAATCAAAATTAGAAAGTACTAATATATTGCTGAATGCAGACCAACAATTGAAAATAGCTATAAGCGTTGAAATTAAATTTATTCTTTTTCTCTAAAATAATAACTTTAATTGTAAGCATAAAATTTTCTATTTATTAACCTGTTTCTCTTTGTACATCTTATTAACATATAAAATACCTGTGATGTTATCAGTTGACTGGGAATGCTACAGTTTTGAATAAAACTATTGATATAATTTCATGGATAGTTAACAGTACAAAATATGTCAAACAATATGAAGCGGTATTCATTTAAATGTAATCATTCTCTCATGATTAAAATTTTAAAGAGATTGCATTATCTTATGGACAGATGAACTTATAAATGAATAGAAATTTGTAATAAATTATTTAAGATCACTGTATAGTTACAAGATTTTAAAAATTATAATAAATGGGATACATTAATCAGATTCATTTAATGTTAACTCTTTTCGGTTACATAAAACTTATTTTTAAAATATTGAATATAATCTTCAAGTATTATTAGTGAAGTTTTGTAGAAAATGTAACATTTTTTCAGGAAATTTTGTAGTAAATTTATTCTACTCATTCTTTACAATACACTAGTGTTTTCAGTAAACGATGTGTCGCCTCATTAAATAGTGAATTTAAATAAGTACCTGATTTTCCATCTCATAAACATTTTTTCATTTGAAAATAGGTCTGAATAATGGGATCCGTTTTAGCCGCCAATCTTAGATACGTGGATACTCTGTTTTTGATTATATTCATTTCTGAAATTTTCCCCTGTTTGGAGTTATGCGATATTTTCTTGTGGCTCCAACAGCTCCAGCGTCACAGTAGTCTCACGCCACTACCCGTTAAAATCAGCAAAGCGAAGCAAGATTGACCGAGGGCAGTGAATGGGAGAGAGACCACATTCTCCCTATCAGGGGATTTCTGGAGCTCCATGGGTTGGAGACGTGGCCACATTTGTGATGCCCAAAGTCCTTCCGCTGGTGTGACGTGGATAAGGAGAAGACAGAGCTAACTGAGGTGTGATCTCGTCACCTGTCTTGGTTTAAAATGACGATTCACTTGGTCATGGGTGAGTATTCCCAACCCATTTACGTCAAGGTACAGTTCGGGGCTCACTTAGACCGCCATCTATACATGTATGTAGAGTGCGGAAATATTGTGGTGACGTCAAGTTCAGTGAAAGCGCATAGTTGGGTTCGTTAAAACTTTCCATTTTTTTCTGAAGGACTTTTAATGTGTGAAATTTCTATACCTCTGTTTTCATAAATTTGTAGGTAAAATGTGGTTCAAAACAATACCAGCCTTTCTATGACACAACATATAAGCTAGGTGTAATTGGTTATGCTAAGGAAACACGAAAACATGACTACAAAAAGGTACTTTCGGCCGCTGCTCCATATGATTCAATAGATTCTTCACTAAGCGGTGGACTTGAGTGTCTGGATTTTGATGAAAGAGATTAGAATGTAATACTACCTGAAATAATGGTTAAAGTAATACTTTGTATTTGCGCGTATTACTTTATATTTAAAATAATTTAAATTCCTTATGATGAAAGACAAAAGTTTTATCCTTCAAAAATATGTATAAAAAATGTATGCCTTATAACCCAGCAAGAATAGTATTTCCTTTCACACACACATGAAATTTTGTGTTTTTTACTTTTATGTATATATACACTTAATACAAATTGCTCATTTGTTCAAAATTGTTTAAAGTGAATAACAGTCTTGAATGAATGCATTAATTAAATTAATTAAAATTACAATAAAAATAAAAAGTAATATATAATTTTCTCTTTTTGCATTTCTGTACTCAGCAGTAATGTGAAAAAAATTCAGTATTAATAAATTGAAACCGAAACTTTGTTGGGAAAAAATTCTAATGATTCTTCTAAAATATCGAACAAATTTTTTTAAGTTAACATTTATTAAATAATAAAAATCCCTTTAGGTTTAAGTTAAAAATAAGACATACATACGTGGAATCTAAAATGCATATGTTATTGATAGTATATAAAAAATATTAGCACTTTGTCAGATTATATTGCAGAGTATAATCTTTAATAGATCTCAAAAATTCCTGTAACTTGTGGACTTTGTTTCAGTACTAAAAGCGGCTGTTTCACTTATGCAAGACTTAAGAAGTCCTTCCACATAACAAGAACTATTCTTCATCCCAAGTCATGGAAGCATGCCTCAAATATTTTTCATTGTTAAAGAATTTTTTCATGAGTTTATTCACGCTACCGTGAGTTAAATAAAGGAAAATATTCTAAACAATTTTTTTCTGCGGATCTGTTTCAAGAAATTGGATATTTTACAATGTTAATGTTCTCCGCATATATATGAGAATTATGTGTAAATATATATATATATATATATATATATATATATATATATATATATATATATATATATATATATATATATATATATATATATATATATATATATATGTATGTATGTATATATATATATACATACATACATATATATTTATATATAATATATATATATATATATATTTATATATAATATATATATATATATGTATATATATATATATATATATATATATATATATATATATATATATATATATATATATATATATATATATATATATATATATATATATATATATATATATATATATATATATATATATATATAGGTAATATGACTTTTAACATACAACGTTCTTTCTTTCCTTTATTTGTGGATTCTTCTTTATTTGTGGGTTCTTTCTTTCCTTTATTTGTGGCAAAAGGCAAAACATTGTATGATGATCAAAAAGTTAACAAAAATTTATCTTTCTATATTTGATTAAAGTATTTTCTACTTTTTAATTTGGCAACACCTACTTCATATGCATTTGATTGCTGTAATGGATCATGAATTCACTGAAAACTATACTGCACGAGAGAAGGATTTAATATTCTGTAAAATGTTTTCTATTTTATAATAAATTCTGCAATTTTTTATGCATCTCTTTGTAGGATTTAAATGGAACGAATGACATGAGTTGTGCAACTTATGACTTGACTGAACCTGATAATAATTGAAATTGTATTATTTCTTTGTCATTTAATAAACAATATTTAAAAATATTTCTATTAATTTTATTTTTACTACACAATAAAATGAGGAAGTAGTCTTCCTTAATAATTTTTACTTTTGATTAATATAATACTTTGAACTATAAAAAGCAAGTTTAATTTTTATTAAATAATTTATATATGCCTATCACTTATTGCTAATTAGAATAATTAATGGCAATTAAACATTAAATATTAACTTCATGTGTAACATCATAACTGCTTGTGGCTGCATTAAATTTTATCTTATTCCTCATTTACTAACATACGAGAGCTAATTTGATCCAAATTATGGTACTGATGAGCTCAAGCCACTGGAAAGCCTAAAGTAAAAAAATCTATAAAACCACTGGTAGAAAGAAAAGAAAGAAAACTCTTCAATTCAAACTGTGTTGAATTAAAATGTTTACTTTCCCTTTTAACGTTAAGTAATTTGATTTTTATTATATTCATCACTTTGTGATTACTTTTTGTACATGAAAGCTAATTCATCAGGAACCTAAAATTTGAAAAGGTTTCCAAACTAGTACAAGCATCCTTCGATGTTAAATAATATGTTGATGTTAAAAACATGACATAACGATGTTAAAAAAGCTTTTAATGAGTTAAATTTTTAAATATATTTTTTCTGTTTCTTGTATTCCTTCTTATTCTCTTACATATAACACACTTTCTATAAATTTACGACTCTTTGTCTAAAATGCTAAAATAGTCTAATATCAATTCTTCAGAAGAAAAATTTTAAGGCCTACAGTTGAAGTAAAATTGAAGCAACAGGCACATAAACCTGCTCAACTAAACTAAAAACTTCTTTTGCGCAATGGCGGAAAGCAACTTTCGTTTTTTTTTCCGGTGATGAAAATATCGATAAATGAAAAAATAAATATTGAGGTAATGAGAAAAAAAGAAAAAGTCGGTATTTTAGCATAATGCAGGGAAAACACGTAACACTGAGATAATTTTTCTTTCTGTACTTTAACAGAGCCTCTTTGGTAGTTATATTTAAAAAACACAGGTATTTTGTGGTAATGTGTGATAGCTCATTATAATATGCTCGTTGTATAATGCTTCATTTTGGCTCTTTCTTGCAGAAAAATGTTTTATCATTAAAATAGACAACCTCTTCGCTCAAAATCTCTGTTAACTTCTGGTAGGGATCTTTTTGATACTTGTTTTATTTACACTGAAAAATAAGAAAAGATAAAATACTAAAATTATGATAACTAACAAAGAAGTGTAAGCAAATAAATTATTTTAATTTCATTTACAAAAACGTTAATATTCTGCTCATGAAGTTTTTGACTTTAACTAATGAAATTAATAAAATATTTATATGATTATTTTAAATTAGCTCGCAATGTTTAATATTGTGAAAGAACGTTAATATATTTTAACTAGGGTGGATAACACGTCGAAATAAATGCAGGAAAAATGAAATTAACTTTATATATAGCTACTAAAATAGGAAGTTTGTAGTTGTTGTATATCTCCGGTGTTTAGCAATGCTAAATTAGGTTTATGAAATGTGTCACTCTAAAAATATCTAACACTAGAATTGGGCTTATGAAAAGATCAATTCTTTAATGCCTCAGACAATCTGCAGACGATCTAGAATACGGTTTTGAGCGGCTTGATGGTCAGCACACTTCAAACAGGTTGGGGAAATATTTTTTTCACAAGAAAAGAGCATAGATCTCAAATGTCCACAAGGTAAATCTTGTGATGGCCATCCGGTCCTGCCTAAAACGTTAAGGTGACAACATTCACCCATGGCACTTTTTTTCGTTTACCATTGGTGAATAGGTGGATATGGACATGATTATGTCACTTATAATACCAAGTTTAAAAGGGAAATATCTAACTTAATGTATGTAAATAATAAATATTTGAAAGCATGCGTTTCAAAACAAATAAATGAATAGCTTTTTGCATTATTCTCAGAATAAAAGATTAAATCATGAGTTTTTAAATTATAGGCATGAATACTTGTTTTATATTCATTGAATGTTTAATATTTGCAGAAAATTTATTTTATGAATTGAATATCAAAACCTCTTCAGACATCATGTGACATAATCAAGACAACAAACAGTAGTACAAGTGAACCGCAGTTTAACCTTTTGAAATCATGGGTCTAGAACATCATGCTAAAGTTCCATGCATATATCTTTGCTCCATACAACCCTAAAGGAACATACACACTTGATTCCCCATACTGATGATGGTATTGTTTAATCTTATATAAATATTTAATTCTTGGTTCAGTAAGATAAAATAGTATTTGAAATTATTCGTGAAACTTTCACTCATTAATTAGACATATTAAGTAACAAACAAAATATCCTCATACAAAGTAGTCAATAAAGATTCAATTAACAAAAAAGGGGGCTATTGCACACAATATTAATGCGATGATTATAAATTAAAAATAAGAATGCTATTTATCCAATTATGAATCATAAAATAATATTGTATATAGTAAAAGTATTATATATAAACATAAAAGCATTTTTGAAATTTTAGAAATATGTATTAATAATATGAAACACATAAAATTATGGTTTCATAAAACATTTTTGAAGCTAATCAATATCATCTTGTTTATTTTAACTATAAATGGTGCATTTTAATGGAATTTTTTTTGTATTATTGATCCATAAATCTTAACTTGTGTATCTTCAGAGAATGCTTATTGATAAAAAATGAGAATGTCTATTGATTATTTTCTAATGAAATAAGCCAACATTTCTTTAATACTTTACGAAATTGACACCTATTTATACAAAGTTTCAGACAAAATAAGCATTTTGTTTCGCTAGTTAAATTTCTTGATGACTAAACGAAAAAGAAAATAATTTGAGACTGTAATCTATAGCTTGTTTTTACCTCCAGCTTATTATACGTTGCAAATATAAAGTGGGAAGCCTGATGGCTTGAAAACAGGAAGAAAAATAAGAGGATAATGGGTGTGGTTTTCTTTTGTTAATTAGCTTTTCCATCAAATAAACTTGTTAAATAAGTTTTTAGGCAAAATATTGAGCTGCATAACACAAATAGAATGTTATTTGTGTTCATGTTATGGATTTCTTTTGTTTCTTCTTGCATATCTTTCACATTCTGTTTAGTGTTAATCACATTAAATATCTAACTAATTATTGCAATGCATTCATTTTTGATGTAAGGAAATAATATAAAACTTACAAATAATCAATTGGAGAATGAAAAATTTTAAAATATTTTCGTTTTTAAATTTTAGTATTTATATTTTAGTGTTTGAATGTCATGAGAGAAATTCCAAATGTTGTGATTTTAAACATTTTAATAATTTTAAAAATATTTTATATTGCACTGAGAAATGAAAAATTTCTTTAATTTAGAAGTTCAATTTAATAATCATAAAATTGGTAAAAAATATATCATTTAAAACTGGTTATGTTCAATATTTTTTAATTATTTTTATTTTGAAATTGCTGTAATCTTAAATATAATCATAGAGCTTAGAAAAAAATAAGAATAATCTGATACATTAATAATATTGAATGTTATAGCCAAACTAATATATAATACTATCAACTGCAAACCTGTTGTCATTTTTTAAATTAATTACAAAAATAATTGTAAAGAAAGTGATGCTGCTTTGATTAAGCAATTTTCTGAAAATTTACTTTATATTTTGATAGCTAAAATATCAGGTTTAAATTTGGTAGAGTTAGTTGAATATAATTACACGTAGACAATTATGAAAATAATAACAGAATGGCAAATTAGAAACAATTTATCTTGAAATAAATTTATAAACTTTTCCAGAAATACGATATCTTTTGTTATGTAAAAAATTTGCGGTTGTATAACAGTCATAAATCTCGCAGAGTACTTAATTTTCATTGCTCTGGTTGTTTGCGATGAAAATGCTTATTCTGTAAATAAAGATTTTTAAAACTTCTTGCCCAGCACTGCGTTTTAGATTTGACTTTTTATTTTCTCTCTGATAACCACTGAAATTTACTTATATCGCTTTTTCTTCTTCAAACTGATTTAAGAAAAACTACGTATCTTCGAAAAGAAATTATCGACGCATATCGAGTAAGTTTTTGATAATAAGGAAATTGAGTCATTAACAGACACACATGAACCAAAACTAATGCCAGTTTCTAAGATTGTTTTTCATTTTTAAGAGACATATCAATCCAATACTCACCTAGATGAATCTGCAGCTCAAATCCTAGCTGACTAAACTTCAATACAATATAATTACATCAAAATTTAGTTTGTTGAATTGAATATATATATATATTTATATAATTTTATTAAAATGAAAATCAGTTTTATTAAATTATGAAACCTATAAAATTTGAAACTTTTTGAGCAATGCTTTAATTATCGATATACTGAAGAAGTAAATAACTTTTTAATATGTTGGTTGATAAGGTTGATAAATGTTTATTTTTTTGTCTTGTAGAATTTTTAGAAGAAACTTTTCAAAAAGACAGAGATAAATATAACATTTATGCACTTTTTTTCACGCTCTTATCTTATTTACATTTATATACTTCGTATTTCTTCAATTCAAGTCTTGTTCAAAATTGAGTCACAGGTGCAGATAAATTTTTTTCGTCAGAATCATCACTATTTTAATATCTCTTCATGAATATCCTACTTGTTTTATCAGTGTATAAATTGAATAGCTTTCTTATTTTCTATGAAATCAATGTAATAATGCATTTAATAGCTTGATTGTTTGGATTATAAGGAATTTAACAAATATCAGTTACTTACACTTGGAATCGAAGATATTTAATATACTATTTAGTAATTGTCCATATTAATGTTGAGATCAAATTTTGAAATAAGCATTCTCAGATTTCTTTTATGTAAAACTTCACGAAACCTCTTATTTATGTATAACAGTTTCATGTAGAAAAATAATTCAACAACATGAAAATTTGTCTAAAATGTGTTAAAATTTGAAAGGTGGAGAATGAATTCAGGAACAAATGTTCTGCATGTATATTCAAAAAAGTTATCATAAAGAACTATGAATATTTATATGTATGAAACCACTTAACAGGACTAAATAAAATTACGAATCAGTTAAAGGTAGATCTGTTTCTTGGGGCATTAGCCCTCCCTCACCAGTGTCTAAGCTTGCAGAACATTGATTGGCAATGATTCCTTCACAAATACTTCTTGAAAAATTGCCTGACTGCGTAAATTGGAAGAGCACAGGCCCATATATTCTCTGTGGTCCGGTTTATCTTCTCAACTTTACAAAAAGAGTTACAAAATGTTTTCTTCACTATGTTTAACGCAGCTATATCATCTTTCTGCAGCTAAAAATCGAAACTTATTTTTTTGTTTTTCTTTTATAATCTGTTGCTATTCTCTATTCCTCAAAATATATTTTTAAGAATGCAGCATAGTTAAACCAGGAATAAATTTGAAATAAGCAGCAGACTTAAGAAAAGCCCTATTTCAGATTACAGAAGACGTTTTGTAGTTGTTTTTCTTCACTGTTGTTTATATCTACTTCTAACAATCAAATTTGGGAAAGTATAGATTTTTTGTTAATTTGTAATTATTGAAGAGAATAACTAATCTCTTATTTACAAAATTATAACTCAATTAATATATTTTTTTCCAAAATTAAATATGTATCTTTCGTAAAACTTAAATCAAAATCAGACTAAATATATTAATATTTGAGAAAATTCTACATTTAATACTGTCTTAATCATTAAAATCTATAAAATGCAGTATGTGCTCAGTTTCAATATTACATAAATCCGTTTAACTTGTTTTCATTATTTACTTCTTTTTTGACATTGTGTTTTAATTTCATTGTAAGTATTAACAACTTACATGAATGACTTTAAAATAATCAAACTTAACAAATTAAAGTATTTTAAATAATAAATATTATATTTGTCTCTTAAAAAATACAATAACATTAGTTCTGATTACGAAAATGGGATTCTTATTTATAAATTAACCTTCATTGTAATTCCAAAGTTCATCAAGCATTTTATAGCAATTTTTAGTTTTTACTTTATTTCACTCCTCTCAGGGGAATATTATTGATAACAACATACGACGAGGATAATTTGAGGATTATTCATGTCAATCAGTCGATACGAAACGACAAACATTATCTGTCAGTTTTCATTAATTAAAGCACGCTCAAATTAAATTTAGTGCTTAAATATAACTTTTTTGCACTTCCTTATAATAATTTATCTATAATGTTATAAATATTGTTTATTATATCTATTTTCACCTTTTAATTAATTCTTTGATTTATAAGAGTTTTAACATTTTTGAAAATCGATGTGATTTAAATTTAGTATCGAGAAATGATTTATTACATTCATGATGAAGTGAATTAAGTTCTAAAAAAATATTTTGCAAATAGTGAGCATGCATGTTTGCAACTGATATTATTTAGCAATGAATCTTAGTATCAATTTGAAGACAATTTTCATTTAAATGTAGATTTGGGTGATTGTAATAAGCTAATTTAAATTGAAGTACTTTTTCACATTTTAATAACATTAAACTTTGTCTATTTATATTTATTAGGTAGTAAAAACTTTCTTTAAAAGTAAATTTCACTAAAATATTCTCTTAAAAATTATTGAAGTTAAATAGAAAAATTCTTATTGATTCTTTGACGGACGGTATATTTGAATATTTATATATTATTTTACCAGACATTTTAAAATTTCTGAGCCTAAAGAACATAATAGATTGCAGCATTTGTAAAATATTTTAAATAAAGTTTCCATGAGCGTACTATAGAAAATATATTCTCTTGTACATAGAAAAATATATTTTATTTTGTACAATGCTATGGAATCCTGTTTTTATAAAATTCGTGAATTCATGTTATATATTAGAATTCATGCAGGTGTTAAATTGAAGTAAAACTTCTTTAAACTATGTAAAATATTAGCATAAAATGCAAAATTTTTAATCTCTGGCATTTCATATTTGGTTAAAAAATTTGCAACTGCGATTTAGATATTGGATGTAAGTATTGCAATTTCCATGATTGTTGATTGATTTTATTTTTATACAATTTTACATTTACGTAAAAGAAAGAAAAATTTTCTTCTTTTACGAATTATTTCATTATTTAAGTAAAAATTATTGTATTATTTAAGATGAATTCCAGGTATATATCTATCTATCTATCTATCTATCTATATATATATATATATATATATATATATATATATATATATATATATATATATATATATATATATATATATATATATATATATATATATATATATATATATGCAGAATGTGTTAAATCGTCCATTATTCAGAAGCATGTATTGTGTTCATGCAAGTTAAATTGGCAGCATCATGGTTAGTGCTTTGGGGCTTAATCCAATAGCTCATGAGTTCGAGTCCTACCTTTGACATGATTGTTTGTTATTGCTTTAAAATTGAATTGCATTTGGATTGTGGTATTCTAATTAATCTATTGGTTTCAGTTTTATTAGCTTCATGTGCAAAAAAGCGTCCATAATAGGAAAAAAACCTGAACTTTGTGATATAAAATATGGAGTAATAAATGCTTTTGGCTTGTAAAATAAAGTACATAAAGAAATATATTAATTGATGTATCTTATATATTTTTAATAGCAATACCAATGTTGTTGTCGTGTGCCAGCTAGTCTGGCATCATGGCTCCACTTTTACAACTGAACCATATTTTGTGTGGAGTCCGACTTCCTCGTTACACAAATACCATAGGTACCCGTTTATAGGGTAGGCAACCATTCACAACCCACTCATACAAGGGAAGGACAAAGACAGGATAGGTAGAGAGAGAAAATGCATCCATGCCCGGAACCGGGATTCGAAGCCAGGATTTCCTTATCCGCAGTCAGGCACGCTGACACCTAAACAATTTGGGAGACATAGCAATATCAATAATTCGTAATTTTGAAACTACTTATAGCTTAAATGATCCTTTAAATCATTCCTTTTTTTTCTTCAGGTACTAAACGTTTTTTAAATTAAAATTTTTTAATCTGAAAAAATATCGAAAAATCAGTGCCGTGATTACAAACGTCTGTAACTATTTATTGAAAACGAATTTATAAATTTAACACAGAATGTGGAGGAAACTTCAGAATATCATACATACATCTTTTGATTTCTTTTGGTCGTAAGGATAATATATAGATGTTTGTCCATTTTACGCCATTCATCCGGGACTTTCTTTTTTTATTTTGCGTAATCATGTGGTTTATCAAAGCATTGAAATTATATTTATGATATGTATTTTAAATTATGATAGAAAATGTAAAGTAAATAATAAGTCTTTTAATTAATTAAACAGTTAAATAAACAATATTATATGTAACTTACTAGGTTATTCATAGTAACCACTAACTTTGTCATTTATCAGTGAAAGAGTCCCAAATTTAAAACATAATGCCGGTTTAAATATAAATTTCAAACAATTTCATTAATATTATCTAATTGATAATTGCGGAAAATATATTAATTTAATTAATGACAAATTTATTTTTTCATATATTGGTATAAAAATATATTTTTTACAATATGGAAAACAAAAAGAAAACATGTTTCTGAACCAGTGTAAATTAGACGAAAATGGTTTATTATTCAGTCCAATTATTAAATAATATCATTTTCTATGTATATAACATAAGTTATTATTAATGCACATTCTTAAAATTATTCATGTAATGATTGAAAATGAAATTTATAAGTGTTAAATATATTAAAATTGAAGGTTTGCTTAATTTTAAAATATTTAAAATATAGCAGATATTTAGCATTTAGTTTAAGGTAGCTGTTTTTACATGATATAATGCTTCAGAATTTTGTGAGTACTTTAAATGTCTATGTAAACATATTTAACAACGCAAGTAAAACGCTAAATGTATCAAAAGTATCAGTATATAAGTGTGGATTTTCTAATAACATATACATACATGCAAATATATATATATATATATATATATATATATATATATATATATATATATATATATATATATATATATATATATATATATATATATATATATATATATATATCTTCTGTGCTAATAATGTATCTGGGCTTTTTTTATTCAAATGAGAGTGATGGGTTTTATAAGATTCCCCAGAAATACTATACTTAATACAAACCAATTATTTATATTATGTCAAAAAAGAATTCCTGTAATATTTTTAATTCAATCTTTCATATTTTTGCTAAAGAATAATTAAAAAATAAAAACTTCTGAATACTCTTCTGGAAATCAGATTATCCAAGGCGAATGAAAATCATGTTATCACACAGCAATATTACATTCTCGCAGAAATAATTATGCTTACATTAAAGACAAGGTGTTTATTTTTTAAATGTTACTTAGGCTCAATAATCTCATGTTTAGTGTACAAAAGTCTCGCATAAATCAATTATCAGTTGAACCCAATATTCAAACAGAGCAATTAATTTTTAGGAGATTTACATAAATGTTTTTTGAAACTGACATTTTCCCCATGAACTGTTAAAGAATATTTAAATTTGATTTTAGATGATTGCATGTTTTTCTTTTATTTCAATGTGTACACATGTAGATGTTAAAATAATTTTATTTAAAAAATTAATTCAGATAATTATTTTCAGTTCGAACTCTAAAACTGCCGATATTAGACATTTTATCATGGGAAAATCTCAATTATATCTAATTGAATAACGATAAATAAATTTGAAACAGAAAAGTTTTTATGACTTCGACTGTGTAAAGAATCAAATTAAGAGAAACTATTAACAGAAAAACGGATCAATGACCGCAAACGAGGTCATAGAATGTACATTCCTTTATTTTCTGAAATTTCAGGATATGGATGGAATGAGTGGATTTTATTGATTTGTGTGTGATACATACCTTACTACATAGTCAGCTTTAATTTAAAATATATAGGAATTAAAATAAATACACGCGCGCGCGTTTTCCACAATAATCTTTAATTAACTAAAAAATTCATTATTTTATTTATATAATACTCTTTTTCTTTTGCTTTTTATAAACAAGTATCTTTAAGTCCACCAACATGCATTTGTACTATTTTTACCTCTGATATTCTGCAAAAACAACGATAATACATTTTTCGGGTATACATAAGATAATGTAAGTTGTTATTGGAATCAAAGACAAGATAAAATTATGTTATATTAAGTAGAAGAAATAAAATTGATCATTTATTCTCCATCATTTATTTCGATGAAGTACATTCCCTGAAATGCATGTAAAGTTCTCTATCCTAATTTGAATAAAATATCCCCGAGGACTTTTATTCGTATTTAGAAGTATTTTTATAGAATAGTCTGTGTAGTATGTTTCATTTTTAAGTGTGCTCGTTTATTTTTATAATTTGGAATGGAAAAAAAAAACTCCTCTTGTAATAAATTATCTATTGCATTTCTTTCCATAGAGTGTGTTTTGCATTATTTTTAGTGTGCATGTTTGTTTCATTTTAGTGTGCACGTTTATTTTTATAATATGGAATGGAAAAAAAACTCCTTTTGTAATAAATTATCTATTGCATTTCTTTCAATAGAGTGTGTTTTGCATTATTTTTAGTGTGCATGTTTGTTTCATTTTAGTGTGCACGTTTATTTTTATAATATGGAATGGAAAAAAAAACTCCTCTTGTAATAAATTATCTATTGCATTTCTTTCCATAGAGTGTGTTTTGCATAATTTTTAGTGTGCATGTTTGTTTCATTTTAGTGTGCACGTTTATTTTTATAATATGGAATGGAAAAAAAAACTCCTCTTGTAATAAATTATCTATTGCATTTCTTTCAATAGAGTGTATTTTGCATAATTTTGGTGTACATGTTTGTTTCATTTAGTGTACACGTTTATTTTTATAATATGGAACGAAAAAAAACTCATCTTATAATAAATTATATATCGCTTTTTTCAATCCGTGTCATATTTTATCGTGCATATTTATTTTTATGCTATGAAATGAAGAAATTTATCTTTTTTATAGTTTGTAATTAATAAATTTTTGTAATCAATCAAGTAATAATTATATTTTCATAAAACATTGCAAATATTAACATGAAATAAATTCTTATTCTATTGTAAACTTTAATGGTAAATGAGAAAATAATTAACGAACATAAATTAATGCACTACATGATGTAAAACGGTACAACGGTAAATGAGAGGAATGCATAATATCATGACATTTTTTTAGAAGTGCGGAACTTTCCTTACAAAACAATATCATTAAAAAATAATGTACATTTTATCTACAAAAATCAAACATTTTTGTGTACGATGAATTTTTAGTGTGTCTTCTCACCTAATACTGATTTCGGTAAGTATTTGATTGAGAAATCTGACTCTTGATAAATGAAAGATGTTGTAGTGTAATATGTTTAGAATAATTCCATGCGATTCAAATAAAGTTTTACTTAACAATTAACAATTGGGGGTGAAACTCCATTTCTAACAGCTAACAAGGAAAAACAAGTGGCTGTACGAACTCCTACTAAAAGTGAAGTGTTTATTCCACGGTCTTTGGGGTTGTTGGTGCATTTGGCGTACGGAAAAATTGGCCAACTTTCAAAGCGCTGGTGCCAACATCCGGCCGGGCCTTGAAATATCATTTCAAAACAATTTACAATGAGAAATTAGAGAACTGTACTAAACTATACAACACAAATGCATAATCTAATCTAAAACAAAATAATAACAAATGTTTAAACAATAAGTAAAATTGCAATTTTTGATACACACACAGATATTTTGATATATTTCCATTTGGTAATTTCAATTTAACATGGATTTTTTACCAGCACCAAATTCTTTAGTTTGAGCATCTCTAACAAAAACTTCACAACCATGATTAAGTTCAGAACTGCTAATAAATTGACCAAATGCTACTTTTATGTGCAGCTTCCGAATGAATCTGAAAATAAAACTTAGAATTCGAATTAGTTTCAAAAAATTATTATACAGTTTATAGAAATTTTCATAAAAGTCATGGGGGCGATAGATTGAACATAGGTTTTCACTAATGGTTTAAGCTCCTTTGCATATACAGGATCAGTAGATGCACAATCATAGTTTTCTCTCTGTCAAGATTAAATCACAATATAAAACTCAGGACCAAGCGTCCAAAGTTTGTACTCGATAAATTCATCCATAGAAAGTCCTCTTGACAATGGATCAGCTAAGTTGTCTTTTGAATGTACATGATGCCATTTAAATTTGCTTGTTAAGTCCGTTATTTGTACCACTCAGTTGGCTACAAAGCATTTTAAATGATGTGGTGGTGTTCTTATCCATGAAAGAACAATAGTTGAATCTGTATAAAGATTGACTGCATGAACATCAAGTTGCATTGCCTCAAGAGCCTTGTTTACAAGTTTTGATAGAAGCACGGCTCCTAAGAGCTCTAAACGTGGAAATGTCACTCGTTTAACTAGTGTTATTCTAGATTAACTGCATAACAAATGCACACTGATGTTATTGAAGCAATCTTTGCAGCGGACAAATGTACAAGCTCCACTTGTTCTGAAGAATCTGAAAAACCATGAATTTCCACAAGTGTTGTTGCCTTAGGGATGACATAGCGGAGAATTCGCAACAAGTCGATTTTTTGTATTTTACGAATAAAATTTTGAAATTCTAATCTTTTTTTCGCGGGAAATTCTGTATCCCAAGGTAAACCTAGCAACCATAATTTTTAAATTAGAATTTTGGCTTTCACAATAAGAGATCCGGCCAGACCCAAAAGGTCAAATAATTTGGCAATGAATGATAGTATTTTCCTTTTTGTTAAGATGGTCGGGTAATCAGTATTGTTCGATGTAAAGTGAAAGCTATCCTGCTTAGGATTCCAAGACATCCCTAGCGTTTTCACAGAAACATTTTCATCATTTCCAAGGACATATTCTTGATCATCTGTTGGTACTTGTGAAAGTAGTTCAGGATTGTTAAAGCTCCATTTATACAAATGCAAATTACTTGCCTTCAACATGCTTATTAGTTGATGCTGAATTTTTAAAGCTGTTTCTACATTTGGTGCACCACTGAGCACGTCATCGATATAAGAATCATTTTAACTACTGGTGATGCTAACGGAAATCTTTCCTTTTCATCTTCAGCCAATTGAAGAAGAGTTCGGGTAGCTAGAAACGGAGCACAAGTTGTTCCGTACGTAACAGTAGTCAAACGATAAGTTTTCAATGGAGAGCATCGTCACTATGTTTCATAACAATTCGAAGTAAATCTTGCTGTGAATGGTGGACTTTTATTTGCCGGTATATCTTTTGCACAACGGCTGTGAAAGCAATCAAATGTTTGCGAAATCGTAAGAGAGTTGACCAAAGTTCATCTTGAACAGTTCCACCCTTTAATAATATATCATTCAACGAAATACCATTAGAAGGTTTTGCTGAAGCATTAAATACAACTCTAAGTTTGCTCGTACTTTTGTCTGGTCTTAGTACAGCTTCGTGAAGAATATAATAATGAGGATGCAGAAGAACACTTTCGTCAACTACTTCCATATGCCCAAGCTCCTCATATTCTTTGAGAAAATCACGATAAAGTTCCTTAACAAATGCATTTTTATCAAGTCGAATTAAAGTATTATTGAGCCTTCTAACGGCCAAATCTCTGGATAAACAAGGTTCGACTTTGTTATTTATTAAGGGCATTTCAACTATGTAACGACCGTTAATGTCTCTAGAATGAGTGGCATGAAAATGTTCCATGCAATATTTCAATTCATTACTCATAGGAGACTTTTCTTCCAAAGCTTCAACCTCCCAGAACGACCTTAGTGTCTTGTCTAATTCCCGCTCTTCGACGAGTAAGTGACAAAAAGCTTTGTTTATAGAATTACATGGCACAGTACCAGCAATTAAATATCCGAAATATGTATTTGTGAGCAAAATATCTTCATTTATTCTTATTTGACTAGATTTCAAAATTTCAAAGAAAGTTTTAGCTCCAAGCAAAATCTCTACTTTCGATGGTTCAAAAAATCGAGAGTCCGCAAGTGCGATACCCGAAGGCAAATGTAAATTGCGAACATCTAATTTTTGCGAAGGAATAGTAATTTTAGGAACTACTAAGAATTCTATATCTGTTACGAATTCATTATCTTTACTAGAGATATCAGTATTTTTACTTATTGTCCCACTGATACTAACGACCCATTTAATCCTCCAACTGGAACACTAATGTTGTTACGTTTTAATCCCAACTATGTTGCACAATCATTAGTAATAAACGAAGTTTGAGAGGCGCTATCCAATATAGTTCTACACTTCTTAAATTCTCCATCATAATCTCTCACATAAATAAAAGCAGTATTATGAAGAACATGAGCCTTTTTTGTTGGTGAAATAAAATTCTGAATCATTCCTTCTAGCTTCAATATGCCAAATGAAGACGTTACTTCTGACTGGCGCCTATGAAATGGAGAAATCAGTTTGGAAACTTTCGGAATTATTTATGTTCGGTGTTGGATAGATGTTGTTTTGAGAAAGGCTGCAGATCCGATCTCTGCAAAAAGAGTGATGTTTTTGGTGGCATTCGACACATCGAGATTTAGACAAGCATTTATTTAACTTAAGTGAGTTGAATTCAAACAGTTTAAAAACAGATTTTTAGATTTACAAAAATCAAACCATTCAAGTACTTCCATTTTTAAAAATAATCGGCACTTATACAATGAATGGTTCGAATCACAACGAATGCAGTATTATGAAGTCAGATTTAATCAAAAAATTTTAGGTTTGTAAGGTCGAAATGAGATTTTTCCGTTAATATTAATAAGGTTTGAAAACTTAGGATTTGAATCAAAACAAGCAACTTTTAAGTTTTCACTAATATTTGATACTAGTTTTCCTAAGAAATTGAATGAAAGCATCCCAAGTTGGCACTTCATGAGAATCAACAGTTAATTGAAGTTGGCAATAAGTTTTTCTTCATCTAGTTTAGCACAAATTAAATTTATTAACAAAATGTCAACAAATTTATTGCGTTCAAATTCTAGTGCTTTCAAAGAACGAATGTTTTTTTGCAAATTATCAATAAGCATATGAAGTTCAAATGAGTTTTCCTTTGTTTATGGTTTACAATTAATTATATGTTGAACATGACTTTCAACAATTAGTTTAGTATTCTCATAATGGACCGTGAGAGCTTTAAACAACGATTAGTAATTATCATTTGGCGACAGCACATGTTTTGCAGCACCTTTAAGGGAAGCATTCAAATAGTAAAATTTCTGAGTCTGATAATGTTGGATTATTTTCTATTAAATTTTGAAACTGTTGTTTAAAAGAACTCCAATTATGAAATTGGCCATCAAATGGTGGTAAAGGAATTTCAGGTAATCGAATATTTTTTTCAACACAATAACTTTTGTTTTAAGTTCAATAGATTTGTAAAGAAAAAGTTTTGCACTGACCTGAAATTCTTGAATCTCTTTGTCAATTTTGTCCAGAAATATTTTCAGCTTCTTTAAATACCGCGTCATTTTCTATATTTCAAAGTATTCCTGTTTTATTACTTCAAATTTGGTTTTAATAGCTTCCAATGAATCTAGAAATGATCGAAGTCCAGTTTCTTTCAAATCTTTTAATGTTTTCGATGAAAGTTTAGCTAATTTGGTTTGAATATTGCCGTGTTTTCGATTTAATATCTTAATGGGTGACATAATTTCTATTTGGTTCTCCGGTTCGACGGACCAAAAAATGTAGTGTAGTATGTTTGGAATAATTCCATGCGATTCAAATAAAGTTTTATTTATTTTTTAGCAATTAGGGGTGAAACCCCATTTCTAACAGCTAACAAAGAAAAACGAGTGGCTGTACGAACTCCTACTAAAAAGTGAAGTGTTTATTACACGGTCTTTGGGGTTGGTGCATTTGGCGTACGGAAAAATTGGCCAACTTTCAAAGCGCTGGCTCCAACAAATGTTGACATATTTTATTGTGATTTTTTTAAATTTGTTAGTACTGTACAAAAATATGCGCTTCTAATAAGTATTCAAAATTGTTTTTATGAATATTTTGAATAAGTGTTTTTATAACTAATAGTATTGAAGAACAATGTGTTTACGCCTAAGTTCTAAGTTGCGGTGTAAATTGCAAAATAATAAAAACGGAAGAAATGTGCGTTAGGTCTGTTATTTTGATTTGAATAATATAAGTTAGATTATACCGATGAGAGAAGATATTGATTGAGAATTTTCGAACTTTTCTTCAGAAATCAAATCATCAAAGAAACATCAAATTCTATACTTTTAAAAAAGTAATAAAAATCCGAAACTATTCAGAATCTTTAATATCAAAGAATAATCTAATTTTGGGAAGTAAGAAATATCTGCTTTTTTACAACAAATAGTATTACATCTTTTACAAAATGTATGAAAGTTGAAATGTTTTAATGAAACTGGTGAGCTATCGCTTAAATTTCCATTTTATTGATGGCATTTACAGCTTTCTGATGGGCGGACGAGCTTAACGCTGTCTTTAAGGATTGAAGAGTGCGCGTCAGAGAATCCTCATTCCAACTCTCACATTCTCTTTTGGGAGGGGAGAGAATTTTATCGCAAGCAGTTGAAATAAAATCGAAATATTAAAGGCGTAAAATGGAATAGAATGGCTCTCAAAGTGCTAAAGGAAACATGTTTTCGAATTCTTAAACTGCGAAAAAATTTGTAATGGCTGAAATATCTCACATTTTTGCTACTAATGTTCAAAATGCTTGAAGATAGGAAAATCATATTCTTATAATACTTGATAAGAAAAACAGTTTATTTCTGCCGAAGTCTTAGAAAATATTCTAAATTAGTCTTATTTTTTTCTCTATTACAACGTGACAAGTTTGTCATGAGAAAAAATTTTCTGGCATTTTAACTTCAGAGCTTGTTCAATTATCAGACCTAAAATACTCATTAACTATATTTTAATTATACTCATTATAAGATATGTTTCTAATTTCGAGCCATTTTTGATGAAATTTTTCCTTATAAGTTCGCACTTCATTCAACATGCTTATTTTAATTGGAGCAATTTTCTCTTTTATAATGAACTTAATGTGAAAAAAGTAAGACTTAACAGAACAGAGATCCTGAATGTAGCGAGTAAAATGTATGTTTAATCTTGAAAGTAAGAAAGGAAAAAGTATATATAAAGGGAAATATGACATTGTAATTAAAATGTAGATTTTATAACGAGCTATTTTAACAGAGCATGCTTCTTTGAAATAGTAGTTTCCCATGAACATTCTGTAAACATAATATTAAAAAATGAGTTATGTTTTAATTTCACTGAAAGCATTCACATCTGTTTTGTTATTTTTTCTTGAAAACTCAGATATTAGTAGAAAAATTAATGTACTAATTAAGAACAAATAGCATGCAAATTATGCATAAAAGCGTACAGTTAAATATAAATTAAATTAAATTTATTTATTGGCTTCATCCATTAAATGTTCCGAAATCCTCAATATAATTATTTTAAATATAACATAAATTATACATCCATGTGACTAACTTTTGTAGAGAAACCTCTTCATTCAATAGTTAAAGAAATGTCTTAAAGCAGTTATTAGTTTTACAATGCAACAAACGAATTTTAATTATTTTTATATGAAAAGAAATTACAAAATGAATACTAAAAATGCGTTGAGATACATTGATTTTTTGTAAAATTTTACAAAAAATATGTATAAAAAATGGTTGCATTGTCTTCTATGAGGAATGATACCTCTGGGGATGGCAAACCAAGTCTGGGGATCTTTAACTGGTCCCTGTGTATAAATTACGAAGACATACCCAGTGAGTGGCTCGCTATATAATGGTCAATTACTTCCGTCTTTGTAGTGATGAAAGGTGTAAATCCTAGTTGGCAGGCATTATACAATAGCATGTTATTGAAATAATTTTAGAAAATAATTTTTCTTTTATTAGGTTGCTAGATCAATGTTATACCTTTCTGAGTTGAGGACGTTGAGAATATTTAAAAAATGTTTCGTCAAAAGCGGGTAAAATTCAAAAGTTGAAATATTTACTCTCTTTTCTCTCCCAAGAGGAATGTCATAGAAAATGAATATATATTTCTTATATCTGCAGTAAATCTTTTCAGTTTCTTACTATTTAGTTTCTACAAATATATATCCTTTGAAAAATCATCTTGCGATTTCAAAATAAGATTTATGTTCGTTATTTATAACGTAGAAATCTTCAATATACAATACATTTTTTATAGAGGAGTAATACTAATATTGCAAGCGTAAACACTCATTAGATTAAAAAAGAATTAATTGGTAAAATTTGGTTCTATGAAAACAAAACATTTTCTGAAAATTACTTAATGCAATGATTCCGTGCGCATCTTATATTATGTTGTTCACAGTGGAGTTGTTTGATTAGTTTTGACTCAGCTGTCACATTTCGCACACGAGGGCTAATTAGACTGGACCTACAATTTAAAATAGATCCAAACTACTACTAACATCTAAATTTAGAATGATAATCTAAACTATGCAATATGAAACGGATGGTCTGATTACTAACCACTCGTCTACTCGCTAAGCATATTCAAAGTGAGAGTTGTTCCAATTGTTTTCTCATCAATGAAGATTTTAATCATCATTCTTTACAAAAGCTTAATAACTTTACAAAGATACAATTTTCATGACATTCTATTGATGAATGCAAAGATGTGAAATGCCTCATTTTTATGTGTGGTGTTAAGATTCAATTTTACAATTTAAATATGAAACATTTTTTTATTAATAGAATTTAAGAATTAATAGATAATTAATTAAAATAAGAACAAATATATTTATATGTATAGAAATTAACCATGCATAATTAAGAGACTTTAAATTGTTTCTATTTTTTTCAGTCACGATCTCTTTTTCATTTTCCATGATTTTGATGATAATGACGTATGAGAGTAGACTAGAAAGTAAGAACTGTTTAATTAAAAGATGTGGAAAAAACAATATTAATTGTAAAAAATAATTAGTTCACACACATGAGGCTTTTTCTGTGTCGTTAAGTAATTACCTCCTTTGTTTAAAAATGTGTCCATTTGGTGAAATATTTAAGAAATTTTAAGTTATACACGACAGTGTATTAAGCCAGATATTTATTGCATTTTATATCCAAAGGCACTAGAGAACCTAAATTTGGCACTGATGGAAAATTAAATATATATCTTGGAATATTTCTACTTTCTGTCTGTTACTCTATTGAGGTAGTTACTCAGATGCTTACTCTTTCATCTCAGTGGCCTCTGGGCAGCACCATCCATTTCATAAGAGTATTTGGTACTTACATATTATCTTGTTGACTTCTTCTTCATCAACACATCAGCCTTTTGCTGGCCAAGGCTGACTCGCAAATCCTCCTTCATCTGACCCTATCAGAGGTGACGGCCCACCAACGGTTGACTCCCAATATCATGAGGTCCTTTTCAACAACATCTAGCCATCTTGTGGGTGATCGTTCCCATTTTCTTGTTCTTTCGATCTTTGAGAGGGTCACTTTTTTGGTAGACATAGCATCAGGTTTTCTGTAGGGATGGCCAGGACAGCTAATAAGTGACACTTTAACAGTTCTTATAATATCAGTCCTTCCAAATTTCTCATATTTTTTGTACACCTCCTCGTTTTTTATGATTCTCCATACGTTACCCCCTTAACTGTTCCAATACTTTTTTTAGGATTTTTCTTTAAACATTTAACAGTTTTTATTCCTCAGTTTTGTAGAGAGTCCAACATTCACATCCATACATAACAATGAGTGGTTTAAGGCTTTATAATTTATTAACTTTGTCTTTACACTGTCAAATTTTGAAATGAATTGATGTGGTGGCCGTAGTAGCTTCTGTTCGCCATGAAAATTTTATTACTTATTTTGATTTTCAGGTTATTGTGACTTGTAATCAGAGTTCCTTAGTATATAAACTGGTTTACAGTTTCAAAACAGTGCGTCAGAATCTTCAGAGGGGATTATCACGTTGACTACCTAGGCTAAAACTGTACATAGTCAAATGTTATGGATAATGGGGAAATACCATAAAATGTTCTGTTTATTTGGTACTTTAATCCGTTGACTGATTCAGCGAGAAAATATTTCACCAATTGATGCGCGATTTAGCACCTAATATTGAAATGAATGACCATATCGCCCGAGCTATTTCATGGTCTCATGTTTTATAATTTTAATTTTTGTTTTAAATTGAACAATAAAACATAAATCAAAAATAAAAATTTAATTTTATGATTATATAAGTTTTCTATAACCATGGCAATTAAAAATTCACGCTTTTAATTTACACACTTAAACTTAAAATACTTATGTCTTGAACTTTTATAAAAATACAAAATATAAGTTTGTGTGAAATTCAAGTAGATATTTATATCTTCCTGTATTAAAACAAATGTGCATCTCTAGTATTTCTCAAGATAATTTAAAATGTGTTGAATATTTTTGGTGTTAAATTAAATCAACGTTTTATGGAATAATATGCAAATCTCAAGTAAATTATACTTCAACTCACTGAAATAAAGTTACTAACGTATTATCCTATTGATTAGTTTTGCCAAAAAATTCGCAAATGTAGTGGATAATCTGTTAGTGTATGCAAATATATTATTTTGCAAGTAATAAACTGTAGAAACCATTGATTTGGGTGTATTGTAATAGTCCGTTGATCATTTTCATCAAATATTGCGGTTCAGCACCAAGAATCTTCCTCTTGTTCTTAATATTTCTGATTAATACTAGCTAATCGATTTTTGTTTTTGTAAATACAAAGTTAGATAAGAAAAATCTAAGATAAGAGTATATGAAATATCTAAGGTCACTGAATTGCAGCATTTGACGATAAATCGCAAAATTTCTGACAAAGGAAATATATATTTTTCTTTTTTCGAAGAAACAATCCATGGTTAACACTTAAGTGAAGAATATTTTAATAATTTAGATAAGATATAAAAATAATATATTTCTGTTACATAACGTTTTGTGAGTAGGATCATAGCATTAATTATGTTTCATAAAATAGTTTGGGAAGTTTATGTTGTAAAGTGTATCTTTATTTAGAATCATCTATTGTTTTTGTCCTAAAATATATGATAAAATGTATCAGTGCTTAAAGATGATGCACATATATATTTCATGCTGAAGATATATATACATAAACTGTTTTTAAATTCTTCATTTTTATCCAATATCAAAGCAATTATAATTACAGTTGAGCTGCTGCATGATTGGATGTAATTGCAATCATTTAAACTTTTTATAAAGATTTATCTGCTAAATAAGTTTTGTTGTCATATATCTGGCCCTTTTTATTTTGGTACTTTGGTAGTTAAAATTTTAATTTTTAAAAAGTGTTAGTACAAAAGTTAAAATTTTGCAAAAAGTTAGAGTAAAAGTTAAAATTTTTATTTTAGCAAACATTTTACTTATAAAGTAAACTTTAATTATTTGTAAAATTTTATTTATCAGACAGGAACAAAAATCATGTAATGATATCCTTTAGCATACACTCCAAAACAGCAAATGGCATTTGAAAATAAACATCGACAAATATACGCATTAATATAGAAGTATTTACTTTCTTTGATATTATATAAAATGTATATCATTGTATATCCAACATACAATCCAATAAACATGCGTGTCTATACTTTCATTGAAATAAAACTGCCAATACATTACAGTCGTATTAGAAGGCGTTAACTTACATATTTTTGCTAAAACATTGAGATAAACTATGATGTGTGTTCTCATTTGGATAAAAATGACGAAACATCAAGAGTTAAAAAACACAAATCCCCAACTTTAATTTATTTTATATCTATGTAACTTTCAACTAATAAGTATTGTTTTCCAGATATTGACGTTTTCTTCCAGTTATTCTTCCCTTCAAAGTAATTATACTTTTGAAAGAAATGACACTCCATTCTAACTAGTAATTTCCATGCGCAAGTAATAAGCTATTTGAATTACATTTAGGGTGTACAGAAGGTTTGGAAAAAAATAAATTTTTAATAGTTTATGTGATATTTAAGCAATCGATTTTTCTAAAATCAATTTATCTCCTTTCTTCTTTCGGAGTTTATATTTCAGTTTGAAAACAATTTCAATCAGTCAAGGAATTTTTCAATGATTTATAATATTTATAATTGTAGTGCGTTTCAATGAACTACATATTTGTTGCATGCTTTATAAGAAATTCCAATTACACATTTGTGAAACGCATTATAAACTCCATTCAGAGTTCGTATTCTTCAAACTGAATATCAATTTCAATCAATGAAACAGGAAAATTTTCACAGATCTAACAGCAGAAATTTCGAAGCTATAATTTTGCAAAAATTCAAAGATCAGAAATCAGTTTGTTGGAGTACCAGCTATTAAAAATAAGAT